>JBBPBP010000002.1:44955908-44968561 GCA_037974735.1 Cicer chorassanicum | reverse complement strand
TTAGTGTAAAAATACAAAAAAAAGCTACAAATCAATGAATTATAACTTCAAGTTAGAATCAATTCTACTCGAGCGAGATCAGACATCTTAAAATCAGTTTTATATTTTTAGAATAAATTCTAATTACTCCAAATGTGGAACCAAACATACATAAAATTTTATTATAATTATTACAAACGAGTGCGGATACTAATTCTTGTGTGAACTCATTAAGATTAGGAAGATGATAAAACTATATATTTTTTTTATAGAGTCGGTCGTAAGATTTTTGGCACTATGGTGAAGTATAAAAATGAAACCTTGTGATCATTAGAATGTTATTTTTGTGTATTTTTTTCTTGCAAAATCATTAATAATCTATTTATTATAATCAATATTATTTAAAAAATTATTTGCAATTATTTTATAATATTCAATTTTTTTAAATTATAAATTTGATCGATAACGTTTTAAACTTAAATGAGGGATATTGTTAAAAAAAAATCCATCTATCTCATTTCTCTTCATTTATTTTATTTTTTCTCTTTTCCTTTGTCTTTTCTTTTTGTATACATGCATAAAAAATAAAAGACATCATGCGAATGCATTAGCAAACACACACAAAAATATATATATTTCTAGTACTTAATCAAAAATGGTATCCCTCTAAATATTTACACATAATGTTGCAAAATATTAGGTGTTGCTCTTAATATTTATTTATACACCTTATAAAAACAAAAAGTTAGTGCCCTTCTAAATTGGAGGCTTTCGGTAATATTAAGGACTAAATTGATAGAAAATTGTTAAATATAGAAATCTAGTAGTAAATGGTTAAATATAATTAGCAATTTGACACTTTGGTAAATCATCATTTTGATCTCTAAATGTGCAAGACATTGTCGCTTTAATTTCTTAGTCAACTAAAAACTAAAATTAGTCTTCTACTCATCCAAACGTTTGTTAGTTGAGTCCATGATGTTAGGTTGAATGTTAAATCTGTTAAATTCCCAGTGTAGTCAATTACGTGATATTTGATATGTCACTCTCTCTCCAACATGTGTATATGACTATGCATACAAAATGATAGTAAATTAGAAGGAACAAATTTAAAAAAATTGCTAACAATATGAAAGATTGGTATATCCTTCATGTTAGTGATTTTTGTTATTTTTTCTTCTAATTTACTAATATTTCGATCTAGCCTAGTTAGATACACATAGCGAGAAAAGGTGCACACATCATATGCCACATAATCATTCATATTATCAAGTTAACAAAGTTAACAATCAATTTACTATGAGAACTACACTGACAGACGTTTTGATGAGTTAAAAAC
Source organism: Cicer chorassanicum (assembly GCA_037974735.1). Classification (NCBI taxonomy): domain Eukaryota; kingdom Viridiplantae; phylum Streptophyta; class Magnoliopsida; order Fabales; family Fabaceae; genus Cicer; species Cicer chorassanicum. Next base: position 44,967,243 of record JBBPBP010000002.1, on the reverse strand, counting down.
TAATTTAAGTTTTTGACTGACTTATGAACTAAAATGATAACGCCCTATGACAAAAATAGTGGATTACCTTTGGCACTTTAGTTGTACATATTTGACACAAATGATTCACATGAGTAAAGTTTAACATAGTCGGCGACGACGTTTTTTTTCTTTTTCTGTTGAACAGTGAGTGACATCTGTTAAATATTCATAACTTTTCAAACATTTATCTGAGAGCATTTTAAAAAATCAAAGACCAATTCAATAGTTTACTCAACCCATAATTAAACTCAAAGGAACAAGTTAAGATGCAAACGATCCTTGTTTCAAAACACCATAGGATATGAAAAGTTATTTAGTTTTAAAGTTTTTTGAGTTGTTCTACGCTAACATAATATGTTGCAAACTAATGCGTACAAGGAAAATATTTGCAATTCCTTTTTCTTTTTTCTTGTAAAATATCTGCCATTCTATTTTTATGTAATGCTGACGTCTAAATTAATTTCATAATCTATTACAGCAGATTTAGAAATTAAAATTATCTTTTTAAAGACTTTTAAGAAAATAAAAAATTGTTTTGTGTTTGTTTATCATAGTGAAAACTAATTTATTTTCATAAAAGAAATAAGATACAAAAGTAATTTTTTTTACAAGTTACTAAAAACAACTTGTCATTTTAAACACGATATATTTTTTACAGCTTTTTTTCGTAAAATAATTATTTTATGCTTTTTGTTACAACTTTTTTAAAAAAGAAAAATTTAAAAAATATGTTTAAAATAGAAGCTATTTTTAGTAGATTCTCACAAATATCATTGTGATTGATTTTTTTTTTTTTATAGAAAAAACATTTTCACTACGATAAATTATGTTTACATCGTTGAATAGTTTCACTACATTTTTACATTTAAACTATACTTAGAATTTATAACAAACGAATCTTAAATTATTTTTAAATTTTTCATTTTTGTTATGATATAACAAATAGATAGAAAATTTCCATATATCAAAGCATCTTTAAATAAAATCCTAAATGATATTTATGAAAAAACGGTAACAGAGCACCTTTAAATAAAATTTGTACATGTCTAGCTCTTGTAAAATAGCATGAATCATGTATCGACGCAGAACATGGTCCATCGTTCGATCAATATTGAATTTTAATTTAGAATTTTAAATCATAAAATAAAAAAATTTATATTTTTTTACTTTTCATTTCGATCTAACAATCACAGATATTTAATCCATATAAATGTAAAATTTCATTCATGACCGCTAATTTAAATTATGTGAATAGTATATGTGGTGGATCACACATGAGCAATTAGCAACAAATGTATAACTCTCTTAGATCCTTTTTAATTGTAGTATTTACAAATATTTTTTTTCTATTTAATTTTTGTTTAAAAAATTTAATGCAACGTTAATTATTAATTATCAATAATACTTTTAATTATTTATTAAAAAAAACTATATAAGATGAAATATTATTATGTTACAAAAAAAAAATAATAACAAATTTTATTGATGTATAAAGTAAAAAAAAATGACAATTAAAAATAAACAAAAGAAGGAAATGTTGGCCTCACCCTCGCACACCATCTCTGATTGTCATCTTCCTCTCTTCCCATGTCTCACTCACATTTCAATTTTTGATAGAATCAATTTTCACCTTTTTTTTTAATCTTGGTTGCAAATCTCTCGTATTCATAGAATCATAGCTAGCCTTCAAAATATCTCGTAACATCTATTTCTAAGAACTGCTCTAATCTAATGTGATTGCATAAGTGGGAAACAACATGATTTAAACCAAAAAAGTGTTCTAAGTTACGTGAATTTCTTGATAGGAGTGATAAAATCACTACTTCTTAAATGCAAATAAGCGGATTATTATGAGTTTAAATTCGCGTCACAACATATTACTACAATTTTTTACTATCTAAACTAAGTTTACGAGACTTAAACTTTTTATTTCAATATGTTGAGTTGCACATTTTTATTCGTTAAATTTTAATTTTCAAAAAACTAAAACAAACTTAGATCGTGCAACCCATTTATTTATTTTTTATTTTTGAAGAGTATGGTGTGCTTGTGCAACCCCCAACGAACTTTGACCTTGAAGTATTGTCCGTGAATGAAGGTGTTGATTTTTCCACCACACTTTATGGTTAAACCTTCATAATTTTGTTTAATACTTTTAGTTTTAAATTTAATTTAACAACCTTGAATGATATTTAATTATGTATGTTTTGTGTCCTCGACTCACGAGTCAACTGTTAGTGCTGTCCTTCTCGTTCCTGGGATCACGGAAGCTGGTCGTCCTCATCTTTTTTTTTTTTTGCTGCTTGTTGAGGTTTCATTTTACTTTAAAATAAATCAAGTTCAACACAAGAAATTGCTGTCAAAAAAGTTCAACACTAGAAAATATACAAAGTGACATGGCATCTAATTACTAATTAAGAAAGAGAGAAATCAATAATAATGATTAAATTGTCATCAAAGATGTAAGACTATATCCATAAAGTCTAGTTGAAGTATTGAAATTATTCAGTTGAATATTATGTTCTAAATTAAAATTTAAGATTTCGTAATTATATATAAACTTATTTATTATTTCATCTACGGATAAAAAAAGGATGTAGAACTATTTTATGCGTTAAATGTTGAAGGCATTTTCAAGAAAGAGGTTTAAGATTCAATTCATGTAGTTAACTTCAATTCATGCAGTTAACAAATCTCTCTAACTAATTACTTATTAATATTTCTCTTAAAACAAAATGGCAAAATACATCTAACACTCTTTTAAATTTCAACAAATTATCAATTTGATTTTGTAATATTTATTCCTTCAAGTGATAAAATTCATGCCCTTTGCCCTTTTTAACACATTTCCTTACAAAATGCACGTGTGGTTCGGAAATTTCAACAAAAATTCATAATAAAACCCACAAGTTAAAACCTAATAAAACCCAAAATCAATAAAAAAAACCAAAATTAAAATTAAAATTAAAATTAAAATTAAAATTAAAATTAAAATTAAAATTAAAATTAAAATTAAAATTAAAATTAAAATTAAAATTAAAATTAAAATTAAAATTAAAATATTGTAACAGCTTGCATATTTTGTTTCTCTCACCACCAACAACAACTCTTCAAAACATAAAAATTCAACAAATCTATTTTTTATACTAAAAAAAAAAATAAGAACATAAAAACAAAGAGTACAGAACAATGGTTTGATACACACATAAGAGCATCAACACACACCCATTTCGAAACGTGCTACTGTGTTTTTCAGAGAAGAACAAGGCTACTAAAGCAACAACCCCTTCACTCTCTAATTTCACACTAATACGTACGCAATAAGATTTGTTGGTAGTGATGAAATCTGGGTGAAGAAATTGGGTTTTTTTAATTTTTTTTTGTTTCTTGATTTTTTGTGTTGGTTGGGTTTGATCATTTTTGTACTGAATTTTTGCTAAAATTTATGGGTTTGAGTGAAGTATTGGAAGATAATCAAAGGAAGAAATACATTTTGTAGGGGTTCTTGGGGGTTTACGAATATGATGATGAGTTTTTGTGGAATTTTGTTGGTCTTCCTCAAATTTTGTTGTAAGACGTTGGATAATAATATGGTTGTGATGTAACATAATTGAATTGAATAATATTTGAACTTATATCGTTAATTAATATTTGTGTAATTATTTTTTATTCGACAAAATGGTTTGTAATTGAGAAATAAAAAATGAAGCAAATAGAGAGACTAATAATAAATCATCAACAACAGTAACATCTCAAACAGGAATTATGAGTTAAGGAATTCATTCTTATATAAAAATTCTTACGGTGAGTAAGACCGCATCTTACTCAGTAAATACAAAAATTATGTGCACAATTCATGATTCTAACATATGATGAATACATGCATGTTAACTGTTAAGTAGCTTACAGATTCCGACAAACAACTATCACACCAACAAGTTGTCTTTTTTGACATTTTTTTCTAACACACTCTCCACTAATTGCTGAAATTCATTATAGTCCTAGGAATTATTATTTTTGAGTTTAAAAGATTCTAATATTTAAACTCTTACATAAAAAATAAATAAATAATAAATATAGTAACAGAGTCAAATTTTCATACACGATTCTAGAATTGGAAAATTGAACCAAACTTAAAGAATCCTAAGCCTCTAGAATTTGCGAATTCAAACCATTTATTTGTTTCGTTAAGTGTACTAAAGAAACCAATTTAATTTGATTTGGTTCGGTTTTTATGAACCGTTATCGTGGTTCGACACGGTTCGTTTGGGTTTTTTTGACTGAACCAAACCATGAACGGTCTTAATCCTAAATCATTCCGATTAAAAATGGCGGGAAAATCATGTAGGGTATAGAAGTGGCAGTACCGCACCCTTGCTGAACCGTCGTTCTCTCTCACTCTCTCTGCTCGCCCGCCGGTTTTCCCTTTGCCGCCGTTCGCAAAGCTATTCAATTTGCGCTGTAAGTTTGTGCAAAAGCTCACTCAAGTTTTTGGCAAGATGGGCGACAATGGCAATTGGGAAGAGGAGGAGGAAGAAGAGGACGAGTTGGAATTCTCCAGAAATTATTTTCTAGCAAAGGAACTTACATCCTCGGTAAAGAAATCAAAACACAAACTCACCGACATCGATGTTGTTGATGAACAGGTACCAATTTTGATCACATAGGTTATCTTATGTATTCTCTCGAATTTCTTCTTATACTTTACCTTTTCTTTTCATATGTGGCTAGGAACTGAGGGAAGCTGCAATGAACATTCAACTCAAGCATGAAAACGAGATTGCCCTCTTATTGGATTCCTATACAGCTATGTACCCTGAATGGCTTCTCTCGCTTAGGTATGTTTTTTCTTCTTTTTCCATCTCTATCATTGAACTACTATTGTATCTAGAGGGCTTTTGTGGTCAGAAATATGTTAATTGTTTGTTTAACACACTAGAAGTTATGTCATATCATATGTTAAATGCTTAAATTCAGTTAGCTCATGTGTTTTGTTTCACGGTAGGGAGAGTCCAAAGTGATTCTTGACACATATTTTGACATGCTTGGATAATTTCAATTAATATTGATTTTGCCTCTAGAATTGATGATTATAACTTGAAGCTATGATTTGTAGTTTTTGACTCCAACTGTGATTTTTACACTCAAATTTATTGTTTAATTTACTTTTAGGTGAATGTATCATAACATAAACTGCTTTATATTCAGCCCACTTTTAATTAAAATCTATTTTTTTCACCGCAAAACCAAAAATACACTTATAAGTGCTTCTTTCTTTGTTTAAGATTTATGTTTGAACTGTGCTTTTAAGATGTTTAGTTTATTTCCCTTGGAAATATAGTGACCTTCACTTTTTATTTTCTTCCGAACGAGCCAGATGTGGCTTTGCTCTTCTAATGTATGGCTTTGGTTCTAAGAAGGCTTTGATTGAAGACTTTGCTTCACAGACACTCACTGAATATTCTGTAGTTGTCATTAATGGGTATCTTCAGACCATTAACTTAAAACAGGTTTGTTTCCCTCCCAACACCTTGCATTCCACAGAAGCATGTAATTATTATAGCTCTTTGGTGGTGAAAAGTAAAGGCATAAACTGAAACAATGAATGTCTCAGTGAAGGATCACAATTGTGCAATGCTCTAAGCTTTATTTTTTTTCTTTTTAATATATTAGGTTGTAATAGCTGTAGCTGAACTTCTATGTGATCAAGTGAAAGCTAAACGAAGGGTTTCCAGCCGACAACAGCCTTTCAATACTCAATCTATGGAAGATCTTCTTACATTGTTATATGAAGTGGAAGTAGAAGACAACGATTGTTTCGTTTGTGTAGTTATTCACAATATTGATGGACCAGGATTAAGGGACTCTGAAACCCAACAATATCTCGCTCGACTGGCTTCTTGTACCCATATTCGTATTGTCGCCTCTATTGACCATGTTAATGCTCCCTTGTGTAAGTTTAGTTAATACTGTCACATTATCTCGTGCATATATTCCTTGTAAATTGTTATTGTAGTCAATATTCTCACATTTCTTCTTTAGATATGCCTTGAAGTTATGATTCCTTGAGTTATTTTTCCAGGTTTGAATTTTTCTATTATCATCTGTTGGAGATTTATTTTGTGCTTTTGAACATTGAATTGTAAATAGTGCCATTTATAATTAATTTGTTTAAAATCAATTACTTTATTATTAATTCACAATAAAAAAGTATAAATTTCTTTTTAAAACATATTTTTGAAACTTTTGTTTGATTTGTGCTGCCTGTTACTTGAGGTGCTTCGAGGATCTGATCCTATATTTTATCTCTGTTTAACTGGACAATAGGACTAAGTGGTATCACCCTTTTAGTAAGTTGAGTAACCAAAAGTTTTGTTGGTCTTGACTCTTGTGACTTAAAATTGTTACTGTACTATTTATTTGCTCTTCTGCTTTACAGTTGTTTGTAGGAAATAAATGAGTAAATAAGATCAAAACTGAGCATTAGAGAAAGTAGGAGTGGCACATATTGAGCAAAAGGTGGTAGAATGACATCTATAAGATACTTTAGTCAAGTGAGTAAAAGACCGATAATAAGAATTGAGAAATTGAAAAATAGCCTGCACTGTGAGATGTAGAAGATGAATAAGAAAAACAGCAAAACTATAAAAATTCTTGGATCTAACTGGTTGTTCCCAACACTTTGTTTTGATAGAATATAATGGAGTCATTTAATCTATGTAGGAGTTACTGAACTCAAAGAAAGACCCTTGTTGCAGTAGGAGAAAAAATGAAGTATATGTGACTCTTGTTGCAGTATATGAAAGATTTTTTTGTTGCCTCTGCCTATTGCTTAACAGTTACATTTTCTGTTGGCAGTTTGGGACAAGAATATGGCTCACACACAGTTCAATTGGTGTTGGTATCATGTTCCTACATTTGCCCCATATAAGGTTGAAGGCATGTTTTATCCTCTGATTCTTGCACATGGCAGTGCCAGCCAAAGTGTCAAAACAGCTGCCATAGTTTTGCAAAGTTTGACACCCAATGCCCAGAGTGTATTCAAAGTTCTTGCAGAATATCAACTTTCTCATCCTGAAGAAGGTAAGCTTCTATCATTGTACTTTTTATTATGAGTAAGAATTGAGCTCAATAATTCGGAGTTAACAACACTCACATTACGCACCAACCACTTGCGCTAGCCCCATGTGGTTTTCTATCATTGTACTTGGATATATGTTGTTCTTTCCATATCTATGGTTTCTTAAATGTTTTTTTTCTTCCCTCCAGGAATGCCAATCAATGATCTCTACTCAGTCTGTCGTGAACGTTTCCTTGTCAGCAGCCAGGTTACCTTGAATTCCCATTTGACAGAATTTAAAGACCACGAGCTGGTCAAGACCAAGAGGCATTCAGACGGTCAAGATTGCTTGCACATCCCTCTGACAACAGAAGCACTTCAAAAAGTTCTACTCGAGATTAGTTAGTGTGGATCATGATCCCAACGAGATTCTACAGGGGCAAACAAATTAGTTCATACAATCACTTTCCAAAAATGGATGATAGGCGTTGTATATTGAATGTAATTCAAATTATCTGAAGCTCATTCCTAATGGGAGCCTAAATATTTATATTTTCTTACTTGTGTTTTATGAAGAAAATTTGTCATTTATATGGGTTTTGTTGTTGATCTGAGAATGTTTTGACCATTTCTGATCTGTTAAAGGTGTGAATGAACCAGGTGCTACATCATTCGGGTTTCTTCAATGTATGTGTACATTGTACAAGGCAACGATAGCCTCGGTTGATCGTGAAAATATTTGAAACCCATAAGATTGCAGAAGTCTCTCTGTTATGATAATAAAGTATCAAATTTCACACATTAACAGACAATAAAAGGGACATGTCCCCTTCTCAACCTGATGGGATGGACTGTTAGGAGAATAGATACCAAGTGTATTTCAATCCAAATCACATAACTTGGGTGAATGTTGTTTCATTAATGAATAATAATAATTTATAATTGTTTTTGACATGGTCACACCAATAATCTACAGGGGAACTTAATCCTTGCATTTTCGTGGGTACAAGTATAACTAGATTGTAGTTTAAATAATAATAAGAAAAAGATCACATAACCATTGATTTTGGTTAATATAATAATGCCTAAAACTATATATAATATAGCACAAGTAATGGGATGTAGTGAGTTGTGCTTGCTGTACTAGAATACGCGTATTTGAAAGTTTGATATTTGAAGGCCACACTCCCTTCATAACGATACATGTTTACAGCTTGCAAAAACATGCACAACTTTATGTTGTCTGGCTTGACTAGTTGGTTGAGCATCTAATACGCCTAAAAGATATATTAATAATTAATAAAGAAAATAATATCATATTCTTGGGGTCTACTCTTCATATAGGCGAGGCTTAAGCTATGATATGAAAAGCCATTGAGCCATAAAAAATTAGTCATGGTTTTTTTTATTGGTCAATTTTCAAAATGTTGATTAAGGGAAAGTGGAAAACGACACTTGGCAGAGATAAATAAAGTGGTGTACCTGATAATGGAGTACTAAATTACTAATTGATTACGCACTACATACCATTGACTTTTTGAGAACAAGTTATTTGAGCCGTCACGAACCTACATGCTATCTGACTTGCTCCAATCCAATTAATTTTTACAATGAATTAATTAATCAAACTCAGCCCTATAATTTATGATGCTCAAAAAGTTACTAGTACATACTCCCTTCACTGAGACCATCGGTTTAACAAGAAAACATTATCTAAAGATAATAATAATTTTCGGTAGTTAATATAATATTAATTATTTTTTTAATTGTAATTAATATTATATATATATATATATATATATATATATATATATTCTATTTTGTATTTATGATTGTACGAAACACACTATAACGTGAATACTTTAATAAAATTACTATTTCATTTATTTTATTTATAGTTATTTCTTAACATATATGTTAAATTAATGAAAATAATATTTATTTTAAAATAGAGATTATAAAAATATAATATTTTTTTATGAAAATAAGAAGACTTATTATATTTAATTAGTTCTTTAATAAATGTAAAATTAATTATTTTTATTTATAATTATTTTTTATCCGTAAAAAAAATATAAAGTATCTAATATAATAATATCAATATTTATTACAATTATTGCTAATCATTTCTAGATGGATTACTACAAAGATATCGTCCTACGACAATATTTTTTTTAAACCCATACTCATGTTAATTTGTACTGTTACATGAAAATGGATCTCTGAAAAATAAACACATGTTTTCATGGCTTTTCTTCATTTGATACGTAATACGTTCATATGGCACGTGACAAGCACGTGCATGAATGAGAAATTGAGAATGACATTGCTTGGTTGGTTCCATCAATTACTTGTGAATGGAGGCGGTAATTGCGGGTCTTCCAAATTGATTTCAAAGGATTAGGTTTTTTGTTTGACAAAAAGTTTTGGTTTTTTCTTTTTTCTCTTAAGAAGAAAAATAGTTCAAGTTAAATGAAAGAACAAAAAAAAGTTTAAACGAAGGAAAGAGAATGATTCTGATATCTAACTCTTATGGTAAGTTGTCGTATTATGGTAAGTTGTCGTTCATAGTTTAAATTCTAATTCTTACGGTAAGTTGTCGTATTATCAACTTGAATTAAATCATTTTATTAATTAATACATTTTTTTAATAAATAATTTAGTTACAAATGTTAGTTGTTATGTATGAGATATTGTAATATGCTATATTCATTACTTTTCCGTTAAACTAGTATAATACCGTGCTATTACTCGGATGGTACGTCGTTTATATATTTTTATTTAATTAAGTATTTTTTATAACAAATACAACAAAATAAATGAAGTTAATTATCATAGTCGATAATTACAAAACTAATAGTTGTACTTAAAGTTATTAACATCACAACAAAATAATTTATGATATAGTTGTGAGAGTTAAAATTTCATGAAAATTTATTACTGATAGTATTGTGGTTGCTATGGAGTATCCCAAATAATATTGATTTGTAGAAAACAATTTTTCAAGACAATGGACATGCAAGTTACAATGAAACCATCTTAATAATAGAATTTGAATGTTATTGATTAAAACATATAATAATAAATCATAGTTTATTAAAATATGTTTTACATGTAAAGAAATCTACAGTAGAAATGTCATCCATACACTATCAATCGTTGTAGATTGGATATTGATTTAAATTAGTAATGTATCATCAATAAATTTTGTAATGTCGAAAGACAACTTTATTTCTTGTATTTTTTCGCATCAAGAGTCATAATCTACATAAAAGCCCTGTAACATAATTTACACTAAAACCCTGTAACATAATCTGCATGTTAATTAATATGATCTTATGATGTAATTTCAATTGTATTTTGATTGTTTGATAAAATAGCAGAATGTGAGAAATAGAGTTAACAACATACTTTAACTTTTAATGGTTGAACTACATTCTCTATAGTATATTCTTTCTGTAATGTCTTCAATGTTAGTTAACGATTTATCTCAGCAAAATAATAATGATTGAAAATTGTCTTTCTATTGCAAAAATCCACCCAAAAAAATCAAAATTACTAATTGTATTCTTTACTATAAAACTAAGCACATTTGTTAAATTAGATTTATGTATACTATGGTAAAGCATTAACGTGGCATATCCATGATGGAATACTCAATAGATTAGTCTAAAGTACAATATTGAATTACAAAATAATTGAGAAAGACCTTTTAAGTAATTGAAAAGTTGATTAAGTGAGTGATGATCTAAATTTATAAGTGAGTGAGTGATGATCTTAATTGAAAAGTTGATTAAGTTGTCGTATTATCAAGTTGAATTAAATCATTTTATTAATTAATACATTTTTTTAATAAATAATTTAGTTACAAATGTTAGTTGTTATGTATGAGATATTGTAATATGCTGCATTCGTTACTTTTCCGTTCAATATAATTTTCATATTATAGTTCGAGAGTTTTTACGGTACATCCTTAAAATATATATATGAATCAAATAGTTATTTGTTGACTTTTTTATTTTAAAAAAGATTATTTCGTAAGAAAAAATATCTTATTATTTATAAACATTATACTAATTTTTTACATTTTATTATCAAAATATTCAATATTCCTTATTATAAGTAATAAAAGTTCAGAAAAAATTAAATTTTATTTCGCTAACACTTTTCGTAAATGATATTTAGTTATTATAACTATATAAATGGTGAGAAATAACTTTTTTCTAAAAAAAATATTCATTTAAATATTAATTT
>JBBPBP010000002.1:44933982-44955769 GCA_037974735.1 Cicer chorassanicum | reverse complement strand
ATATTTTTCTATATTTTTTTGCCATTCAATAAAATTTAAGTTGAGGGGATGATGTCTAATACAAGAAAAAGTTTTCTACGCAAAATAAGACACGACATTGTGCCAAAAAAAATGAATTGTATTATATTAACTCAAAATTGAATTTAGTTGATGATTAATAAATATGTGAAGATGTTTCCTAAAGCAATATATATATTGATATATGAAGGTGTCATGCCTCATCAACCATTCATATAAGATAATTAATCGCAATATTAAATTTCATTGACTACAATTTTTTAATGTATATTTGAACACAAATTATGGTTAATAAATTTCTTTCATATTTGATAACTTAAAAATCATGTATATATGTTTGATCATAATTTGCATGATTATAATGAATATTATATGTTTCAACACTTAAAAATCATAGTTAACGCCATTTATAATCTTAGTTCTTCTTAGTTAATTACATTCAATAGGTGATTATTAGACATGATATATTGTTAAATGATCGTGTTAACGAGTTTCTTAAGGGTATTTATTAAGAAATTAACAAAAGGAAATAAAAGTAAAATATTGTGCAAAAATAATCAAAATTTAAAATTTTAAGGAGTTGAATGCACTATTTTTAAGATTAAATTTTTACTCCTAATGTCTTCACAAGTGTTCTTAGGATAAGTGTTCTTAGGACACTTGTTAACCTTTTTCATTGTTAAGTTAATTCATCATTATTTAAATGTAATAACCATATATTTAAACATTGACCATACAAATTGTTTTTATTTTGTTGTTAAATTATATTAGAAAACATTATTTCAAAAATAAAACAGTTTAATAGACGTGCATTCTCAATTTAAATAATTTTACATTGATCATAATTTTATCTTGTATAAATCATCACAATTTTGTTTCGGTAAAAATACACGTCTTAATGTGAAAAATGTGAGTGTCTATAAAGTATCTTTAATTTTGATTTCCAAATAATAACATGAAACTTTTTGACGTACCAGAACACCATCCGTATAAAATTAGCTTATATCGTGTGAGATCCCTTTATCCGAGAACACCATCCGTGAATTTGTGATGAATTATGAGAGCCAATTTCCTTGGTGGGACTCTTCACGGAGCGCCGCAAGAGAATCATTAGAAGTCAAAGACAGTGACATTAGCCGCACCGCACGCACCCTGGCTCATAAACGGCTCGCATCGCCGAGCCAAGTAAATAATCAAAGCAATGCGTTTTGCCACGTCATTTCATCACTTTAATTTTTGTATTTGAAATGATCATTTTTTATTAACTTGTCTCCATTCTCTTTCTGTCAACAAACAACAATGGAATATTTGCACCTCAACGAACAAACGACATCGCCGTTTCACTCTTCTCTTCTTCCCCCGTAGTAACATCTCTTCTCCGTTTCCATTTCTCACTGCGTTTCGTTTCGTTTCATGTTTTTTTTACATCGACGACCATTGCCGTTTTTCTCGCTATTCAATTTTTCTGTCGTTTTCATATCGATCAATGTCGTTCATAAATTTTTTCTCCATTCCATCCAACTTGTATGAATCTTCATTGCCGATGCATTGTTTCGGGATGAAAAAGGAAAAACATGATTAAGATTTTAATTTTGATTAATTAATGAATTAATTAATTAATGTGTGCTGTTTTTGTTTCCTTATTTAGGTTTTGATTGTGAAATGAATCATAACGTTGAGTAGTTGGAATTGAGAATTGAAGAGGGGAACGAACAATGTCTACTAAGAGTGAACACCAAACGGTTCCTCTTTCGGTTCTTTTGAAACGTGAATTGATGATTGAGAAAATTGAGAAACCTGAGATTGTTCATGGTCAAGCTGGTCAAAGCAAGAAAGGAGAGGATTTTACCTTGCTAAAGACCGAGTGCCAGAGGATGATGGGTGATGGGGTCTATACTTATTCCGTTTTTGGGGTATGTTTTAATGTTTCTCTCATTCTGCTTTTTCAGATTCAATCTTTCAGTTTATTTATTACATGTTTTAATTTGATGTATTTTGCTCATGTTCAGACTGGATTCATTTCTAACTTAAGAGAAAAGGCTTTTCAATTAAAATAAATTTATGTTTTTTCACTTGCAATTTTTTTATATATTTTGATTAGTTTATAGTAGTAGTTATTTATGGAGAACTTAAACCTGAGAGATTCAGAAAAATATAAAAATTGAGATGTAGAAGCTAAATTCAATTTATACAAGTAACTATTGTTTAAAATACTTATAATAATTACACGATTACTGTTTGGAATGTTTATCATTATGTTCTATGGTATGACTTAATGAACGAGAGGAAAAAAAATGAGATTAAGATTATCATTGCAAGGACGGAAAATGGTAATGATTTCATCTTATGGAGTTGCTACATTTGATAGATTTACTGAGAGTACAATGTAGTTTCTTTTTTTTTTTTTTAATGTTGACTTTTAGTTCATAGCTGAGTTTTACCTTGATAAGAGTTTAGCCAGTTGTAGTTGTTGTGTCTGATCTCGTCTTTCTGAGATTTATTGCTCAAGTGATGTGAAATGTGAACAATCCCCCCTCTTGTTATGGTCTTTTTGTATGCACTGAAGGCATTTTTTTTTCTTACTTCATGCTTTTTTTGTGTTTTCCCTAGTTTCATTTTCTCATGTGGAAGTTTTACTTACAGCTATTTGATGGGCACAGTGGATCTGCTGCTGCTATTTATTCTAAGGAGAATCTTCTAAATAATGTTTTAAGTGCAATTCCTCCAGATCTTAACAGAGATGAGTGGTTAGCAGCATTGCCTAGAGCTTTGGTTGCAGGCTTTGTAAAAACTGATAAAGATTTTCAACAGAAAGGTATGGACAATTTACTTCGTGTTTGCTTTGTCGTCTGTTAATTATTTGTATAAGAAAATTAATGTGCAGCAGCGGGAACCTTAATGGTAATATAACCCGAAGGCATTTGTAAATATTTCTATTATTGCTGTCATATATCATCCAGGGCTTCTCTGGAGATTAGACACTTGTTCTTTTTGAGAGCAGAGCTATCGCAATATTGCTCTTGCTATTTATTATTCTTTTGATTTTTAAAGATTTTGGTTTGATTGTAAATGTTGATGGATGAGAAATCATCTTTTCAAAGTGGGGTATTTTTTATATAACCATATGTGTGAGGCTTTTTGCAAGCTGGTTCTAGCATTTGGTTGAGCTTCTTTGCCTGTTTTAGACTCTGGGCATGAATCTTGCTAGTTAAGGCATCAGCTCTGTTAAATGAAAAGAAAATATTGAGAGACATGTTGAATAACCCATGTGTTTCAACTACACAACGGAAGTTCTTTATATAGAATATGAGTATTAAACAAACATAATGGCAGGAACACTTATAGACAAGAATACTTACAACCTATCTATTTTATTTACATTCTAATATAATATTTTAACACTCCCCTTCAAGCTGGAGCATATAAATCAAATGCACCCAGCTTGTTACATATATAACTAATTCTAGAACCTCGCAATGACTTTGTAAAAACATCTGCCAACTGATCATTAGAATTGACAAAACTAGTGAAGATGTTGCCCGATTCAATCTTTTCTCTAATAAAATGACAGTCTATCTCAATACGATTGGTCCTCTCATGAAAAACAAGATTTGTGGCAATGTGCAATGCAGCCTGATTATCACATATTAGTGTCATTGGACTAGCCTCTTCAAATTGAAGTTCTTTCAGTAACTGTTTCAACTAGATAGTTTACATGTTACTAGTGCCATGACCCTGCATTCTGCCTCAGCGCTGGATCTTGCAACAACATTTTGTTTCTTGCTCTTCCAAGATATTAAACTTCCTCCGACAAGTACACAATACCTGGAAGTGGATCGTCTATCAATTGGTGAGTCTGCCCAATCGGCATCTGAGTAACCAACTATCTGAGTATGTCTTCTATCTTCATAAATGAGACCTTTTCCAGGTGCACTTTTGATGTATTTAAGAATCCGGATTACAACATCCATATGTTCTTGGCAAGGAGAATTTAAGAACTGGCTTACCACACTGACAACAAAGGAAATGTCAAGACGGGTGACTATGAAATAGTTTAATTTTCGAACCAATTTCCTATATCTTCCTGAATCTGATAGAGGCTTCCCCCGATTAGGTAGGAGTTTGACATTTGGATCCATAGGAGTATCAACTGGCTTGGCATTTAATAGACCTGTTTCTTCAAGAATATCCATAACATATTTTCTTTGTGAAATTACAAGGCTATCCTTGGATTGAGCTACCTCAATACCCAAAAATAATGGAGTTTACCGAGGTCTTTAGTCTGAAACTGATTTGAAAGATGTTTCAACTGGAGTATTCTTTGCTGATCACTACTAGTTATAACAATATCATCCACATAAACAATAAGATAGATGCACCCTTGGGCTGAGTGACGATAAAATACAGAGTGATCTGCTTCACTACGAATCATACCAAACTCTTGTACTACCGAACTGAATCTGCCAAACCAAGCTTTGGGAGACTGTTTAAGACCATAAAGCGACTTGTGTAGCCAACAAACCATGGTGGAAGACTCCTCTTGAGCAACAAACCCTGGTGGTTGCTCCATAAAAACTTGCTCTTCAAGATCTCCGTGCAAAAGGCATTTTTAATGTCAAGTTGATGGAGTGACCAATTTCGAATTGCTGCAATAGAGAAAAGCAGTCTGACAGATGCCATTTTGACAATAGATGAGAATGTATCGCTGTAATCCAACCCAAAAATCTGAGTATATCCCTTGGCCACCAAGCGAGCCTTAAATCGATCAATCATACCATCAGGACCAACCTTTACTGTATAAAGCCAACGACAACCTACTAAAGACTTCCCATGAGGTAAAGGGACCAGTTCCCAAGTACCACTGCCCACTGCTTTGTAGAGCGCACATCTCATCAAGCATTGCTTGCCTCCACTCAGGGTGACATAATGCTTCACCTGGAGATTTAGGAATAGAAACAGAAGACAAACAAAACAAGCAAGTGTAATGCAAGGGAGAAAGACGATGATAACACAAATCAATATAATGAGGAGATGGATTACGTGTTGTGCGAATATTCTTACGAAGAGCAATGGGAAGGTCATGCTCAGGTGGCAGGGTCGGATCCGGTGGCGGCGTCGGAGGAGAGTCTGTAATGGGAACAGGAACAGGTACAACGGAGGGCGGGTGACGACAATATGTTTGTAGTGGTCGTGGAGGTTTGGGGGGCAGACTCGACAGGTTCAATAGGAGTAAGAGTGGGAGGAATAGGGATAACTACCTGAGGAGGTTCGGCATTAATGTCCTGATGGGGCTCAGTAGCTATATGCGCCGGTTCAAAATATGGTACATACTCGAAAAAGGTAACATCAGCTGATGTAACGTATCAGTGTAGTGTATGAGAATAACAACGATAACTCTTTTGAGACCGATGATATCCGAGAAAGACACACTTGAGTGATCGAGCTGACAGTTTGTCCAGACCAGGAGATAAATTCTGAACAAAACATGTGGACCCAAAGACATAAGGAGGTAGTGGGTGAAGAGGGGTATGGGGAAAAAAGATTGTATGAGGGATATTGCCATCAAGGGTAGAAGACGACATGCGATTGATAAGGTAGCATGCCGTTAAGACTGCATCCCCCAAAAACGAAATGGAACATTACCATGAGAAGTAAGGTTCGGTTGGTTTCAATGAGATGCCGATTTTTGCGTTCGGCTACCCCATTCTGTTGGGGTGTATGAAGACATGACGTTTGGTGAAGAATACCATGGAAGCCATAAAATTTTGAAATTGATGGGACAAATATTCCCGAGCATTATCACTTCTTAAAGTACGAATAGAAACACCAAATTTGAGTTTTAATTTCTTGATAAAATTGCTCAAAAATGAAAAACGGTTCAGATCTATTTTTCATTAAAAATAACCACGTACAACGAGAGTAATCATCAATAAAAGTAACAAAATACTTAGACTCCAAAGTAGACACAATACGAGAAGGACCCCAAACATTAGAATGAACTAAAGCAAAGGGGGACGAAACCCTTTTATTGACTCGATCAGGAAAATGATTACGAGTGTGTTTCCCTAACTAACACGACTCACAATGTAAAGTGGACAATTTAGACAAACTAGGCACCAATTTTTGAAGTTTGTTAAGGCTTGGGTGTCCTAGCTGAGCATGGATAGTATGAGGGGAATCTGTAGCAGAGCAAGTCGTGGATGATAGAGAAAGGTAATAGAGGCCTTGAGACTCACATCCGACGCCAATCGTCCGTCCCGAACTCTAGCCCTGCGGGGTAACATTATTATTAGTGAAGGTAATAATACAATCTAGGGACCAAGTCAATCTTAAAAGGACATCCAGGTACATAGAGAACAGATGCAACTGAAATGAAAAGGAGAATTTGGACAGTGCCAACCCCTTGAGACCGAGTTTGAGAGTCGTTGGCAGAAATTATAGTAGGTAAAAAACCAGATGTAGAGAGAGAAGAAAAGAGACCTTTATTACCAATTACATGATCAAATGCACCAAAATCTAGAACCCAAGGGTCGAGAGAAGATGAGTGAGAGAGGTAAACAAATGAGTTACCAGTGTGTGCAACCGACGTAGAACTAGAGTTCGGATGACTCTAAACCCATCGGAGGAAATCTTCATAATTTGCCGGGGAGCCCTATGGAGGTCTGAATAGTGGCAGAAGGGTCAAGCTGAGTTGCATTTATCACAGGCGTAGGCTTACCATGCAACTTCCAACAACGATCAGTAGTGTGTCCAAGCCGATTACAATGCTCACATTTGGGACGAGGCTTAGAGTTGGATGATCCTCCACGAGAGCGACTCTGATGATGTCTCTGAGATGCAATGGCAACAGTGTCACCCGAAGCTAAAGTAATAGAAGGCTCAACTGGATGTTTTGATGGTACTCGAAGGAGGATCCCTGAGGTAGTAGACATATTCGGAATAGTAACTGACCCCATAATTTGATCACGAGTTGCAGAATACTCCTGGGGCAGGCCATAGAGTGCAAGGAGCATGAAGAAGGTGCTGCGTTGATCCAGCTCCTTCTTTCGTTCAACTGGATTACTTGCAGCAGGAGGGAGAAGCTCATTAAAATCATGAAGTGCACTATGAACGGTGCCAAGATATGAAGAAATAGAGTCATCTATTGTCTTCGAAGTAATGATATTCAGCAAGCGGTGACAAACTCCATAAAGACGTTGAGTGTCATTAGTGTAGAGTGTCTTTGCCTGACTCCAAACCGATTCATATGTGAAGTGTGGACGGAAAATCGGTTTAACGTCTGGATGAAGTGTAGACTTAATGACACTGCACAACTGAGCATCAATCTGTTTCCATTTTGATGGTTCAGTCGCAACCACCTTTTCAGAATTTTTAGTGAGATGGTCCTCGTAACCTTGACCAAGCATCCAGAGTTTGATGTCGGCGGCTCAACTGTCGTAATTTGATCCATTCAATTTTTCGATAGAGAGAGGAGAGGTGATGTAGTTGGTAAAGGTGCTCTTTGTTTCAGACAGAGACGTCATGGTTAGTAAAGAGTGGCAGAAAGCGTGTCCGAACCGGAGAAATAGGGGCTGTTTGAACTAAAACGCATATATTCGTGACTCGAAACTGAAAACTCTGGGCAGATATGGAATCAGAAGGCTGAGGCGAGTGCAACAGAAGAAGCTGCGTCGTGAACGGCTGCTGGACACGCCGTCACGCGCAGTGGCAGTGGGTGGCGCGTGTGGGCGCGTGGGCTGTTTGTTGACGCCGCGTGTTGAGGGATGGGCCGATTTGGGGTGTGCCACGCTGCTTGAGTGGTCGTTTGCCGAAAAAGGTCGTCGGAGAGAACGGCAACAGTGACGGCAGAGCGTGGCGGCTGAAAAAAAAATTTGAGCACTGCGTAGCACAGACAGAGAAGGGGAAACCGGAGTGGAGGACACGGTTTGCCGAAAAAAAATTTCTCACCGAAGACAGTGGGTCCCTCGGGTAGTTGAAGATTAGGGTCGTCTCTCAATAGGCTCTGATACCATGTTAAATTAAAAGAAAATATTGAGAGACATGTGGAATAAATCGTGTGTTTCAACTACACAACGGAAGTTCTTTATATAGAATATGAGTATTAAACAAACATAATGGCAGGAATACTTACAGACATGAATACTTACAGCCTATCTATTTTATTTACATTCTAATATAATATTTTAACAAGCTCCAAAATTGCTTTAACAATACGACAATGCTTTGGCTTGAGTATGCAAATCAATCAAGAAAACCAGATTTTATTGTTTTGAACAGAAGTTCCTTGATTAAAAAATCCTCAGACAAGTTTAGCAAGCAATTTATGTAGTTTCACACTTCCTTGACTAAAGCTAGTTAAGTTTGTAGGCACCTAAGAGATATAAGGATGACTTGGTAGTTAGTGTGGGGGAATTAAGGAGGGAGGGAGTTTGTTCTCCACCTCCAACATAATACTAAATATACTAACGTTTGTTTGCTTGAATGAACCGTATAATTAGCTCATGACTTAAATTGTGGACGCAATGCGGTTGAATAAAGCAGCAGCCACTGTTGCGTCATACTTGAACTGAGAACCACATTGGTCCCCATCAAACAACTATAGCTACAACATGACTGCGACCACAATGCCACCGCAACCATAATTTAAATCATGTGCTAGTTGTCAACATATTAGAGTATTTTATGGTTGATGAAGAACATTAATTAGTAACGGAAGTTTTAAGATGGTGTGACTGAGCTGTTATTGATTGTTTTTATACTTCTGATTTAATGTTTTAAATTATTATATTTTCTCATTACAGGACAAAAATCAGGAACAACTGTTACCTTTGTCATTATCGAAGGATGGGTTGTAACAGTTGCATCAGTTGGGGATTCCCTTTGCGTACTAGAATCTTCTGAAGGTGGGATTTATTACTTGTCAGCAGATCATCGGCTAGAAACAAATGAAGAGGAGTGAGTTGTAATTTTTTTTTTGTTGAACAACTGTTTGGAATTGATTCGTTTTTTTAGCCTCACCCTTCTTTTTCACTTTCATCAGGAGGGTTCGTATCACTTCTAGTGGGGGCGAGGTTGGCCGTTTAAATACAGGGGGAGGTGCAGAGGTACATTTCCTTTTATTGTTTCCTTTTTAACCCGTATGGTTTTGTTCCACAACAAGCTTCTACACCCCGCTCCCTACCAAAAAGAGAGAGAAAAGGACAGCTTGTTCATATATCAGTAATAATTTAATTTTTGGTATGTGATGCTTGCCGCGTTAAACTACATAATCAGAGATTAAGAGTAATGTGATTCTCTGAATCATACCGTGGTAAACTGAGAGGCGGTGTGTATACTTGTTGATTACATAAAACCATATCAAACTAACAGTATAGTACTCATTGCATTTCATTAAAAAAATTTACAATCTTTTTTTAGAAACCGCTGTTTAGATAATAGGTAACTATCTCCCTATGTATTTTACCAATACTCTCTTTAAAACAAATTTCCATTTGCGTTAATAACACTAATATGCCTAACTGGATTAGTGATATTTTAGGTTGGTCCTTTGAGATGTTGGCCCGGTGGCTTGTGCCTTTCACGATCTATCGGAGATACAGATATTGGTGAATTTGTTGTTCCTGTAC
Organism: Cicer chorassanicum; assembly: GCA_037974735.1. Classification (NCBI taxonomy): domain Eukaryota; kingdom Viridiplantae; phylum Streptophyta; class Magnoliopsida; order Fabales; family Fabaceae; genus Cicer; species Cicer chorassanicum. The sequence goes on along the minus strand of JBBPBP010000002.1, from coordinate 44,946,125 downwards.
CATATGTAAAACAAGTGAAGGTTAGTCATTATGTCTATACTCAATCTTACATATGCAGTGGCCAGTGGTTGACTTATGTTCATTATTTTCATTTGCACCCCTTTCACTCTAAAGGTTACTACTTACTCTATATTTCTTTTCACTTCTGTTTAATCCAACACAGATTTTTACCGCTGTTTTGTCTTTTACGTTCATGTATAGTTTCTTCTTAGCAAGTGTTACTGCTAACCAAATTGTTTCAGACACTGAGGATCAAATGATTTAATTCTTACGAGGGGTTAATAAAGTTTTGTCGTTAAGTGTGCATATTTTTCAATGAAGAGTTTAATTTATTTCTGTCAATTCAGCTGTTCACTGGTGGAGGCCGGCTTGTTATCTGCAGTGATGGTGTTTGGGATGCTTTATCTGCAGAAGTGGCCCTTGATTGTTGCCGTGGCATGTCAGCAGAGTCTGCTGCACCACTGATTGTAAAAGTGAGATAAACCTACATCATTTGTATCGCTTTATGTTTTCTTTTTGTGGGCTGTTTTGATGTTGGGTGTAATAGTAATCTCTGACTTCAACATCTTAAGTTACCTTGTTTGCATTAGTGTCATTGAGTCGTATGAAACTATGAATTGTGCATTTATTCTCTCTTCTCTTTCTGTTGTCTTCAGGAAGCTTTACAAGCAAAGGGGCTTAGAGACGATACAACCTGTATCGTTGTCGATATATTACCTAAGGAGAAGCCACCTGCTCCTGTGCCACATCAAAAGAAGCCAGCAGTAAAAGGAATGCTCAAGGCAATGTTTCGTAAAAAGTCTTCTGAATCATCTTATATTGACAAAGAATACTTGGAGCCAGATGTAGTAGTGGAGCTGTATGAGGAAGGCTCTGCTATGCTCTCAGAGAGGTTTAGTTTTGTAATAGCTGTTGTCAAAGTTAGCAGCTCGCTCTCTAGTTTTTTTGACAATAGAATGCTTGTTTAAAATGCAGGTTGGATACAAAATATCCACTCTGCAACATGTTCAAGTTGTTCATATGTGCAGTATGTCAAGTAGAAATAAAACCCGGAGAGGGTATTTCAGTACATGAGGGTGCATCCAACCCTCGAAAATTGCGTCCTTGGGATGGACCTTTCCTTTGCTTTAGTTGCCGGGAGAAGAAAGAAGCCATGGAAGGGAAAAGATCTTTAGGTATTTTGACGACTCCTTTTCATTTCTGCCCATCTTCCTTTAAATGTATCCATAATGTAATCCATTATTTGGGTCTTTTTATTTCAGATAGACTTAGCAGCGGAAGTGACGAATGAACTCTCATGTATATTTGCATTTTGTGAGAGTGATCAAAATTGTTCATATATGACGACGGAAAGTTCAAACCTCCTAGCAACATTGACTCCCTTGTATTATCACAGGGGCTTTATAGATCTATTTTGGAATGCCTCATGAAAATACATATGAAAACCAACAGCAGCTTGGTAGTAGAATTCTAACTTGGAAAGTATGGAATGCCAACCATCCAAGTGTACGTTGTGAAAGGTTGAGTTATAAGTGGCAGTGCACACAACAGGAGGAAATGGGAGTTTATTCATTCTTTTTTACATATTTCTTTTTCTGGGATCCGTTTATTGTATATATATGTGGATCCTTTGGAATCACATTTATATAGACCTTTAATGAAAGTGGTCTTCTACAATTGTAATGTGATATAGTGAGTTTAATTAGTATCCATAGATCAATTATTCTGTAGGGTAGATGTGTGTGTATCTTTTGAAAGAAAATGAAGGGATTTCCAACTTGACTTGAAAAGTAAATAAACAAAAAGAAGTTTTTAATTAGAAATGGCTTATAAATCTGAATTTGAAAACTATTCAAATTCGAAATGAACTGAAATTAATTTCACATACATTTTCCTAAACTGTTTCTATATTACTCAGACTTGGTAGATTTTCTATTCTACCTTAAGTAAACTTAATTCCTATCAGTACAAAAATAGAAGTATTGACATATTTATTATGTTATCATTTTCTTCGATGAGTTTATTTGAACAATGTATTTTGATATTTTAGTGATGTATATTCTTTTGGTTTTAAAAGAGAAATTGAGACGAGACAAAGATGTGAGAGAGCGTGGAAAGAGAGAAAGTAGTTAAATATGGAAGATTTGATGTGTTGTTTGGTTTAGGAGAAAGAGATGTATATTTTTATTAAATTACCCTTTTAAACCTTTCATGAAACTCAAATTATGTTTAATTTTTATTAATTTATTTTAAGCAATTAAATTTTAAAAATATATTTAATAAATTTATTTTTAGTTTGACATTAATAAATTTATTTAGTTTGACATTAATAAATTAATTTAAGATAATTAAACTAATTATTAAAACCACAATAGACCTAGGGACAAAAAATATAATAAAAACGAGAAAAATTTGACGCAATGCATAGAAACAAAATAATAGTGAGAAAAGGATATTCAATGAGTAAATTTGAGCATTTTTTCCTACATGAGAGAAGAAAGGGAAAGTTGTTGGCTCCCACATGATCTTATCTCTCTTCCCCATTTCTTAACATTCCAAACAAAAAGCGTTGTCTCAATCTCTTCTCTTTCTCTCTTAGTTATTTCTCTCTTTTTTATTTCTCTCAAAACAAACAAAGGTTAAAAGAGAGTAGAATTTCTTTTATATTTTTAAAAATTGATTTTTCTTTACTCAAAACATAATCTTTTTTTATCTTAGAACAGATGATAAATTCTAACATAATTAATTCACACAACTATGAGGTCTCGAACTCGAACCGAGAGGTCCCGAACTCGAACCGAGGACAAAACGTTAATCTTCTTCTACACGTTGTCTATGTGGTACAAAAAAATAAGAGTGAGAGGAGAGAAAAGACAATTAAAAAGAAATAAAGAAATATGAGAGTTAAAATTTAGATAATCTTTTAATTGAATACTTCAAAACTTTTTCATCAAATTTTTTTTAAAAAAAATTATTTCAAATCCTAATTTGATTTATGGAATATTTGATGTGTTGTTTGGTTTAGAAGTGGGCATAAACAAAACCTTACTATTAGAACTGATAATGTCATCACGAACACAAAAGTCAATATGTTAGGTCCGATTCCCATAGTAATACTATAGATTAGTATTAGTTAGTCTCCATTTAGTCATAGTTTGCTTTCAAAGCACTATGGGCATACTACCATGCATGCACGATTATTAGTCTTATCTTCCCATTGTTTTTAGACTAATTGTTTGGATCCTTGTCATCTGCATGGAAATCGTGTTTTGCAGTCAAACTCATTCACTTATTCTTCTCATTCTTGATTTTTCTTTACACAACAAATTAGGTTATTCATTATAGGTCATTTTCATCTTTTTTGATTAGTTATTTTAAGTCATTTTCATTATTTACAGTTAATAACTTTGTGCATACATAACATATAATTTAATTAAGATAGATATATAGAGAAATACAATCTATGAACGATTTTTAAGATTTGTTAGAGAGTTTAAAAATGAAGGAGAGGAGAGAGTTTAAAAAAAAATGAAGATACGATGGAGTTTAAATTTGAATGGAGGATTAATTTTCGTCATATATAATAAAAAATCTCCTAAATTCAGAAAACTCAAAAAAAAATGATTGGAGGATAATTTTAAAAGCTTTAAATAAATTCCTTAAATCCTTTTCATCTTTATATAATAATATCAAGATAAAAAATATATATTAATCATATGAATCATCTATTTATTCTATATAAAAATATTCTCTTAAATAAGATGAAAGATTTTTTTTTTCTCTCTTCTCCTCTTCCAAAGGCTCTTCTCTCCCTCCAAACTCTCAATCAAAGCTTAGAAGCAAGTCAAAATTTATTTATTTACAACTTATAAATATAAAATTTGATCATGATTTTAATAAATTTAAATTTAAGAATGGTTATACAGTTATTTTTTAGTTGCTTGTTATGGTCAATATGAAATTTTGGTCTCCCATTTTTTTTGATGCCGTATCTTAAATATTTCAATTATTTTGTCCACCCTTATTTTTTTTCTCAATTTTAATAACATGAGCATGATCTCATGTATATGTTGAAGTCACGTCATTTTTGAAAACATAATTTTAAATAGTGTAAGTTAAAATCCTAGAAGGGAACAAGATGAACCCTAAAATCCTTAAACTGAAACACAACCCCGATTGTCATCTTCCTCCTTTCCTTGTTCTTTTCTTCTTCCAATCTCACACCTTCATACATCTATGTGCGGTTCACTCATATGAGACAGGAATATGAACACGTGGAAAGGAAATAACAGTGGAAAAAAAATGACTTTGTGTATCATTGGATTCACTCATGGGAGAGGTAGAAATGATTACCATTCAAAAATTATTTTGATATGTTTAGAGGTTTGTTTCGAATTAATTTTGACTTTAAAATTAATTTTAACTTGAAATTACTATTAATATATAACTTTTGTTTTTAAACATAATTTTTATAATTAAATCTATCGTCTAATTCATTTTCAAATAAATATATTTAAACATAAATTATTTTATTTTAAATTTATTTTTAACTAAAATTAAATCATTTTATAAAATTAATTTAATCAAAATTAAATCGATTTTTGTTATCCTACAACCAAATATACATTAAGGTGCGGCTAAATAGTGAAATATATACTATTATATATACGTGTCAAACTTAATTATAATAATATGTAGCAATTTTGGTAAACTTTAATTAGATATTCAAAACAATCTAAAGATATATGAACATTTCAAACTTAATGTTTCAATTCGGCCATGAAATTGTTGACATTTTCTATACTAAATAATTTAATGTTTCAACAGGACTAAATTACTTTAAGAATTGTTTCCTCCTTTGATGGAAAGTTTGACAATATAGAAATGAAATGCAAGAGTGTCGGTGAGTAAGCAAGTATCGTTTAATTAATTAATTAATTAATCAGAAATTAAGTTGGATGGTGCCAAACGTCAACTTGAACGGCAGGGTAAGTGATTTGTTGTGGGGGGTGTAATTAATACGGGTGCCAACCAGCCCAAATGTACGCGTAATCGCTTTTGGCACTTTCTCATTCCCGCGTTCTTTTCCTTAATGGGACCTACTTCTTTATCTTTCTTAAAAACATTTGGATTTCGAGTGAGATATATTAATAGGTACTCCAAATTTAAAGATGTATTTGTAGATACATATTATACTATATAAAAGAAAAAATGAATAAAAAAAAGTGAGAGAAGTTTTATAGGATATCATTGAAGATGTAGATGATTTACTTGAAGACAATATTAAAATTTTTGAATTAAAAAAATTATCTCTCAATAAACTAGACTTAGAAGCAATGTTTATTATAGATGATAGTATTGGATAAAGAGACTATAAAAAGTACTTTTGAATTGTTTGGCTTTACATAAAACTAATACTTATTTTAAATTATTTTAATGATACTTTGGTTGATAACCAAATACATAAATTAAAATATTTTATAAAAATTATAATCATATTATATATATATATATATAATAAAACGTCTTTTTTTTTATAAATATTCTTCACGTATATAACTTTTTTAATAAACAATTTTCTAACATATCTAAGTCATATTATATGCTGTAGTGGAGCTTACAATAATTTTATGAGGGGCCAAAAAGCTACATGCATATAGTAAAAATATTTATAAGCATTATTGTAAGAATTAAATACTGGCACAATGGTTTAGTTCCTTTATTTTCACTTGAATTTCGGATTATATTTTTCATTTTGATCTCTTATTTGTTATTGCACAAGGAAAATAATAATAGTTATGAAAAAGTAGGTACTCTAATTGTCAAACATGCGTATTGCTAGTTGATTAGTGCAGCTCATTGATAAAGCCAACGTTCCTCGATAAATCTACGTCATGAGTAGCATTATTAGGGATGACAACTAACTATGTTTTGATTTAGATGAGAAAAATTCATTTTGATTAAATGTAGATGCAGAATTTATTTTAAATTAAAATTTAAGAGCGGAGACGGGTTTGGTGTGCCCAACATTCGAACTCGCTTTACTAATATATTATTGTTATTTTTAAATTTTATACAAAAGTATATATTTAATATATTTAATATTAAATATTAAAAATTATAATCTTCATTCTATAATAACATGATTTTAATATTTTTATTTAATTATTGTATGATAATAATTATTTTATTTTATTAATTATAATTAATATGACTTTTAAATTTATTATTATTTTATATATATATATATATATATATATATATATATATATATATATATATATATATATGAGTGAGTGCAAGTGTGAGTGGGAAATTTTGAACCTTGTCGCGGTCGAAGATATAGACATAAATTTCATATCCGATAAAAAATATTGGCGAGTAGGCATGGCAACGGGGCGGGCGGAGACGGATTTCGCCTCCTCCACCCCGCACCCGGCTAATCGAGGAAAACCCGCACCCGTTTTATAGCGAGTGTAAAATTTAGGCACCCATCCCCGCCTGCAACGAGGCTCGGGTTTCCCCGCCCACACCCGCACCCACTCATATATATATATAAAATTATAAATTTAAAAATCATATCTATTATAATTAATATAATAAAATAATTATTATTAGATCATAATTAAATTAAAAAATATTTTCTATAGAGATAATATTATAATTTTTAATATTTAAAAAAATATTAAATATATTTAATAATATATATATATATATATATATATATATTTAAAATTTAAAAATTGCAATAATGTTACTTGCGAGGCGGGTTTGGGTGCGGATGCAGATTTTATTGCCATCCCTATTGGTGGGTGCGATGTGAGGGAGACAAAATTTGTCTCCGTCCTATTGCCATGCCTAATAGTACCTCCCGTCACAAGCAAAATCCGCAACTGATTGTATCCTAAATTTTTTATATTTCCACTTAAATGTATTATATCGCACCTGCATCCAAGCTTTTAAGTATTTTAAAATCCAAACAGATAATCAATCCAATCAAGACATTGGCTCATTGATTCAGTAGTCAAACTAGAGGGTCACTGGTTGAACTTATTATATTAATAGATAAACTCTAATATTTATATTAATAAATAAACTCAAATAAATTAATCATAAATATGTCATATCTCAAGCAGTTATAATTAAACCACATCAATTTTTTAAAGTTTATTTACCTAAAATGTTTGAGCTCTAAGCAATAAAAAAGACTTTACACTTATTAGGTCTAATTACTTAAATAAATATTTTTTTATTACTGTTAAAGTTATACAAGATTTTGTATTTTGTGTCACATAATAAATTTATTAATGTTCCCCAAAAATTAAATAAATTTATTAACATTTTTTTTACAAATTTAAGCATATTACTATACATTAATTTATAACATATTTAAATATATTATTATAAAATAATATTTAAATAAAATGTCATATAAGGATTCTATAAAAAGTCACGTTAAATATCAAAATAAATTTTAATTTCATTGACATATTAACTCATTAATCTATATAAAAATATAAAAATATGTTAGTTTACTTATTTCGCTACTAATATTTTAGTCTACAACAATGCCAAAATAATTGTTGCGTAATGCAAAACAACCATTGCAGCTATCTATGAGAACGGTTTCTATCTGTGGTAAGTTGAGACATTGCCTCATTTTTGGGCAACGACTATGCTTTGGAAAGACAAATATCATAGTCGTATTCTAAAATATACCATAGAGAACAATTTTAAATCAATCTTTTTTAGTGTCTTTAGAGAACAATTTTGACATGAGGTAAAACAACAGTTTTATAATGTTGCTGCAAGAAAACTGTTCTTGTTGGTGATCTTCAGAGAACAACTTAAAACTGTTTTCGTTTATTATAACTAATAAAAAAAGTCTCAATCACTATGCTGATAAGATTTCCTACATTGATCTTTAGATAATTGGTTTATATTCATGATGTACTATTTCAAATGGTATTTGTGATGACTTTAATCTCAATAGGTTGATTTTTCCGTATTATAGATTCAAATAGCTTATGGTGGAGGGTTTTGGTTTATGTTCCTTTGTTTCCTTGTATTTTTAAATTGTTATATGAGCTTTATAAATGGTTGTTGTTGTCTATGGTGCCAATGTTAGTTGACTGTCATAAAGTTATGCTCATCTCAATCCATTATTTCACATACTCAAAACATCCATGAGATCATTAGAAATAACCTCCCATAAATCCATGATTTAATATTGAACTTCCCTACTACACGTAACTTCTTTGGAAACTTCATCTCTCGAAAATTGGACTGCATGAGTCGACTCACATATGTAAGTTGACTTATCTGTCAACTAGGAGTTTCATGAGTAGACTTACGAAAGATATTAGTCTACGTTGTTTGACTTAATTATATTCATAAGTTTTAGTGCTTTATTAATGTTATAATAAAATTATGTTTCATTATTGTGATCTTAAATGTTTTGCCCTTATCAGGCCTCATCTCTTACCATCGCTAGAGCTGTCAAAATGGGTTAGCCCGAATGGGCTGGCCCGCCCAGCCCGCTAAAACATAGGGTTTGGGCCTAAAAATTTCAGCCCGAATTTTTTCAGGACTTTTGAGCCTGGTCTGAATAAACCCGTTACCCATTAGGGTTAGCCCGTATGGGTACCGGGTAGCCCGCAGCCCGCATAATCAATTTTAAAAAAATAAAAAGAGTAAAATTGATCTTAAAAAAAAAAGCCCGAACAAACAAAAATTAAATTGGACCGGTTCCATTTTTTTTTAAGAATTCACGAAGACGCAACAAAGTACAAACCCTATTTTGAAGGGAAATGTGACGGCACTCTCACATACAAACTCACGGTCTCACTCATCTCACTCCACGGGCACACGACATACGGAATACGGCATACAACAATTCGATTTAAGTTTTTCATTTGTGTCATGCTAAACAAATCTAAGTTGTTTTTGGCAATTTGAACTTATTTTAATTTGTGTGTTGTTTGGATAATGTGTTGTATTGGATAATGTGTTGTTTGAATCGAGTCTGTGTTAATTGGAAAATCCGAATTTCAAACTTAGTTTGTGTGTTATTTTATTGTTTATTTTTAATGATATATAATATCATATAAGTTGTTTTTAAATAGGCATGTAGAACTAAGTTGTTTTTAAATGGGCATGAAGAAATTTCGAACTAAGTTGTTTTTAAATGGGCATGAAGAAAATTTTTAATTTAAAAGAGTCGCAAGAAAATTACAAATATAATAAATAAATAAAAATTTTAAAAAAAATATGCGGGCTACCCGCCCAGCCCACAGCCCGTCTAGGGCCGGGCTCGGGTAGTATTTTAACAACCCATATTAAAACAGGGCTTTTTAGCCCGGTCCGATGAAGCCCGCAACCCGTTAGGGCCGGCCCTAAATGGGTCGGGTAGCCCGTTTTGACAGGTCTAACCATCGCTACTCATTTTCTTAAGTATTTGTCCCTTGCTTTCCTCACGCTTGTGGTTTGTGAACCATCTTAAAGTTATATATGCTCATCTTGACTTACTTTTTCGTGGTGTAGTTGGTTATCACGGGGGAGTGAGAAGGTCGTGACTAACAGTGCCGATAATGGTAAGACTCGGGATGTTGCAAAATATACACTTTTTTTGTAACTGGCTCAATTGGTAGTGGGAATGTGTGGACGATCACCTTAAATTTACAACATTTAATATAAATACATCTTATCCTTGTGTCTAATTGATGTTTTGAACGAAAATTATGTCACAAGTTAGAACATTTGAAGGTGATACTTTTGCAACAATCTATAGCATCCGATCATTTAAATATCTGGATCCATCCCTAAATGCTAATTAACCCGTGAATCATATTTGATTCCATTAAACTTCATATATATTATTTAATTTATTTTGACCCTCCTATAAAATTTAATGAAACTCCATCACTCTCAGCACATCGATGAGTTCATATTGATTATCTTCCCATAAACTCGGTGATTTAATTTTGAACTTCCTCATTACACATACCTCTTTTTTTTCTTTTTTCTTTTTTCTTTTTTGTAACTCCCTCTCTCAACCTTTTTAAATAGAGGAAGTCTATCTCACTTGTGAGGATTGATAACCCAAAACACATAAAGAACCTAACATTGATCACAACAAATCGTCAACAGAGAATCTTAGTATTCCATCTTGTACTTTCTCATTTTGCTTTTAAAAAAAAAGTGTACAAAACTATTTTACATTGTTATTATTATAAGAAATTGTGAAATAAAAATAAGAGGGGATAGGGATGGACACCCTATATATAATATAGGGTACTAATACTATTAGGTTTCCTTTTTTTCTTTGGACGCAACGTATTAGGTTTCCTTGTTTAGTGTCATTTAGGCCTCTAATTAGCCAGAAAAAAAGTTGCAAGATTTTCCCACGTAGTTTTGTGCGTTAAATACACTAAAGTACAAGTTCTCTCTCTCTTGCTTTTTTATTACAAATCTCTCTCTTATTGCTTTACAAAAATGTCATACTCTCCACTACTAGGCAAATTAATTTCAAAGGCATATGCCTAATTTTTTGTGTTAGACTAATTTTTTTATGGAACAAATTAACTAATCGATTTATTAGCGAATATAAAATTGACTTGATAATTAAAATAGAAGAGTTTAAAAATAAAATGATAATAAAGTCTAAGATTCAATCCTCACTCTCTAATAATATTCTTGAGAGAGAGAATGTGAAATGTGAAGGTTAAATAAAGGACACACTATAAGGCATCTTTGTCGCTTAGATCATTTGGGCGATAGAAAAATCTATAAAGTGGGTTACGTGTTTACTACTTCTTTTAAATTTGAAGCAAATTACAATATCTCATGAAAGTTTGTGAATTGTGAGCTTCAGTATGATAAATAAAAATTAGTAATAAATAATTACATAGATAAATAACTAATATCATTTTGCTTTAATGATATTAAAGAATTTTTTTATGACAAATCATAAAAAACATTGTTAAATAAGTAGCATGTGAAACTCCTGCAAAGATTCTTCTTGTATTAATAACATAATTAGCATGAGTTTAAGAGTGAAGTGATTATTAGTTCGAAAATCGTGAGGTAGAAGCACCCTATCCAAAATATCTCAACGCAAGTGACTCTAGTCAAGTTCAAGCACCAGAAAATGGTAATATAGTATAACATACAAAATTGATTTTTACAAAAGGAGTCAAGCTTATTGAATTTTAAAATATCAAAAACATATTCAATTTGGAAAGATATACGCAATAAAGTTATGTATTTTCTATTATGAAGCTTTCCTTATATTATGCATACAAATAAAAAATTGTCAATTCGAGTAATATTGTGCTACTACTCTTTGAAATAACCTTTATAAAGCGATATGTAATGTGTGTCATTCAAATTTTAATAATAATGTCTTGTTCAATAGTTTAAGAAAAGAATCAGCATGCACTTAAGTGAATAATTAAAGATCTTATTGAGGACCAGGAGAGAGAGACAAAGAATAAAAAAAAAAGAGAACGTATAACGTATATTGGCATCTTTAATCTTACACATTTGCTTCAAAACTTTAACCTTAAATATATATATATTTTCGCGGTAACAAAATATAAACAAAGAAATTAAAATTAATACATTTGATACAAAAATAAAATCACATGAATGTATGAACTAAATATCTCAAGAAAACATGTCCATCGTTTAATTAAGACGGGAAACAAAAATAAAATGGGTTGGCCTAGCTCTGAGAAGATAAATCTATGTATAAAAAAAAATCAATGAAGAAAATAGACTAAACTCCTAATAGAGGGCATTTTTTATAAAATAGCCCTATTTTCTTAAAAAGAAACTACTATACTCCATTTCAAAAATTAAATATTACAGATTCGAATCCTAGCTCAACTGAAATATCGATATTGTTAAGTTAAAGATCTTGTTTTGTATTTTTACAGTTATGTGAATTAATTAAGGTGAAATTTATTATTTTTTCTAAGATAAAAAGTAAAATAAAATATTAATCTACCCTATTTTTGAGATAAGTGAATGTTTTCCATTTACAAAAACGATTTATTGAAAGATATCACTCTATTAAATGGCAACTTTGAGTTGTTTACTATTAAAAAAAAAAATTCACAATGTCACCATTTAAAATATCG
>JBBPBP010000002.1:44888956-44923927 GCA_037974735.1 Cicer chorassanicum | reverse complement strand
TATAAGAATTTGTCAAACAAAACTTTAGAATTTTTGAAAAAAAAATATATGATTTTTTAAGCATCAAACCCTTAAAAATTCATATTTAATTTATCTTTTATTAAAAAATTATTAATTTTTGTGTGAAAGATGCTTATAATGTCCTACATATGTCCACATAAAATAATTCAAAAATTAAAAAGATAAACATGAATTGATTTAAAAATAAAGTATAAAAATGAAAACTGAATACTTTTAAGACTATAATATTCAAAAATAATTTAGAAAAATTAAAAATAAAATGTTAAAATTTTATAAAAAAAACTAAAAAAATTATTTAATTATAATATCTAAAATATCTCTAAAAATATATATCACCAGAATTACATACAACTTAGGTTTGACAAGGTTAAATTGAATTTAATATGAAAGTTTCAACATTACAACGAGGTCCCATGGTCTAGTGGTCAGGACATTGGACTCTGAATCCAGTAACCCGAGTTCAAATCTCGGTGGGACCTTTTTTCATTTGATTTATAAAAACAGTAACGAATATTACTATAATTGATGATGACTTTTTACTATGCTTATTTCTTTTAGGAAAAAATATATATGCTTTGAGCGAGTTAAAAAATGTTTTTTTTATGAAATTTTGTATGAGTTAAAAAATGTTTTTTTTTTACATAAATTAAAAAGTAAAATATTGAAATTTTATTATGACTAAAATTTTATTTATTTATTTTATTAAAAATATTTATTTTTTATAAAAATTAGAAATATAATTTTAAAATTTTATAGAGATTAAATATAAATTATTTTTTTATCAAAGAAATATTATAATATTTAAAATTAAAATATATAAAAATTTAAAATTTTAATAATAGAGAGGAGAAATGAAAAGAGAAAATAGAGGAGATTAGGTGTGGAATTTGTGAAGTGATCTTCCCCAGTAAGATTTTATTATTCTTGTCTACAATGAATTCATAACCTAGTCTTGGGCTCTTTTGTAAGGTTACTATATCCTCTCTAGTGTGATGTTCAGAGTGATATTTCTTTGAGGCTAAATTCAATAAAATGGTTATCACAAAAAAAAAAAAAAAAAAAATCAATGAAACAGTAGTTTCAAATTCTGAGTTCCTTACACCTCGTGCTTTCATTTTACTTAACCATGGTCGATGGAACACGTTGTGACACGTTCTTGCCTAATAAAATATGACATAAATGAAAATGCTTTGGAATATTATCAAGAAGCCAAATGAGCTTTGGAGAAAATAAGGAAGAAACAAAGATCTTCATAGCACAATCATTTCGAAATCGTATTATTCTCATATGTGGAAATATTTAACCACTATATGGGACGAATTAGAATTAGGTGTCTGGGCCCCTAACAATGCCCCACTTTATAATAAAATTTAAGATCCAGAGAGAAAAGCTCATTAGAATTAATATTGATGGATTAATAAAAGATAGTAAATGAATACATAATGGAGTAGTAATTAACTCAGTAATCAATCAATAATATATTTTAATACGGATGCTTTGAAATATTTTAGAAAAATTAATAAGGGTTTAATTTCAATTGTGCGTGAGATATTAGTAGGTCACTGACATATGAAGGTTTAAAGCGAATTTTAATATACAATCTTTAAAATTTATACTAGTATTTTAGTAAAATAGTTAAATTATCTATGAAAAACTATTTTTCAGACACTTTAGAATAAAAAATTATTTATTTAATTAATTAATCAATTTTGTATAATATTTCATTATCAATCGATAATTAAGTCAATTAATTTACTATTTATTGAGACAATATTAGTTTAATATGATATTTTATTTTTTTCAATTTAAAAATATTATATGAGATTTTTTTATTAAGTACAAAATATTTATAGAAACATTTTTATTAAGTACAAATTTATTTATTTTTAAAGAGTTAAAGCGGTGGCTTTAGTGATTTTACTTTTAGACCATTTCGATTTGGATATTAATATAGTTTGTGATATTTGAAAAATATATATTATCTACAAAACAATATAATGTGTCTCATACTTCCATTATGTATCATAGACAATGACTTTTATTTTATTTTATTTAATGTAGACAATGACTTTTAGAGAAGTATGGAACAAAGAAAATAAATTAAAGAAACAGAATTAATTTCATTCTAAGAATTTGAAACTGATTTACCTTTTAATTTATTGTTTCAAGTATTATTGTTTTATTGTCTCAAGTATATTTTTTCAAGTCGTAATAATTTTCATTACCTTTTAAAATAAATAATATAAATACACATATTTAATAATCAACTTTTTTTTTAAAAAAAAAGAACTATCTTCAGATACATCTTTTGTGTCCTTCACTATTCAATAATCATGATAGTACACATTGTAATGCTCACATGAGATTATCATAAAAGAATAGTTTAATGAATGGATGAATGTGAGAGCGAAATTGTTACCAAAGAGAGTCTAACAAACATGATTTCTATTTCTCCCATCAAATAATTGTCATAATTGGGTCTCAAGTAAATTTATGGGATGATTCTAATGGTTTTACAATTGTAAGTTTTTTCTTAATTTAGGATAATCTCAAACAATGATGATGCTCAATAAGTAATAATTTTTTTTCTTTTATAAATCACTCTATATCGAAATTGTCTTAATACTTGTTAGTTCTGAAAACTTAGTGTGTATGTTTATTGATACAAAGATAACAATGAATATGGAAATAATTGTCAGGAATTCGGAGAAATAAGGACTTTATAGTATAAATACATAAACAGAAGTAAATAAGTGTGTTACATACTTTGAATATTTTTTTGAGAGAAGAAAATTCTATACAAAAATCACCTTTATATAGACTTGAAAAGATGAAAATTAACATAAACAAGTGCAATTGGAAACACAAGTAAAACAACAAATTCAAAATTTATCTAATATTGGATCTTTTGTAAGGGTATGCTGGAAATCTTGAATAAAAAGATGATGAAATTGATGATAATGAAGGTTGCACAAATAAATTCTAAAGCGTGTGTATTACATTAAACTTTAGGTTCGATTTGTCTCCACCAATCTATATATATTGGATGCGGGTTAACCGGCGAATTCCCTTCAAGATACTTTGGAATCCTTGAAGTGAATTCACATCAAATCTATCTATCAATGATAGTTTATATAATAAAATTATTTCATTTATTCTCGTGCATTAGAAGAAAAAAAAATTACTCAGAAATATTTTGGACAGCAATTTGACTCATGTAAACATGAAATTTGTCTTGTCTTTTCTGTCTCTAAAAAGTATCTCTATTTATAGAGAAACTCATACCAATTGGTGAAAAAAAAAAAACAACTATTGAAAAAGATTGTAATATTTGGTAACTTAATAGATGCATTGGTTCAATTACTATGCATTAAACCCAAACATCGCAATCACTTGACCAAGTGATACATTAAGTTATTTAATTTTACTATATTAGTATAGCTATTAGAGAATTCCAAATATATAGAAATTCCCCTCGCAATCCCCCACCATTTTCAAAATATATCTAAATCTGTTATTCTGAAAATTTCATGGTTTCAGATAAAAGTATCTTACGATTTGAACCATTACTTAGTAAATTATGTTTTCACTCATCCCCAAATAAATTGGTAGACAAATTTTGAACCAACCATTCATTAGAACAAGTGTGCATAACTCACAGATGAAATCTTGGTACCATTGATCGAATTATACAGATGACACATTTGATAAAGTCATGTGTCTCATATCCTTTTCATGATAATTTAAGAGTCAAGCCATTGAACTCTATGAAGCGGTCCACTTCATTCTCATGTAGATGGACTATATCATAAATGCACCCATAATTATACATTACAGGAAATATATGTTAAGATACCTCATCCTACCACTTTTATTTTATGGTCCAAGTATTTTTATCCTTTGGGATGTATCTATTGTCAAATACTTCAATCACTCTAATAGTGTACTTTCATCATTGAATTCATTGATGTTACTCAAGTGTCGGTTGATCGTTTTACCATTGGTGATTATGTAAATATGAGATTGTATCACATCCCTAATGATGTCTTTAACATCATATCCTTTGTCAGACCTTTCATCAAAGGATCTGCAAGATTCTTTTCAGTTCTTACAAACATTATGGATATCACTCCATTAAATCCTTTACATAGTTATGTGTTAAACCAATATGTATAGATTTTTATTATATACTTGGCTATATGCTTTTGATAGTGTGGATTGACTATCACAATGTATGGATACTGGTGTCATTGGCTATGGCCAAATTGATATCTCATACAACAAATCTCTTAACCATTCAGCTTCTTTACTATCTACTGCTAGAGCATTAAATTCTACAACCATGGTGGTGTCGGCAATGCAAGTTTGTTTTTTGAACCCTAAGAAACTGCACCTCCACCAAGGTAGAAGATCCATCCACTTGTGGAAGTATGATCCTCAACACAAGTTACCCAACTGACATATGTATATCCTTCCAAAACTGAAGGATATACACTATAGATTAAACTATAGTTAATTGTTCCTTTAAAATATTTTATTACTTTATTAATAACATGTCAGTGTTCTTTACTTTGATTGCTTATGTACCGACTTAATCTTCCAACAACATATACTATATCAGGTATGATACAAGTCATGACTTACATCAAGCATCTGATTACCTTTGAATAATCTATTTGTGCCACATGACATTCTTTATGTGGTTGTAAACTAACATTTTGATCAAATGGGTATAAACATATTTACAATCAAAATGATTAAATTTCTTTAGCACTTTCTCAATATAGTGAGAATGAGATAAACCAATATTTACACCATCTCTTATGATTTTAATTCCTAAAATCACATATGATTCACTTAAATCTTTCATATTTATAAGAAAGTTTTACTCTTTTCTACCTCATCTAAATTAGTGCTAAAGATTAACATATCATCCACATATAAACAAATCATAACAACATTTATTTATTCTTGATAGTGTTGATCAACTGTCGTCAAACCATGACATTTTTATCATTTAATATCTTTACATTGTATCACATACAATTAATAAGCATCTCAATTATACAGACACAAACTTTTATGTCATTCTACCTTTTACTATATTTAATAAACATATCAACTTAAAATTCTAATTCTCTTTTCAATTATCCAAGTCTAAGATATAATACATTGAATACATTAAATATGTATTGCCACAAGCTAACAAAGCATGATCATAAAAATTTCTCAAAATCAAATATCATAAGGTGAGTCCAAACATGTAAGTCATCTACTCCTTAACAAATAAGAATTCAATTTATTTCTATCAAAGAAATCATTTCTTCATAGTTATATATTATAACTAATATGTGCATCATTAATTCTATTTGTCAATTCAAGTTTCATATTTAAATATGTTCCATGGTAAATTCAAATAAGTATCAAAATAGAAAATAAATAATGAATAAAATCATTATGATTTTCTATTAGTTTCTTCCATGAACATTTGTCAACTTACAATAGATCAAAATAACCAAATCATTTTCAATATTAAGGCAAACAAAAAACAATTACTTTCATACTATCATGCACATATACTATGAGATCAACCATTCTAAATAAAAATAAAACTCCACTTGATATTTATGAAAGTTAGTTACACTACTTTTATAATAAACTAGTACACAAGCATGCATCATAAGTCAAACATATGAATGCTAATAAAATCACATGCTTGTTAGTATCAAAACATGAACTCGTTGTAGCATTACAATTATGAGTATTTCATAAAATCATAAAAATTTAGAATCATATAAACTTTATTATCTACGATCATGGTAATTAACATTTACGCTAATTTTGTTTCAAAAATTAAAAGGTTCAATATAATTTTTACACCATATTTTCATTCCAATTTTTGCGTTTCTTTTTGTCAACAATTTCAAAATATAAGATTTGAAACCAAAATATCAGTCAAGAGTCAAATCCATACGATGCCACTAATAAAAATCAAGACATAAACTGATTTTCAAAATCTCAATAAACAAAATTCATGCATATACAAACCACAATAAAATTATCATCAATTATATATATGCTAGCAAGTCAGTAACAAGACATACAATCCATACGAATATAATATCTTTAACTTGATATATAAATATCAAACATATCATATATTGATATAAATTAATTATGTACCTTTCACCGTAATCATAAATATGTGATTAGCGATCATTGTTCAAAAATAAATTAAGGCCAAAATCAAACGTAAAGATTGTTGGATACACACGCTTTGAAATTTATTTGTGCAACCTTCATCATCATCATCAATTTTATCATCTTCTTGTTCAAGATTTACAACGTACTCCCAACAAAAGATCCACCATCCAATACATTGACAACTTTGTTAATTAGTTTCCTAAGGCACATGCCTAGAGTGATAAAAGCATTCATATGTCATTTTACCGGAACCTTCCAATTATAACACTCTAACAAAGATCTCACCTCATGTTTCAATCTTTAAGTCAAATTTCTCACAATTTTGATCATGAGTTAAAAAAATACGTTAACGAAAAAATATTGGTAAAACTGAACAATTGGAATTTCATAAAATTACTACATCACTACTCAATGGCATGTTTTTTACAAGCTACATATTTAATCTCTTTTATCTAGAAATCAAACCTTCATTGCATAATTTCTTGTGGCAAAGTGTTGCTAGCCATTTTGCTCGTATGTAGTCATTGCAGAAAACTATACGGGGAAAAGACATGAGCTGATGATTGATGCCCTTGCAGTTGAAATTTTTTGTGGGATTTGGGAAGAGTCATTGTAGATTTTAAGTGAATCGGGAAAATAGTAATGGTGATGTTTGCCATGAAGAATGGGAAGATGAAGGGGAATGAGTGAGAAGGTCGCAAGAGTGGGTGACACGTTTGGATACAAACAGATTGAGCCAATTGGTAACGGTGGAAGAATTAAATTCTTAATGTAGCAGTAGATTAAATAGGAAAAGATCGCTTGTAAAGGTTTGGTATCAAATAGATAGAGGTTAGGAGTGCCACATCAAATTTTGGCAAATGTGGAATAATTTGGGTGACTTGGCATAAATAGTGCTAAAATGACAATATAGTTTGAAAAAGTTGTTTTAATATATTATAAATAGATTGAATGATTCAGCTCACTGGGAAAAATCATTATCATGTGGTAACTATTCTGAAGTTTTAAGGAGAATGTAAAACTCACAAATGTCTATGATTCCAACATTTTATATCATTTTTAATTTAATGTGACAAAAGAATGTAACGGTCTATGTATCTAACGTACCATACAAAATTCCACTGTACATAAACCACTGTGCCGAAACCCTTGATTCAGAATACTGCCTGAAAAGCTGTAAGCAACACAAATCTAACTATGGAGATTTTTCATGTAATGAAGAGTTGAAAACTACAGGCAAAAAGTTACACTTTCCTATGGAACAATCTCAATCAAGCTTGAGTAGAAACATCGTGTAAGATCATGAATTAACCGGAATACAGAAGGATGAGCTGAGCGCTGGCGGCAAAACACAAACAAGATGTGGCCCAGAAGGTTTGCACTTTATATTTGCCTCATCAATTTCTGGCAGCCCTAGTAGAGGAGGACGCACATAACCAGCCACTAGTGGCATGCAAAATACGGTGATAATTATCCTTGCACCTATCACGATAAGAAAGAAATTCAAATATCAATAAAAGCATAATACAGTGCAAGTAGTTAATGCAGACAATATCCTGATGCAAATTATGTGATTATCTTTTATCAATTGCCTAAAAAGATATTTTTCTAAACAAACTGTCAGTACATACACACCTTGATTTTTGGAGAGAGATACATGCCCTCTTTTCCTTCCAGCAATCATCCAATTTCCAGAATTTGCGTTTACCTCATACAGCACCTCATCCTGTCAAATTTTGAAACAATTATAGCATCAAACATTAATCGATCTGTGCCATTGATTTGAGATCGGTTGGCTCACATTACACCTTCACTAAATTATAACAAAATAATCTTCAACGTTGATTTGAGATCGGATGGCCGAAATTAATAACATCGACACGCAGTTACTGCGTGTAATCAAAATCCCAAACAGCATACAGGAAGAGTAAACAAGAATTGCACAAATCTTCACAACATTCAACCAGATTCAGGAGAATCAGGACTGAAACAAACAACCCTTCAGAAACCAGATATTTTACTGATTTCTCTCTTGTTTTTCCAAAGAAAATGCAGAGATAGAAACATCAACGTGTTGACATCATTCTACAAGAATAATCATGTATGCTTTGCTGTATGGGAAGAGTTGGACAAATAAAATTGTTTAAGTACGAAATGGAAAAACAAGTTTTATTACCATATTTGGAAAATTAAAGAGTATGGAAAGACCCAATAACAAAAAATGATTTTTGCAATAGACCAACTAAATCGATCACACAAGGATGAGCCAATGACAGATCTATACAACTTTTCTTTCTTTCATTATTTCTTGTCCCCAAGCAAAGGGAAATTACTTTCTATCATCATCATTGCTCAGCTGTTTCACAAAACAAGTATGAAAAAAAAAAAATGCCCTCCTCCTAAAAAATCATTCTTCTTTTTCAAAAGAAAGAATAGCCTCTACATTCTGCCCTCTAAATTTGTTCCTAAACAAATAAAAAATGCTGTCAAATATCAACCATCCAAGATTGTTTAGGCATCCTGCAATTAGATCCTACGGAGGAGCATAGAAAGGAACTAAGGAAGTGATTATGACTACACTTTACCGAGAAACTAGAAATAAAATTATGCAAATAAAAAAGATGAAGTTCAAAAGCCACAATAATGGAGTCTAAGATACCACAAAAATGTTGAAAAAGTAGCTAACATTCTTCTCTCTGTTTACAGGGCACTTACATTCTGTTCAGAAATTTCTTTCTCATTCCAATCCTTCAACCTTTCCACCCTCCATTGCATCTTAACTAGTTGTCCAACTCTCAGGCCATCTGAAGGGAGAGGAAGAAAACCAACGGCTAGGCTCGGATCAAGCACAGGCCTTTGCAAAATAATTGCACTCTTGAAGATCAACTCCTGTCTAGCACTGTCAACTTCTGTAGATTCATTTATAAAAGGAGGATGGGCTCCAATTGTTCTATCACCAGAAACTCCATATTTAATATTTAATATGCTTTCTGGTTGCTTCTTGGCTTCTGCATTTTTTTTATAAAAAAACCAAACCAGTTGATTAATATAAAGAAAGCCAGAAATCAATGTAAAATTATTTTACAGGTAAATAGTTCTATTGGAATGAAAATGGCTGCCATGTGTAAATCAGGCTGTGACTATGATGTCAATTAAGAAAAGCCAAAAAATCTTATTTGTATCAGTTTAAAAAAAATAAAAAATAAAGGGGTTAAAGAATTGCACGACCAAAGAAATCTTTTGACATGCCCCTCATTCTTGATGAGTAAAATCTCTTAAGGGAACATAATGAATAAGAATGTTCGTACTGACGTGGTAATATCATCAAAAAAATCACTCGTCTATTGTGTCATTGCAACTAATAAAAAAAGGAAACTACAACATTAGTGTTAAATATAGACTACAGGTTAAGTCACAAGGACAATTTTCATTCACACTCAGAAAGATTGATAAGGAATTGGTAAATTTGACAGGAAAAACATTTAGACAAGTTATTGACAGCTACAACTGGTGCACATCATTAAACTTGAATTAGAATAAGCCAACCAACAAGAAACCTCTGAAAAGGATAGAATTATAGAAATGCACTTCCAGTTAAATGTAAAGACCCTAGGATCTCATTGTTATAGCCAGTTCCTCAATTCTGCATACGGTGATATTTAGGGCACTGTTGAATTATTTGGTGCTATATTAAAAAGCAACAGTAACATTGTTTCACTGATCTCTGGCCAAATGAAATTACCTTCTGCATCTGTCTTGTCTAGGAAGATACTAAACAAAATTCCTGCTTTGGAAGTGGGAGATATGATTAGTGGGAAGAAGCTTGAACTAGGTCTACCCTCAGTTTGACCGGAATGAACAAATCCATCTTGAAGGTCGAGCCAAGCATCGTATATGGTCAATGTAGCCTTTACTTCAGAGTGAAGTATTACCTAGAAGTCATATGAACCAGTGGGTGCTTATCAACCAAAAAAATGCATATATAAAACATTTGGTCATATAAATTTTAATGGCTAAATGCATACAAGACAAAATCTTGTTACAATTTTTATTGATACATAAAAATCTTCAAACAAACAAAGGCTTTTAAATCAGCTTAGACTCTTGGTATATTGTTGCCAGTTGAATGTTGTCATAAACCATCTCAGAATCTTAAGCTGTTTCAAATTTGACATGCCCCCTCATAGGCCTTTGTGCTTGAAGTGTGGACAACACATTCGCTTGACCCATCTAATGTTAAAATTTATTTAGAAGAATGAGGATAACAAGGATTGAACTCTAAACCACATGGTAATAATAGAGCCCTTAATACCTTACATCATAAACCAACAATAAATATTAAGCTGTTTGGGTAAAGATATGTACAACTCTGCTGAAAGTATATTTATTACATTTCTTATGATTGTGAGGTAACTGATAACTCCTTTCAGACTTACAAATTCAATCAATCCAATATTTTTTTCCTCTCGACAAAGATTGATCAAACTTCCTTCATATGAAAAAAGTCAGAACATTTTTCATTTCCAATTTTAGCACAGAAAGCAATGGAAGGGAGTGTTTTAATTATAAATTGTAATATTGTGCCTAGGCTCCCATATATTTTATTCATGATGATGGGTAGTCTATTGTTCACAATCAAGTGTTAATAGAATAATTACGAAAATAAGGACCCATACCTGCAGAAGCAGGGTACCATCATTGCATTTGTCAGTAACACGTGTCCTCACATAGAAAGGATGTGTAAAATGCACTGCAAGGGTCCTGGATAACAAGGTAAAACATTATTATGTACCTAATGGCAGAAAAAGAAACAGTATGCAAAAACCAGATGCAGGGCACTTATAATTCAACAGTACAATCTATATGATGATTAAAATATAAGAATCAAGGAAAAGGAAAAACCTTTCAAATATCTGATTGTGGAATGCTCCAAATTCAAGTTTCAGAGCTATTGTTCTCATTCCATCTACAATACTCTCTCTCCTTGTTGTGACTGAAAAGAACAAAAATAAATAAGAACGTATGATTTAACATAAATGACAAAATAAAACCATCAAGATTTTCTATCACCGTCTTTAACCTGAAGATGATCCTCTGTTGAGCGTGTCACTGATGGCATGAATCAAAACCCAAAGTATAGAAGGCATGTCGCTTGCCCAATTCGGAAACACTATTTTACCATCATGAAGAGTCGAACGTTCAAATTTTTTCTCAGAATCTAAGGAATCTATTTGAGCACCAGCCTTCTGCACCTGGTCATCATCATTCTCTGATACACCAGCATAGCTTTCCATCTCAATGATGTGTGACTCTTCAATCTCCAATCCTGGACCAGTATCAATATGCAAGACAGCAGCCTTGAGGGAGTAATTTAACGGCCGAACTAAAATGCCAACCCATTGGTGTTCATTTATTAACAAAGCAGATGAAACAGCAGCATCAAGATCAACAAGGGCTCTAGGTTTGGAAACCTAAGAGTAGATAAACGGAAATATTAGATATTTGACATTAACTTAGTTTTGTTCATACAAAGATAAACAGCACTAATAAAGACAAATGATAGAATATATTTACCAAAATCCTAAAGAAAATTAAAGTTACATAGGAAAGATCAAGAGGAAAATATCAAAGGGAGGAAGAGGAATTTCATTTGAACAGACTCCCTATATTCTATTGAATCATCACATTTGTTTTCATCCTGTTAGAATAGACGATACCTTCAAAATGGGTTTAGCTGGCTTTTCATAACTCATAACATCATCACTCTCTGCAGGACCAACTTTTGAAAAACCATGAGATCTAAACCTCAACTGTCCAATCTGCCCAGTAAGAACTCCAAGAACATAGGATCCTGGTTTCTGAGGTGGTAGATCCAAGGTAATAGTATTCCGACCAGGGTGTAATACAGTAGCTGTAGAACTTTTCAATGCCTAGAACAAATGAAAAATGTGAGTCATTCAGGGAGGAAATAATTAAAAACCAAAAACTTCCCATACAATTGTTGATCTGAGTAAATTAACACCTAACAACAAATACCTTTACACCTTCGTCTGCATTATATGTTGCCATTAATGTAAGACTGATTGAATCTAGAGTTATATCATCTGGAAAACCACTCCAGACATTTACCGAAAGGATACCAGGATCCCTATCGCATAACTCCAATGGAGGCCCAGGATTTCCAGAAAATGTAACTAATGATGATACATCAAGATGTACAGGGTCCTTCATTTCACTATGAGCAAGACGAACCACTTCTGCCTGAAAAGCTTGACGCTCCTTTGTCAAAAATAATCCATCTTCAAGAGAAAGTAACCTCACACAGGATAGCAAGTAGCCAGCTTGATCATTAAGAATCTTCTGACACTCGGCTAAATTGGGAAGGACCTCGGCCAACAACTCCTGCCATCCTTCACCAGCATACAGTGCACAAACCTTCTCATATGACTTTGCAGCTTGGTCAAAATGTCCATGTTTAAAGGAAACAGCAGCTATCTCACCATCAAGGACAACTCCATGTCTTTTCCACCAGGAACGGTGGTAATTGTCAGCAGCACCTTTAGTTAGCTCTAAATATTTTTTCTGCACATGACAAGAAACAAACGTAAAAGAACATTAATGAAGATGCAGTCCAAATGGGACTAGACATGAACAATCATTGACAAGCCAATATGCATTATGAATTCATGAAGGAGAAAACTGATTAAGCACACAATAAAGACATGGATATTAATCCATCAGCATGTGATGATACCTCAAACTCCTCAGATGATGATAATGATTTTAACATCTCAAGATTAGAAATTGTATGCTTCAAAGCATGTTCGGCAGCAATATAAATCTCAGCAAGCCTCATAGGTCTGCCAATTGAGCTATCAAAGTTTCCTGGAGAAGAATTAGTGCGTGTCATGGAATTCGAAAGTACTTTTTGTGGTGACATCTTGGGGGATGCATCAAAACCTGATCTGTCAGCATATAAATGAGATTTATAAAAGCCCAAATTGAAACAGAAATTATAGGACTTTTGAACAGTTTTACTGCACATGATTCCATCTGGAACAATATATAGCACTTCATTACCCTTCCATTAAAGCTTGGCGGCTATCAAACATTTCAAACACGTTTCCAGCGGAAAGTGAAGCCCTCCGCCTGTTGGCCTCTCGTAGAAGTACAGTAGGTTCAAGGGGCAAGGGTTTCCTCTGGATACCAAAGTGCTTGCTAATAGGCGTCGCTTGGAGAATCAACTGCCGAGACATAATCACTAAATGTTAGGTGAACATATGGATAAAAATCAGGGGGGTGATTAAAATAATAATAGTATTAAAACATACAACATGTGCTCAACAGGTTTGATAAGCAAAAAAAAAATAATCTCTTTTTTTTAAGTGAGCTTCTAATTCTATGAAGGGAATAAAGAAACATGTAAAATGCTTTATAAAAAGGGAATAAAAAAATGGCAAGGAGCCTCCAATCAAGAATTAAGTGAAATAGATTTTGTTAAAAAAGCAGAATTAAAACATTTTCATTACAAGTTAGCCATATGATGTTCTTTGGTGCCTTTAGCTGGTGCTAAATGTATGAATTTTTAAGGAATGAATCATTCAATTTCAAATTTCAAGAATTTGTGAGCTACGATGTATTCTCCAAGATTGTGATCTTAGACAAACCCCTTGATGAGAATGGTTTTGCTAACTGATGAAAGTAAGACAGGCCAGTTAGAAGAAATAGTGATTGTTATAAATTATAAAGTCTTATTTATATCATCTTCAGATGGGATAACTACATCCATTGCTAACAATCTCACTCTTAACATTCAACTGAAATATTTAACAAAAGACGTTAAAAAGCAATACAGGTAATCAAATATGAACAATATTTTGTTTAAAACTAAAAAATATCATTTGGGTAGGGTAAAAAAAGTTGGTAATCTCATACTCTTATAATAATTACAAGTTACCTTTTCTTTCTCAAGCACCTCTGCTGATGCATCCGCAGGAACTGAAGGCCAAACAGATGGCTTAGGCCAAGGTAGCAAGCTTAAGGAAGCACTGCTCAAAAGAAAGAGAAGAAACAACCATCAAACAAGGAGAATGAAACCAAATGTGAAGTATCTGGTTGAATTACATGATTCATGAAAGGAATCAAAATTGATCAGATTATGAAATTGTACCTGTTGACAGGACTTCTTTCTATATCAGTTCCATACCCAATTAAATATGCTAGCCTCATAAACTGCCAATATATATAAAATTGATTAAGAAACACTAGTTAACATTGGAACGACGCACGATATCAATGTATTCAGTAATAATCCAAGCAAACTAAATAGGGAAGGAAAGGGGGAGAAAAATGATGCTTCTGATTCAACTCCATTTACAACTCAGTAGTGGATTTAAGCCAAACATCAAACCAAAATTGATACACAGTATTTAATGACTTCATGAGAAGAGAACTTCACCTTAACTCTGGCTAGAGAATATAGGTCACCAAGAAGACGAAAGAACTCCTTCTCTACATCAGGTGCCACAAGTCCATCACTATAGTTGGAAGTGGTTGCTTCAATTAAAGCTAAACAAGCAGTTATCACCCAGACTTCACGCATACAAAAAGGTAGAATACGCTGAGAAGAAACATTATATAGAAGTCAACATTGGACAAACAAAAAATACACAGTTCAAATTGAAATAATTTGGGAATATACACGTGAGAACTTATAAACAACATTGAATCAAATACCTCATGCAATGCCAAGGATTTTGAGAAGCTTATTATGAATGAATAACCTCGTGATGCTACCTCAATAGGTCGATTTAGCTTGAATAAGAGCTGCAAAATGACAGTAAAGTAGTAAATCATAGAGAAGGCTGAACAAATAAATCGTTACCGAAAGTCACAAGGATCTGATTAAGCACTCATTTGGATCGCAGCAGAAACCAAAAATGTTGATGAGAACTCAATTACATAGCTCTCAAAGAATCCAAGACATTACAATTTAAATTTACGACTTCAGAAGATATAAATCTCCAAATCAGCAAAGAAAACGGTAAATAAAACTTTAGGAACCAAAACGATGAAGGAACTTTAACCATTAAAACTTTTTGTTTTATAACTTATTAATGATGAAAGAGCATTTGTGATATATGAAAGTGAATGCTTTTCCCTCTATTTATCTCCTAATATCTCTCTCACACAGCAAACATGAGAGCATTAAATCTTTTATTATATTCCTTTTTAACGGTCAGAAATGCACACTTTAGTATGTATGTAAGACAATGGATATCCAGCAGATGTCATGGTCTGATATTTAAATAATGAAGTTTGTGTTCTCAATTAAAAATGAAAAGACTCGTTATGCAGCATTTATGCATGGTTAATTGGTAATTACAACAGTACTTGTTTAAAATAGAAAAACAAACTTTTTGAATGTGCTTGAATTGCTTAGCACTTAGCAGCATGCTTGCTTAATTTATATACATGGAAATTACAATGATAATAAATGAAAACATGCAATTTACAAGGGAGCAATTAAGCTAGCCCTACTTCCTAAGATACATTTAACTTGTTATATGAGTTTGTATTTCCAACAGTACTGTTTGAGTAAGAGCGTAGATTCAATTCATCCAATAATTAGATGACACAATTGACTTTCAAGTTTTACTAAACAAAATGAATAAAAGAGAAAAACTTTCAATTATTAAAGGAATTCAATGGTACCTTGTAAAAGATGTTGCAGGATGCCCTGCCTTAAAGTTTATATAAAGCAATTGAACAAGGGAATGTGAAAATAATGAAAAACGAATTACTCTCCAAAGGCATAAAATATTTTATGCATATTTTTTGTTAATTTTAAATTTAATACAAGAGGTCAAATTCAGCTGTAAAATGACTAAATCCATCTTAAATCCTAGAAGAAATTCTACAATTAGAACTTTAGAAGACATGAGATACATTAATCTGAAGTTTCTTTACAACTAGGCTGTTAACATATATAACATGTTTCGTGTAATAGAAGTGCTTTAACTAGGGAAAACCTTTGATTGGCAGGCAAACAGATACTGTCGGAATTCAAACTCCCTAAACGAATCCTCTTGGACAATCTGCGCCAATGCTTTGTTTCCTGGATTGAGAATTGCTGCTTGATCGTCACCATGGTCTGCCCCACCAAAGTCTCTTTGTTTTCCAGTCATGTTAACTGCATTAAATAAAGACATATTGGAATTTTGAACTAATTTCCATTGATCAAAGATCACTCTGAATATCTAATGTTCCATAAAGGCGTCTAACACACAATACTGTCAAATCAAATCTAAACATCATCTTGACTATAGCAAGAACAGAGAAGAAAACTAAGCGTTGTGCACCTGTTTCAAGATAGCAGAGTTCTAGTTCATCATATTCCCGTAATGCATCTTCATGAAGGTGGGCCATTTCAAACATAAAAGCCAAGCTTTCCTGAGTATAGAATACAAATTTGTTAAAAGAAGCCACAGTCTCCTAGAATGAACTGAAAGGGAAAATTAATAAACAAAGGTTGGGCTTTCAGAACAATTTATCGTACTCTTAAGTCCACAATTCATAAGAAAAGGATGAACCTTCAGAATGAAAAAATTACAGAAGTTCCAGACTGGCATGAGGCGCTGTTCACTGAGCTTCCGTATCTCATCCTCATAAAATTGTACGCGTCTATCCAGTGTATTTCTGATGCATTCCATTATCTTTGATTCAAGATCATCCCAAAAATTTGCTTCAGGGAAATGCATATCATATTTGCAGCATCTAAATAAGGACAACACTGTTAAAAGCATCAAAAGAGAAGAAACGTAATATTTATCATATATCAATAATAATACAATTAAACTAAACTTGTACTTCGGAATGAATGAGAAAAAGATGTGAACAATCACTCTTTTTTAACTCATGAGTGTTCAGAATTTCTGGTAGTTATCTCTTCTTACTGTTTCTCTTTTTTTCTTTCTAATACATGAAATTCTCAACCACTAACGTGTATTATAAACAATTGATTCCACAATATTTATAGACTTTCCTTTATGTTAAGTGAAGAGCACATCAAGTATTGCCACTTCTATTAATTATTGCGACATCAACTCAATAATAACGAGAATAGTATGCATTTAAATGATTGTTATACATTGACGGTACTCTGTAATGCCTATAAGAAATGTCGACAAAACCTTGAGTTGAAAGTATAATTTGGAAAAGTTGTCAAGTGTCAACCAAAAGGTCATTCTAATTTATGTTGGGTAGGGAGAGTACAGTTGTCACAAGTCCTAATTTGCAAGTTTACCTTTCTCTTTTTCTGGAGCTAAACTCAACTTCGAGTTTAGCATATACTTTCTTTGCCATTTTGTTTGCCTGATCATTAGCTGGATGAGCTTTAGATACAAATACAATAAACCATTCCCTTTCATCATTCTGGACAATTAATTTGAGGCGTGGTTTAAGGATGGTTTTAAACTCATCAAGATCCTGAGAAGAGAAATTAAGAGTTAAATTACATAATAGATTCCACAACAGAAACGATGAAAAGATTATAAACCAAAAGTTATTAAATGAAACAAATTTAAATCATATTTGATAATTTAGATTTTTTTCCCAAAGAGTCTAAAGCTCAACATAAAATTATGGCCAGAAATATGACAGTAGGATTCTTGGTCAACAGCATGAAATAGAGATTCTTATGATGGATTTTGGCATCATATTACCAATAATTACTCTTCCAGCATATGCAGAAGCCCCAAAAAAGGAGAGGGGAAAAAACAGTATTGCTTTTCCCCTTAAGCAAGAAAATTAACCTTAAACCGGGATAGGTATTCAACCTAACCAATAGAATTTAAAATGTAATCTGTGTTCAACAACAATTACAAATGAGATTGAGAAGAGCATCAATGAAGAAGAAAACTTAGACAAATCCTACAAACTAATTCATTGATAGTATAGTAACTATCATGGCTGTAAATACTACGAAAAGTTTGAATAGCCTAATAGGCTGCATGGAACTAGTGGTAGTAATTCTAAAAGCTAAAGTTGTTACATGCAAACCCAAAGATGGGGTTTCCCCTTATATGCCCCCTCACCTTAAAGCTCTTTGTATTTAAAGCTTGGACAAAGCGAATTAACACCGCCTCCCCCCATTACCTTGTGCTAAAAAGGCTATGATACTATGCAAGAAACCAGTTCTCCTTAAAGCTGAATAGTTAGGTGCAAGCCCAAGAATGCGTCTATAATCGAGATACTCATAAATCTGCTGGAA
This sequence comes from Cicer chorassanicum, assembly GCA_037974735.1. Taxonomy (NCBI): domain Eukaryota; kingdom Viridiplantae; phylum Streptophyta; class Magnoliopsida; order Fabales; family Fabaceae; genus Cicer; species Cicer chorassanicum. Next base: position 44,905,431 of record JBBPBP010000002.1, on the reverse strand, counting down.
GATTTTCCCCCCAAAAGGATTGGATTAAGACAACTCAAATTTTATATATAATTAAATGTTGTTATAAAATGTACTGCAATTACACTTAATTCATCAGCACCATGAAAAACTTTATTTCCAATAGATAGGAATTGAATCAATATGCTTTGCATGTTATTTATTTGAATCTACCTCCTCTAAAGTCTCATTATCGATCGAAATTTTAATACATTCATGATTTGTTATGCATATACATGTAATATGAACCATTGATTTTCTCGTCATAGGTTGAGATTGTTTACTTTACCTTCCAAAATGAATTACTTTCACTTTAGAGGAGCTGGTCCTTTTTTTTAAAAAAAAAAAGAGTTGATCCTATTTTCTTATTTTTTTTCTTTCATATAGCCACACAAAAAGCAGCATTTCTAAGTTACATATCAAAGCTTCCATAAAAACTATTTTTTATCAAAAAAAAAAAAGAAAGCTATAAACTGTGGCAAAAGTTATAGTGGATTTCCCTCATCTGACCTCAGAAGTTATCAAAACATTATAACTTTATGCTAGAATCCAAACAATGTAATCAACAGAAATACATATTACCTCACAGGTAACAAGCACAACAGTTGCATACGGCTCTCGAAACCAGAATAGCAACTGCTCTTGAGGGAACCGGCTACGCAGCCTTGAATCTGTCGTTAATATGAACTCGGCCGAGAATTTCTCAACCAAGACAGGGTTCCTTGTCTTGTTATTCAAACTCGCCCTTTTGAACGGCAACCGCGCCTCAAATGCAGGCTTGACAGTTGGCCACAAGTCACTCACATCCTCCACTGACAATCATTTTGATCAAGTATCAATACAAGAATACAGGGATCGGATCTCAGTGCAGTCAGAGATTGTGTGCAGGCATGCAGTCAAGGATCTGTGACCGTCTAATGTGATCGAACGGTCCAAAGTTCAAGGTCGGTAATTTCAGTTTTAAAAAAAATTAAAATATACAGTTTTTATGAATCGTCCAATCTTGATCGGACGGTCACAGATTGCCTGACTGCAGCCATTCTGTGACTGCACAGAATCCAAATTCAGAATACAAACACACTCACACAAATACACAAGCATCTAAATCATTGACAGTTATAGTCTATGTAGCACTGGCACTTCATATTAAAAATGAGTCCGATGTCCAACACAAGTGGATACTTTCAATCACTATAATTTTCTTGAATTATTAACCGTGTTTGCGTGTGAGTGCTACTGCTGTATTTAGTGTATTTGTTTCATATAGGTTATATATAGGTATAGTTGTTAACCAAATTAATTCAGGGACAACAGTGAAAGCGTTGTTGAGACAACAAGTTGCATAATTAAAAGAAGATGATATCTCTATCCATTTCCGAGCATTCGATCCAGAAAACACATTGAAATTATAGTGTTACTAAGTTTGCTAGTTGGAGTAATTTTAATGATATAACTTTTTTTAATCGACGATTATTCATAACATGACACAGCAAGAACGATATAAATTGCAGTGGAATTGAATTAAAGTAAAAGCCCTAAATAATAACAACAGATATTCGTAATCCAAAAATAGATCGTTAAAGAGAGAAAGTAAGAGAAAGGAATGTGATCAGATCTAAGATTGCAGAGAGAATAAATGAAGAGAAATTAAAATACCTGAAATGACGAGGCGATCGGAGGAATTCTTAATGGTTTGGAACTGAGCGAGGAAGTTGGACATGTTGGATCTGTAAAATCAGCAAAGATCCATGGAAATGAAAATCAGAGAGAGATAGAGAGAGAAGGGAAGTGCAACGGAGTGAAGTTCAGTGCAGTGAGAGTATGGTGAGTTAGTTCGGTGATCGAGTTCGGAGATGTCACGCCCCGGAGATCCAGTGCTTCGCGGTGTACTACAATCATCAATATAAATTTGTATATCTTATTCAATCAACAAATCACATTTAGTTCAATTAATTAATTAATAATATATAAAAAATTAAGAAAATGCAAGTAACATGCACATAATTCATACATACAACTGTGGACCATTGTGCTGAAAAGTTAGGAAAATACAATTAACATGCACCTAATGATTGTACAAAAAGAAAACATGTACATAATGCTTAAAACTTATGCTAACCTCTTTTTTCTATTTTTATCGTTGAGATGATATAATAATTATTAAAAATATATATGTAACTGGTAATTTTGAATTTGAATTTCAAACATAATATTTAATTTAATAATTCGGTATTTATTAATTCAACAATGTTTTAAGGATATTTTTTATTTTATTTTTGTTGTTTGATTTAAGTTATTGTGGTTTTTAAGAAAATGATTAGTTTAGTTGATTTTAATAATAAAATGAATTTTGTTTATTTAAATACTCTTATTAATTGCAATTAGTTAAAAAAAATTGATGAGTTGAAATACAATAAATAATAATATATTAATAAAAAAAAAGTAATTAATGTTATATTGATATTGTAAAACGATAAATAATTAAAAATAAAAAATAATTAATGAAGCATTTAAAATGAGACAGGTGGATTATACATTAAACAATAAACAACGTTTAAGTTTAGAAATATAATTTGTGATAAAAAGAGTTTGGATCGAGAGAAATAGATTTGATTAGAGACAAGAGATTGAAATAGTTTAAGAAAAAAAAAAGAAATCAAATAAGAGAGAAAGAAAATAAAAAATATTTCGCAAGCACATTGACATGTAGATGAGTTGAGGAGAGCGACCATTTATAAACAATTATTAATCTCGATTTTAAGTTTCGTAAAACTTTTTCGTGTAGCAGAGTTATAGTCTCTCAATTAAAGTTATAAGACTAATTAAGAATCAGTCGTCGCATATAATTTATAGGCATTTGATCCCCACACATGGTGTTAGTTAATGTTCAAACTTCAAGCCAACAAACAATATATTTCAGTTGAATTGTCCACTTTAAGTCTTATGTAATTCCTTAGGGTTTTGTCATTTGTAATAGGCGTCTCAATAGGTTAAGGAGTCTGAATATTTATAAACTACATTTAGTCACGATTCTCAAATAAATATGATATTTTTTTTGAAACAATAGTCTCTAAGTAGGGACTATGGAGCTAAAACGTGTGTCATCCCTCGTAAGTGGCTTAGGCTCTCTACATGACATACCAATGTTTCTACCTCAAGGTTGTTATCATAAAATATATTGGTTTTGGATCTTATGTAAGTCTTCACATTTTGTCCTTATTGAACGGTAACTAAATAAGTTTGAAGAGGATAAATATTGATAAAATATCATAATTCAATCTCCAAACAATATGAGATTTTTAATATGATTTTGTATATAAAATATACACTATAGTTATAATAAATTATAATGTTTTACCAACACTGATTCGAGTGGAACTAGAGTTGAATATTTTAACAATATCTTGAATTCAAGTCTTTGTAGATAGAAAAATATAATCAGAAGATAACCCTACTAATGATGGTTACCTAACTTCCTCAAGCGAAACAAAGTCAATAAATATTTTGCAATAATAACACATGTTAATACTATTATTATCCGTCCTGCTTGATATCATGTATACGTATTGTGGACCATGGGCTATAAAAATTGTTTGGGTTCGATTATATTTCGAGTGGATTTATTTGTGGACCATGGACTGTAAAGATTAATTAGGTTCTAAAGAGACCCATATCACCTAACTATCTCGATTGGCATGGCAAGTGATTTTGATTTTCAAGATTCTAATTATAATATTACTCTCATTGAGTGACTATTGGTTTTTATATTTTTAATTTTTTAAATGTTTTAAATTTAATTTATGATAAACTATTGCAATATCAATGATTTTTTTTTCTATAACACCCTCTTTAAAAGAAAAAAAAATTCAAAATACTTTGAAACTTATATACCAAAATGTCTTTGTGGTAGCCTTCAAAAGGTTGCATCTCCAAAATGCGACTATGTGAAGTAAAAGAAAAATTGCGACTAGGATACGACATTCTACACATATATATTTTTTCTTCATTTTTATGTATTAATTGATAAAATAAAAAATATTAATTATTAATAATACAAAACTAATTAACATTAGTAAAAAAAATAATAATGCGATTGAGTTATGCAGTGCATTTTATTCATAACTATAGTGTGTAGCCTGTGCCAAACACGGGATATATTATCGACTCGTATTGGTTTCTTTTCCAAAATGTGAAAATTTAATTTATGATTATAATTATAAAAAATGAAATAAACTAAATTCAAATAATTTATAATGATAGATAGTGTAAATCAAACAAAATTAATAATAAATCATATAGTTTTTAATATGTATGATTTACGATTGAACTAAATATAATATCATAAAAACATAACTTATGAAGTATTTAGTGATGGCCAATTTTAAAAACATAAAATAATCTATAACCGAAATATCAAATATCTTTTTTATTTTTAATGTAAGTAAATGTATTTTCCTTTTTTTTCTTTCTAAAAAGAAATAAAATTTGAATATATCAATAAATTTTTGAACATGCTACAAATTTTTGACAGTATATATCATACTTTATATTTTAATAAATAAAATTGGTTGAAAAATAGGAGAGAATTGACTGCAAAATTACATGCTAAAAAAGAGGATGAATTTATTAATTTAATTTATTTGCAATGTCACAAGTAAATAATTAAGAAGTGAACATTCCATAAAATAAAAGGGGTTGTTAAAATATTATCCAATTATCGACAACTCTTTTCAGTCTCTATAATATTTTATATATTTTTTATTAAATTTAATTAATTTATATTATTATTTTTAATTATTTATTTATTAATTTTTGATTTTATCGATTAATATAAAATAATGTTAAAAAATATATATGCGTAGAAGGTCGCATCTCCATGATGCGACCGAATATTAACCTCAATTTCATCTTATTTTATATCGTCGTCGCATTCCGACGATGCGACCTCTTGAAAGGTAAAATAAATAGGATGATATATATATATATATATATATATATATATATATATATATATATATATATATTTTACATAGGGTATTTTATTTTATGTGTTGAAAAAAGCCATATTAAGAAAAATACCAATAACAATTGAATTAATTTTTTTTCTTTTTGAAATACTTATATTATACAAAACACTTGTTAATATAAAATTATGCAAGTTACAAAATACTAGTTCGAAAGTTCAAACACTTCCCTTCTTTTACATCTATAAAGAAAGGTAGTTTAAACTCTCTTTTGTCCCGAAATCACTTATCTTAATAATTTTTTATTTTATTTTATTTAAATAAATAATTTCTACTTAGACTTAATTTTTGTATATTTTATATGTGATTTTGTCATCTAAATGTGATATTATTTTCAATTATTGATTTGGAAGCATGTGTATTTTTGGACAATTTGATTTTATCGTATTTATAAGTATTTTGTTCTATTACCTTTTTTTTATTTTTAAACAATGAATGTTGTAATTAATTGTTAATTTCGTTAGTGATGAAAATTGAATTATGACCACTTTATTACTCCAACTTCTCCAAATTACTTAAAACTATTATCATTTTTAATTCTAACAACTTTAAATTTATATTACCATCAATGTATTTTACCGATTTAAACTAATAAATATTGTTATTTGTAATTTTTTTTTGAAATCTAACTCTATTTAGTCTGTCGATAGATATTTTTTATTAAAATTATTCTTTGATTTTTTTTTGAAATTTAACATTGTTGAATTTTTTCATTGAATTTCTTTTATAATAGCAACAAAAATGTTTTTATTTGTTTTTTACAAATATTATTCTTTGATTATTTGTGAAAGAAATATTTTTGGAAGTCCTTTTCTTCGTGGCAAGCAAACTTTATCTACAAGTATTTAATTTAATTTTAATTTTAATTTTTATGATACCCAACTGATCTACATCTTTCATGTGGACACCATTCATCATTGTCCTTGTTCTAGAACTCAAGCTTGACTAAAAAAATCAGAACTTAAACTCACGTGTTTCGCGTCTCACGGAATCAACCTACACCTCCTCACACACAACCAATCACATCGCAGTTCAAACATAAAATACCGTTGACTTCAATATTTTCTCTGGAGCCACACCAAACTACACAGAACCGCGACACACAAGATCTCCAAACGACTATAAACGATCGTGTTTCTCAGCACACCGAAATCAGAAAAGAGACCACGTAACGAAAACGAAACTCAGTGACTCAGTAACTCGTAATTCACCAACTCGCGGCCATGGCGTCGGTTCACAGCACCGTCCCTCCGCAAAGCTTCTTCCCTTCAATTTCCAAACCAAAATCAAAACCTAATTCCATTTCCAAATCGCAAAACTTTCCGGCGTCGAGATTTTCGACGAATCCGATTAATAAACGTGTGGTGGTATCAATAAAATCATCGGCGGAGGAGTTCGACGTGATAGCGGTTCAGAGTGACGATGTAACGGATCAACAAGAAGGTTTGATGGTGAGGCGTGTGGAGATGGAAGGTGGAGATGGCGAATTAGCGACGCAAGTGAATGGATTTGGAGCGAATGAAGGTTTGTTATCGCTGGAAGGTTTTTCTTCTTCTCCTCCTTCTTCTTCGGGTTTGGTTGGGACTGAGAATGAAGAGAGTGTGGAGAAGCTTCTAGATAGGACTATTAATGCTAGTATTGTTCTTGCTGCTGGTACTTTTGCTCTTACAAAGCTTCTTACTATTGATAGTGATTACTGGCATGTAAGTTAGAACAACTCAACTATGCTTATTTGCAATTGTGTGTTTTTGTTTGGATAATTATGTTTCTGGAAATGAATGAATTTGGTTATGTTGTGGAAATTTTGAAACTTATTTTGCAATTTTAAAGACTAAATACTTGAGAGTAACTTATTTTGCAATTTTAAAGACTAATGTGCTGGTTGCTAATTTAGGTTAGCTCTCTATGTTAATTGAAATTTGATTATATTTTGGGTTGAAGACTTGAGGTTTTCCTTATCTGTTAGGACTTGTGTTTCTTAATGCTATGTAGGGATGGACAATCTATGAGATAGTAAGATATGCACCTCAGCACAACTGGTCTGCTTATGAGGAAGCTCTTAAGACAAATCCTGTTTTTGCCAAGATGGTGATCAGTGGGGTTGTTTATTCTGTAGGAGACTGGATTGCACAGGTGAGTTTTTGTGTATTTCATTTCACGTACAGCTAAGTCTCAAATTAGTTGTATAGACAATCTTTTTATAATGCACAATCGCTTAAATTCTCCTGATTATTGCAGTGCTTTGAAGGAAAGCCTCTTTTCGAGTTTGATCGTGCACGGATGTTCAGATCGGGGCTTGTTGGTTTTGCTCTACATGGCTCTCTTTCTCATTATTACTATCAGTTTTGCGAGGTATGTAGACCATAGTAATGATATTCTTTTCCTTGTTTTGTGTTGTTCTTGAATTGTCTAACTTCGGGTCATATATGCTACACGGCTTCTCGTTTTACCAGGAGCTATTTCCTTACAAAGAATGGTGGGTAGTTCCTGTCAAAGTTGCCTTCGATCAAACTGCATGGTCGGCAGTTTGGAACAGCATTTATTATACGGTTGTGGGGCTCCTGCGTTTTGATTCTCCAATCAATATTTTCAATGAATTGACTGCAACATTTTTCCCCATGTTGACTGTAAGAGAATCTTCTGGCTCTTCCTATATATCTGTTTCATGGAAACAGTTTTTGTTTTCTTTGAAAACCAGTGGTGGTTGTAACATTATCTTGCAAGTTTTTGCTATTAATGTTTCCTTAAATTTTGTTACACAGGCAGGATGGAAGCTGTGGCCATTTGCTCATCTAATTACTTACGGTGTAATACCAGTTGAGCAAAGACTTCTTTGGGTGGATATGATAGAGCTTATTTGGGTGACCATACTTTCAACGTAAGTCTATCTTGATTTATTTTGAATTGCTGCATAGAAGTTTCCTTCCAGTAGAAATTGTATAGTGAAAGGCAGAAGAGCTGAAAGTGAATGTGTAAAAATGCACAATATGGCTCTAACCTACCTTGCATAAAAGATTTCTTCACCCCACCCTATGATTGAATATAGACACTTACGTATAAGATATTTTCATACTCAAAGAGAGAATGTACAGCCATCATGTGTAGCATATAGAAATAAGCTGAAAATAGCTTTCGAACATACTATAAGCTATTTTTATTAACTTTTCCAAACATTTACACGACATAAGTGTTTATGTATAATGAAGATGTATCAAATGAGAAAAGTTTTAACATAAGAGGGTGAGAGGAGTAAATCATTTGACCATACATAATTGTTTTGATTGAAACTTATTTAAGGATCACATAATTACTTAAAAATGTCTCATGGACTTTTTGGTCTAATCTTAGCTATTTGTGATTTGATCATTGACTAAGATTTATTCTTCTTACTTTGTCACTATAAAAGTCCTCTCATTTGAAATGCTCTCATGTATAAGCCCAAATAAATTTTACAGTCCTTTGAAAATCTCTGCAGTGGTTCTAATATGTAGTTTTGTGTTAATAGATATTCAAATGAAAAATCAGAAGCTAGAATCTCTTCGGTTCCGGCAGACGTGAATTCCACTGCATCTGAGGTACATGATAAACTAATAGTAATTTATTACATGCGTTTATTTGATAAATTTGGTACACAACATTCATATGGCTTCTTATTTTTTTTAAATATTTTCTTATATTCATCAGGAGTAATGTGAAGAGATTTATGATCAGTCAATCAGAAGTAGTGGGAGGAAAGTGTCTTTTCTCGAAAAGATTGTTATAATGGAGTCAAATTCACAGTGCTGGACCTTAATTTGGTTTGGACATAGATTCATAATGCAGAATATGGAGAAGCTGATTGTATATGTGTATAAGTTGCATCCCACGGAAATTCATGTATGTTAGGTAACATTATCAACTCTCCTGTAACCATTACACAGTGTAATTGTTGATAAAATGTATAAATAGACAATTTATATTTGAACTTGCCCTCTTCTTGTATTAGAATGTAGTCGAGATAGGATTCATTCCATCAAACAGATCAAAATTATGTATATATGAAAACAGAGATGACCGAGTTAGATGGCGGCACATACAATTCCCACAAATGATGAGAGTTTCTCTATTGGCTTCTTGGCTTATGAAATAGTTGTTTCTAAGAGGATCTCTAATGTTTCTGTCAAAAAACGAAGAGGATCACTTATGGGAGTTGCTCAGAGGTTTTGTAATAATAAAATATTATTCTGAGGTTTTGTATAATTTTAAGGGGAATAATTTCCTTTAAAATTATGTCCAAATCGATTACGAAAACACTTGACTTCAATTGGGGTGGCACTCCTATCACTTATTATAAACTAGATTATGTGTCATAAGCTATTCAAATTAGTTTATTGACATACCCAAATTGCATGATGACTATTTTTAAAATTCTAAATAAATATTGTAGATCCTTTAAAGTGGTTATTTTTTAAATAAAACAATTTTTTTATAAAATAATTTAAAATAAACTCTGATGGAGGATGAGTTTTCTAGAGGGGAGATGCAACTGTGGAACATTTATTGTGGAAGCAATGAGACTATAAGTCATTACTTCTTAGACGTTGAAATTCAACTTCTTCTAGATTAGAAGGCCATTTTGTTTTCAACTTCTTCTAGATTGGAGGCCATTTTGTTTTCAAGTAGCATGGTGTATGTATGAGTAGTACTTTTGATTATTTATTTATTTAATAACTATTTTATTGGTGCAAAGTATTTATTAATTTTGTCGATAATTACTATATGTCGAATAATCTGACTAACCATCTTAAGTGAAGTGTTTTCTTCAAATCACATTTCTTTTTATCTATAAGGCACAAATATGAGAAATTGTTTAAAGGATCCAAGTCTAATACTATTAGAACCAATTTAATGTTGGTTTACCTTCTTTTGACTTTAAATAAATGGAGGGAAGACAAAGACATGCTCTTTAAAATGTTACAACTGATTCTATCTTCTTATTAGTGGATGAATGAACATGGGTCATTTGGGACATGGGAGTTTAAGGTCTTCCCTTAAGCTATATTTGAGAGTTTGGAGGGAGAAGATAAAGGAAGAAGTAAATGAAAGTTGAAAGGGGAGTAGTCTCTCCACCTTACATGAGATTGTTTTTTTCATTGGACTAAACTTCTCCAATATGTGAGAACTTAAAAAAGTTTTGAAGGAAGTCTTTAGAGGGGTTTTGGAGGATTTTGAATGAATTTTCAAATTCATATTCATAATTCTCTTACAATTTATCTCAAAACAAATAATTATTACTCAAGTATTTTTATATCATTTCTTCCAACGCTACTCTCTCAAAAAAGTGAAAATTTTGTATCTTTGTATTATTTAAATATCATTTCATACGATTAATTTTTTGTCTAAACTGAATATAAAAGATATTTAAACTCTGCTTTCGAAGCATCTGTATTACATTCTTTATATTAGATTATTTATCATAAGCTACTTAAATTAATTTTTTTATATTACAATCTAAATTTATATTTTTTAAGGTTTTGATTATTTTTAGAAGCTTAAATAAATATGTTAGAAAATCAAATCAGAACACATTCAAATGAATTAAAGCTCAATTAAAGAAGAACAAAGCACACCTCAACTGCTTGAAGTATTCAAATCAAATTCTCCTAAAATTCAAAATTCATTTCTATTTACAACAACATCATCATATTACCTACTACAGTGAATTTTTTTGATAAAGATAAGCTGATAGATCAACTGAGGGCTATGATTGAGTGAAAATAAACAAGTATAAATCACCACCAGCTTTACCCAACTTAAAAAATTACCAATTGAATCAAAGCAAGGAAAAACAAAAACATATTCAAAATCTTCACTCCAAATTACCCAAAAGGAATTAACACATAGATACCCATTTCACCTATCAAGAAAAAATTGAGAAGGGTCCAAAACTAGATGACCAATAGCAAAAAATCGAACTTCATAAATAATACTAGTAAATACATGGAATCGTCTATATTAAGTGGATTGTAAACATGTAGAATCATTCAAATTTTTTTTATAAAAAAAACACAAATTAGAAGAGAGAAAGATCGTGAAGCCATGAACATGTTACAGAGTCTACTTGGGGTTGGTTTGAAATTCAACCATCTAAGTCCTAAACGTTTTGATGACGCTTTGTACTTGATAGTATACATTGTGTGAAAGTGACAATCATCCTCAACTTTAGAATATTTTCATGTTCAAAATGCCCTCAACTTTTTCGTAGATCTTTTATGTTGATGTGTCCATCATTTGTTAGTCTTGTTTCAGCTATGCATAGTTCCTTTTCGCTCTTCCTCATTTAAGAGCATGAGAATGTTCTCTTGTTTTTTAGTCAATCATCTTCTTGAATGATTGACATTGTAAATATCTTATTCCCTCTTAAATATTTTTAATGAAGATGTTATTTTGACTTCTTTATTATTGTCACATTGGTGATGAATGTATCCATTAATAGGATATTCATGCTTCACACTTGAGAATGATTATTTGATGATGTTTATGAGTATGTGTTTTTCATTTGTGTGTCCTTTTAAGAATATATTGGATATTAGATATCATCGTTAAACATGTCTTGGGATTAATGCACTCAAGTTACATAACAAATATGATTAGAAATTAATTCATCTTTTAATCAATAAAGTTTGTTATCCTCGAAACATCGTCTTAGAGATATATGATCTACTGAACTAGTTTTTGGTGCAAGTGACAATGAATAGGCAGGTAATGCTAAAAATTATTATGTCTAAACAGTTGCATTTCCTACACAGATTAGAAATATCTAAGATTTCGAAGAATGTATGTATGATGCACATACAAATCTTAGACAGCCAATCTTCTAGTACATTTAAGTATTGAATTATAGAGTTGTATAATATTTTGAACATGTTCATTTATTTGTATGTAGATTCAATGTCATATAGGACTCACAACCTGATATATTGCAGCTCAAATGTACTTTTGCTATGATATGGTATATGGTTATAAGTGATCTAAAAAATATAATCTCATATCCTTTTCTTACCCTTAATAAAATAAATTAAAGCTCATTTAATAACAGAACAAATATCGCTTGAAGTATTTAAAATCAAATCAAATACTCCTAAAATTTAAAACCCATTTCAATTTGCAATCTCATGATATTAGTACTACAAAAAAATGAAATTATTTGATATATATAAGTTGATGGATCAATTGAAAGCCATGACTCAGACAAAGTAATACATGTGCAAATCACCAACTTTACCTAACTTAAAACATTACCAATTGAATCAAAACAAGGAAAAACAAAAACATATTCAAAATCTTTCACTCTAAATTACCCAAAAGATGAACACATAAATACCCAATTCACCTTTCAAGAAGAAAATAGAGAAGGGTCCAAAACTAGATGACCCAATTGCAAAAATTAAAACTTTATAAAGAACAAACACATATAGAATCATCTAATTTAATTGGATTTAAACTTGTACAATAATCCCAAGAAAAATTTCAATAAGAAAAAAACAAAATTAGGTGAGAGAAAGTCAGAAAGAACATGAAGCCATGGACATGTTAGAAAGTCTACTTGGTGTTGGTTTGAAATTCAACCATCTAAGTCCTAAACGTTTTGGTGGTGGCATTAATGCTCTTCTCAAAATCTCTTTACTCGCCAAGCGCTTCTTCAACCTCTCCCCTGGCACAACATACCCATGACGCGCGCATCGAACCGAACCGGGCCTGTTCGAGCAAGTACAAGCCGGTCTGAACCGTTGAGACATGGTTAAGTAACCATCGTTCATGTTTGGACCGGAAATCGACATCTTTGATGTAAGTTGTGAACTTTCTTTAGTTTGTTGTTGAAGGGTATCTTGCATTTCTGAAATATATGAAACAAAAAAATAAAAACAAACTTTGTGGTTTGTGTTTTGGAATTGGAGATTTTATATGAAGAAAAGGGTTAAAAAAGAATGAGGAAGGTTCATGAATGATGAACTTGTTTTTGGGTTTGGAAGACTTGACCAATTTGAAGACTTGGTAATGAGATTGTTGATTTTTTGAATTAATATAATACTATATGAAGTGGGTGTGTATTAATATAAAGTGACAATTTTTTTGACCGGTAATAATACGTGTTGGCTAGCTTGTGCTGTTGTACTTGAAATTTGGTCAATTCGCTGGTGCTCGTGTGAAACACAAATTTGAAATTCGAACGTTTGAGGATTCCGTTGGAATGAAAAAAATAAATAAGTTGGATATTTATTTAAGATCTAATTTATATATGAACATATATGACTAATTTTAATAAATAAGTTGGATATTTATTTAAGATCTAATTTATCTGGATGGTATGGTATATATGGCAATTAATCTCATTTATTTAAGGATCATAGTAACAGATTTTAACAATTAAAAAAAAAATATAAATATAAATTTTATATTAAAAATAATAAATTTAAATATTTTAAAAATTAAATAAAAAAATTTTAATATATTTTTTAATATAATTTTTTTTATATTTAGATGCTTAATAAATATTTTGAGAGAATACTTGTTAGCATTTTTATTTATTTATTAGTATTTAACTTGTTTCTTACGTTTTGGAGCTGGAGTTTCTGGCAATGGGCCATGAAGCCCATTTGGCATTAATTTAATTTAATTGTTGTCGTTGAGGAGAATCTGACTTCACATATCATATCTATCTTCTACTTTCTCTCTTGTCTAGCATAGACTATTTTTGTTCACAAGATGAGGTATACAGCTAAATCCTATCTGAAAAGCTTAGTTGGCTAATTTGTTGGGCACATTGGGTTTTGCTTGAGATAATTAATATTTAAGACCATCATTTTTCACAACTTTTTTTTTGATTTGGATCCAACCTATGATAATTATTTATCATTATCATCGTATTAATAGTATTCATTTTGCTTTTGTTTTTAGGATTTATATTGCCTATATAACTGATTATTAATACTTTGGGAGTCATTGTACGAAATTAAATAGTTCCAATTTTAAGTTTAATTATTTATATTAAAATAAATTTAATTTTGTTCTTTTTATGCAATATTCAATTGAAATTAAATAATTTAAATTATTAGACTGAAAATTTTGACAATTTTTTTTTTCAAAACAATTTTTCCATGGTAAGAATTGTATTTATATAAAAACTACATATTGAAACATTAAGCAAACTTGTCTTTAAATAAAGGTTACATCTCAATTTATATGCATTTAGATTTACATTTTGAACTCAATTCACAATTCTCAATATTATTCTACGGTATAATTGTTGAAACTAAAATTTAAGTTTTAGATAAATGTATATTAAAAATAAATGCAATTGTGATTAACTTATCAAATTTTGACAATATAACTTTAACAAATTATAAAGTTGAAATCTTAATCGTCCGATGTAATCAACGACCGAATTCATTGAATCAAATCCATTTCCATTTAAGGATATCTTGGCTCCAACTTGTTCTACATATTTCTTTTATAATATATTTATTCAATATTTTTTCTTTGGCAAATAATTGGACAGCATAGTACAACTTCAATGATTGACACACTCTATTACACATTTCCCAAAGTGGATTATGATTATCTTACTTTCTTGTTCATTTATTTTTTTATTCCTTTTCTCCCAACTGGTGCATGTTACCAAAGGCAGGAGAGGCCTAACATATAAACAGTGTTTTTATGGGAGAGTGTTGGGGACTTATAGCCTACATGCTCTATAGTGGTGGGACAGTACCAATTTTGACTTCATGCTATTTGACTACTTTCTCATATATTATCATTTTGCATGGTTTTTCTTGTTGGCTGGCTACAAACTCATCAATCAAATTCAAGACTTCATTTTTTTTTTCTTTTTCTTTTTGGCAAGTTCCATCCATGAAGATTGAAAAGGAACAAAACCTTGAATGCCCCTACTATCAACATAAATGAAACAAGTCAAAAATCATCTAAATCTTTTTCCTCATGATCTAAACCACTCCACCACTCAAAACTTTTTCTCAACTTTTCTTTTGTTTTACAATTAAATATTACTATAATTATTTACGTTGATAAAGACAATATTATATATGTCTATTTGTATATTATTACATGTATTCTTGAATTTTTTTATTGCTGTACTATTGATTCAAAAGTGTAACAAACTTAGTCTAAACTAGACACATTCTCAAAGTAAGATAACGAAACAACCGCAAACTTCATTAAAAATTTATAATAAAATTTACGTATAACCTATTATTTGTAAAATTCAAACATAAATTTAAATCACATTAGATGTGAGTGAAATGTTCAACTAATTGTTACGTTAAAATTGTTTAGTTCATAAAGAAGAAATGTCAATTCGAAGGTACATTAAAATTATTGTCTATGTAGTTCTTAATTTAATTATAGTAGGTGCCATATTATTTTCGTATTTGAAGAAGTGATAGTAATTAATTTGATCAATTTAATGATTAATATAAATCCAATATTAATTTATTCTTTGATCATACAAATAATACCGTATTAATTATTTTCTCAATCTTGAATTGGATTTCCCTTTAGGTTTTTTTCCTTGCAAAAGAGCGAGAGAATGTCTACCCTGATCAATTGTTTAAAGTGACTAATCTTTTACCACTTGGAAAAACTATATTTTGGTATTACAATTTAAGATTCTTTTTGGGATAATAATAATATATGTACAATTTAAGCTTTTTTTTTTGGGTGAAATGTACAATTTAAGTTTTAATTTATGCAAAAATTATTTAGAAAACAGAGTGATAATACCTATCTAAATGAGGGTTTATTCTCATTTAGAAGTAAATAACTTTTTATTTGGCACAAACTACGTGTGTAGGTTATGGCTTGTAGTTATTTTTCAGCCCTCTCTTCTTTTGTTTTTGGTGCATCTCTCTATTTCTCTTTCATTTTTTTTTCTACCTTTTTTAATTTTTGTGTGTGTACATAATTCTTAGATAAGATGTGATGCATTTAGGCTGTGTGAACGCATCATGCACAACTCAAGATACCAATATCAATAATAGTGCAATTCATCGATCCATATGATATCTATTCTAAATCGAAGCTCAAATCATGCTAAATTTTATAAAGTTGGTTTGTATTCTTTCCTTAGAAAGGAAATGCAATTAAAAGGGGTATTAATTTTTGTGTGGTTATTAGGATAATGATTCCTTTAGATGGTAGCAAGAAATGGTCCCTTTTCTTCCTTAGTCTCAAGCCACAAAGAAAGCTAGCTTCTAGTGAGGTCCACTTTTTTTTGTCTATTTGCGTCACCCTCTTAGTGGTGAAATATACTTTTATTTATTTTTATATATATATATATATATATATATATATATATATATATATATATATATATATATATATATATATATATATATATATATATATATATATATATATATATATATATATATATATATATATATATATATATATATA
>JBBPBP010000002.1:44863289-44882747 GCA_037974735.1 Cicer chorassanicum | reverse complement strand
TTTTTAAAAAGATATAATTTTTTTATGTCAAAATTTTTTATAATGAATATCTAAATTATTGAATGTAAAAATTATTTTTTTAATTTATAATTAATGAGTTCAAAATAACTTCTTCTATATTGTTAGTAGATTGCTATAAAATTATTTTTCAAAAATATAAAATTAAAATCACTTTTTATAATCTATAACAATGAACAAACTAATCATATATCTTTTAAATGTGAAATTTTTAAAGCATGAGATAAAGATCAAATATTCGGCCACATTCTCAAAGGTACTTACTTTTCTTTGTCAAATAGTAGTAGCTAAATGTCTCACACACCTTACGTATTGAGAAATGAAATTCGAATTTTTACATATCAATATTTTTGCAACTATTGATTAAGTTGTATTTACCGGAAAATTTGCCTACTACTTTGATTATATATAAAAGAAATTATCATAGTAAAATTTGATTAAATTTTTCCAATTTCTTTTTACATATATAGATCATATTTTATATTTTTATATGAGAAACAAAAATGATGAATGATAGTCATTAAAGGCATACCATATCTCTTTTGACACATGGAAAATATTAATTGCTTTTCCTTTTCACCTATAGGCTAATATCTATAAATATTAACTATAAAAGAATATATTCTACTTATGCTAATTCCGATACTCCTTACTCTATTGGGTTAAAGAAATCCATGTTCAATTTTAGTACTAGAGGAAGTTGAGCTAGAAAATACTAATTTATTTATTATATTTTTATTTTTTATTTAGCATACTTGGAAATATTGAACTCATCGTATTTATAAAAATGGTAATTCAACACTTTCTAAGGTTAATGGAAATGAATTTTTGTATATATAATTTTTTTTTTAATAAAAATTATTTAGAGTGAGAAGATGACGCTTCAATACAAGGCAGAGAAGATTTTAGAGTGTATTAAACACTCAAAAATATATTATGTTGTATTTGTTTTAATAGTAAATATTCAAGAAGCTAGAGATAATTTTTTTGTAGCCTACTAAATTTTTTAGTAGGTTCTTTATATAAAAGGTACTTCTTAATTTTATTTATAAACAGCTTACTAATTAAATCTCCATGATACAACAATTAAAACTGAAATAAGAAGGACTTTTTTTTTCAATATTTAAAATAAGAAGGAACTATGATTCTGCCACCACTGTTAACAAAAAATTGTAAATGTACCCAAAAATAATAACAAGACATTGTAAATTGTCAAAAAGTATTTAACTTTTATTGTGCAAAAAAAATATATTTAACTTTCAATAAAAAAAACTTCAACTTGCATATATACCATAATTCAACATTAATATATATGATACTGATTAATTGCAGTCACAAGAAACTTTGTGAGATTCAATACATATAGTTAGAAACTACATTGACTGTTTGTAGTTTCATAACAATTAAACCTAGTGGTTAGAGAAATTGGATACTAGATTGTATCTTCATCAAATTAAGAAAGAAAAGTTTCAATATATATATATTTTACATGAGAATGTATTTAACAATTATGATGTCACTATATATATGAGATAATGTGAGGAAAACACTACCCTTTTAGAATTAAGAAAATTTGTGTTGACAAAGTTGATATATTACAATTTAAATTAATGTCTAAGAAGAAAAGTGGGGGAGGAGGAGTGAAGGCGATGTACATGGCGACACATGCAAAGAAAGCATAAAGACAAAAAAATGCCATTTCTAACAATGACTCATGGTCCAATCAAAGCCCATGGAGGCTACAAAAATCTTCAAAGGGTAGATGTATTGGTGGGGTCCAAATGCTGATTTCATGAGCGACCACATGGTCCCATTTCGAATCCTTTACTATTATAACCTATATGATCCTGACACCAGGTGGATATATATAACACAAGGTGAAAAAACAAACCCTAGTACCAACCAAAAACACATCACTTTGCTTTTATTTTTCAAACAAAAAATATTTCAATCCATATTTTGGAATACTTTTTATGAAGCTCGAAATAAATCAATAAAGAATAAGTTGATTTGATTTGGTTAAATCCATTGTCATTTATCAAAATTAAATCTTGATTTAAAAAAAATTAATTTTTTATTAATATAATGTAAAATAAAAAATAAAGTGTGAAATAACATAAACGGTTAATAATTTGATTTGGGGTATCAGACGATCGATTTTGAATGATGTGAAATTGATATTCAAACAAATATAAATCAAGTTTGATTTAATTTAGACCAAAATATGGAGATAAAAATTGATTTGAATTAGACTTTCATATCCATAGAATCATTGATATGATTGTTAGACATATATCTCAACTTTAATTTATAGACTAATTTTTTATATAGCAAAAGTCATCTTAGAGTATAAAAGATGTTCTAAATATAAAGGAACTCTAACATGATACAAGTCTATCACTATCTCATTCCTTAAAATAATCTTGAGAAATTTCTTTTATAACTTTTTATAAAACCCTCTTCAAATTTTTTAATTATATTAATTAATTTTATCAGCAAAATCTTAATTATTTATATATATTCTTTAATCAACAATAAATATTGTGATGGTACAGCTATCCAATTCATAAAATTAAACATAGATATCCGAGTGTAATTCAATAGTATGAATTCAGATATTGAAAAAGTATATATTACGATGGAGGTCTAAGATTCAATTCATTCCCTTAACAAATTAAATTTGTCACTGCCCTAACAAATTAACTTGTAATACTTATCTATAAAAAACTAAATTATACAACAAACTACCATAAACTACATGGTAAAACTTCTTCAGCTGTACTACTTTGTTTTAAAATAAAAATAAATTAAATAAAATTGATATATTTAATTCAAAATACATCAACTTTTTAATTAATATTTATTTACATTTTGAGATAAAAAGATTATACGCCAAGAATCACTTCGAAGCGACTATGGTTCACCCATCTCTGCACCATCAAATACCTATTATGTTTGTCTAATTTATTATCTCAAAGAAACCAAACCATGCTTATTCACCCCACCAACCCTGATTAGACTATTATGCTTTGGATCACATATTATGCATCTTAATTTAATAGTGTTTTCTTTAAAATTTTCTAAAAAATAATCTAAATTTGAAAAAAAAAAATTACAAAAAAATAGAAAATTGAAGCTATATATTTAGAGATGATCATATTTTGTGAAATCGGAGATAATACTTATGACTGCTTCAATATTGGTTCTAGACAAATTCTAAAATGTATCAGTATTTAAAAATTGTTTAAAACACAAATCAGAAAAGACGTTTTATAAAAGTAGAAGTTTACGATCTTTTTTATTCTCAAGATTAAAAAAGTGATTTGATTAATGTCTGTTTGATAAAAATAAAGAAAAATGAATATATGTGTCCCTTTAAATTGAACTCATTGAATCAATACTATTTATGTCAATAATTGTAAAAACGCTAATCACTCGCTACTTTTGTATTATTAATTTAACCATTTTACAAAAAAAACAAAGCAAATGTTTTATTATTTTTATTTTTACCAACAGGGTGATACAGAAGTCTTTGGTATTTTTGATTAATGGATAGTTGCAATAAAAGTCAAAGTGCATTAAAGACATCAAAATAAATTTAAATGGAATTTTTAAAATAAAATAAAAAATGAGACTTTTAATTGGTACATGCATGTGGATTGGTTTGACAACTCCTAATAACCGTAAAGCCATCCAACTTTTTCTGTTACAAGCTGCATTCACATCTCATTTTTTGAATAAATAAGTTCATGGGAAGAGATTATGGCTCAGCAAGATCAACATTAATCCCTTTTCTGTTTCTCTCTGTCTCCTTTGAATTCAATTTTCCAATAAGTAATAGTTAACTTTAGGAAACAAAAGGATATTATGGATTTCTCCGAATGTAAAAGAAGCAAATATTTATTTTCATCCCATCACAAAAAGTTGAAATATGATGATGATTGACTTGATACCATATATTTTTGTTTTTCAAGTTGTACCAATAGATAGTTTCGTCCAAGATTCCATCGGTGCAAGATCTTATTTATGTATCACAACACACAAATATGTGTCAAATCGATCATAATTTAAATGGAAAAAATCTGTTTTAATTGAATGTAAATTTGTTTTAAAATTAAAATTCGAATGCGAAGATAGATTTAAGAATGTTGATTCTCACTCGGCTTCTAAATCCGCATTATTAGTAATATTATTGTCATTTTAAATTTTATATATATGTACATATTTAATATTTTTTAAATATTATAAATTATAATCTCCAAAGTGTAGAAAATATGATTTAATATTTTTTTAATTTTATTTTTATATAATAATAATTATTTTACTATATTAATTATAATAAATATGACTTTTAAATTTATTATTTTATATAAATGAATGGATGCGGGTGCAAGGCGGTGAACTCTAATTCCCGTCGAGGACAAAAAATGATAACTTAATTTCACATTCGATAAGAAATAGGGTGGGTGTTAGTTTTCCCCAACTAGTTAGTGGAGGTTGGGGAAGCAAAACTCGCCCCGCCGCATTGCTAGGCCTAATCTTATTTGTCTCTTTATGTGATTTATATAGATATTTTTTAAAAATAAAAACAATATTGAATATATAAATTTGATTAAAAAAAGGTACATAAATAAAAAAATAAAAAAAATACAGTTACAACAATAAAATATAACGTTGAAAACTCCAAAACGGAAAAATAAAACAACAGCCGCTGTACAACAATGACAATCAGATAATAATATTTGTGTAAAATATTTTATAATAATAGTTTTCTGTTATACACTCTACAACCCCAATAACAAATAATTGAATTACATCTCACAATAGTATAAAACAAGAATACAAGAGAATTATATATTAAGTGTTTAAGATCATATTTATGACATTTGATGGTAATTAATTATATCGAACATAGTAAATTTTCCTACAATTTTTTTAATGTTTATATAATTAATTAGGATAAAATATTAATTTGTATATTCTAATTTATCAAAAAGAATTAAGAAAAGGAACATAATATGATAGTTTTATCATTAAGTTATATATGAATCTAATTGAATAAAATTTTAGCATATAGGTAAGTTTTATGTCACTAGGTTCATAATTCGAAATATGATTTACGTTGGTAAAACATGGTTATTGTTTAATAGTCTCAATTTTTATTATTATTATTATTATTATTATTATTATTATTATTATTATTATTATTATTATTATTATTACTATTATATAAGCATGCATATTTAATTTTTTGCAGCTATGCAACCTATGAATTTTTCTAATTTCATGTGTGAAATTCCTGAACTGAGGGATGAAAACTATAAAGTATGGAAGGAGAACATTATTTTTAATATTTATTAGTGCTATTCAAACTTAGGGTATTGAATATGCTATTCAAAAAGATAAACCAACTCATGTGACTGATATTAGACTTCCGGATGATGTTGATTGTTATGAAATGTGGGAGCAATCTACTTGTCTCAGTGTGATATTAATAAAGACCAACATCTATGCTAATATTCGTGGTTGTGTTGATTAACATGATAATGTTCGAGCACTAATAAAGGTCATTGATGATCAATTTGAAACATATGATAAGGAACTTGCTAGCGTCCTACTTATGATATCTATGCTAATATTCATGGTTGTTGAAGTTGATATGTCAGATTCATTTCTTGTGCATTATATTTTGAACTCTTTTCCACTACCATATGGACCATTTAAAATTTCTCATAACACACACAAATGGTCAATCAATGAACTCATGATCATGTGTGTTCAAGAAGAAGAAATATTGGTGATGGAAATGAGTGAAGATGTTCTAATGACAATTGTGAGAAAGAATGTGAACCAAGCCAAGAAAAATGGGAAAGGAAAAATACCACCTCAATGTGGATTTGAGAAAGTGTCCAAATGTTTCTTTTGTAAAAAGAAAGGACACATGAAGAAGGATTGTCCCAGATTTTATAAATGGCTTGAGAAAAAAGGTAAGCCAATCTCATTTATTTGTTATGAATCTAATATGATTGATGTTATTAATAACACATAGTGGATTGATTCTGGTTCTACAATATTTCGAATACCTTGAAGGGTATGACAAGTCTAAGGAAACCACTTCCAAGTGAGCAAGACATCTACTCAGGAAGTAATATGTGTTCGCATGTGGGGACTGTTTGTACGTGCAGTTTAGTTTTAAGTAGTGGCTTTGTTTTAAATTTAGAAAAGACCTTTTATGTTCCATGTTTCTCAAGAAATTTACTTTATGTTTCAAAACTTGTACCATGTGGTTACTCCTTTAATTATTATGAAACTTCTTTCAGTTTATTTTATAAATCTAAATATGTTGGAAATGGTGTATTATCAGATGGTCTTTTTTCACTTAATTTGCAAAATAGTGTCAATAATAATGTTATGCAAATTCACGCTGGTACAAAACTATGTGTTATAAATGAAAAATTCTCGATTTTGTGGCACCGGAGATTGGGACATATCTCCATACAGAGAATCAAAATATTAGTGAGTGATGGAGTACTTGGTACTTTAGATTTCGCTAATTTTCATACTTGTGTGAACTAAATTATGGGAAAGCAGACTAACAAGTATAAGAAAGGTGCAAAAAGGAGGATTGAAATATTAGAAATCATACATTTAGATATATGTTGTCCATATATGGACATACAAGGTCTGAAATACTTCATCCTTTCCATTGAAGATTAATCATAATATATTTATATCTGCATGCTTCATAACAAAAACGAAACAATTGATGTCTTTAATGTTTTAATGCAAAACTTGAGAAACAATGTGAGGAGCAGTTAAAGATCGTGATAATTGATATATGCGTAGAATACTATGGTAGATTTACTAAGAGTGGACAAGTCGTGGGTCCATTTGCGAAGTTTCTTCAAGATAACGAGATAGTTCTCCAATACACCATGTCTGGTTCTCTGGACCAGATTGAAGTAGTAGAAAGAAGATTGCGAACACTGATTGACATGGTTAGGATTGTGCGCAACAACTCTGAACTTCCAAAATTCTTGTGGAGTGAAGTACTTAGAACAATAATGTATATATTGAATCGTGTTCTAACCAATATTGTCCTTAACAAGGATGGAAACCGAGTTTGTGTCATATATGCGTTTGGGGATACCTTTCTAAAGTAGCAGTCTACGACCCACAAGAAAAGAAACTAGACATAGGACTATAAGTGGATATTTGATTGGATATGCTGAAAAATATAAAGGATATAGATTTTATCGTCCATCTCATAGCACTAGGATTGTGGAATCGAGCAATGGAAAGTTTCTTGAAAATGACTTGACTAGTGGGAGCAATCAACTTAAGAATATTGTTTCTGATAAAAATCATATTGATGCTCAACCTTCCACATCAAGTAGCAGATTGATTGTCATTTACAATACTGCTAAAGTTCAAATAGGTATTGAACAAACAATTATTGAAGTTCTACAAGTGACTGATGAAAATGTTCAACAAATTTCAGAAATCGTTGAACAACATGATCTTTCGAAAAATGTTGAGTCAACATTAAGGAGATCTACTAAAGAAAGGAAGTCGACTATACCTAGTGATTATATGATATATTTACAAGAATCAGACCATAACATTAGTGCTGAAAATGGTACTGAAACATTTTAAAAAGTTATGAGTTGTAAATTGACAAATTTATGGTATGATGTTATGAAAGAATAGATGAATTCCATGGTATGTAATGGATTTTGGGATCTTGCCGAATTTCCTAATGGTTTAAAAGGAATTGGTTGTAAATGGTCTCTAAGACTAAGAAAAACTCATTAGACAACATCGAAAGATATAAAGTAATACTTGTTGCTAAAAGGATTCACTCAAAGGAAGGAAATGATTACTTGGAGACTTTCTCTCTTATATCTAAAAAGGATTCTCTTTATATCATTTTAACATTAGTTGCTCATTTTGACTTGGAACTACGCCAAATGGATGTGAAAACTGCATTTTTTAATGGAGATCTAGAATAAAAGGTTTACATGAAACAACGAGAAGTATTTTATTCTAGTAGTGTTAAGCTGTTGGTATGCAAGCTTAAGAAATCCATATATAGAATCAAACAAGCTTCTCGTAAATGGTATTTAAAATTTTAAACTGTCATCTCTTTATTTGAATTCATAGAGAACATTATAGATCAATGTATATACTATAAGGTTAGTGGGAGTAAAATTTATTTCTTTATTTTGTAGGTGGATTACAGTTTACTTGTTATCAATGATAATTGTTTGATATATGAGGTGAAACAATTTTTCTCTAAATTTTTTGATATAAAGTATATGGTGACACATCTTATGTCATTGGCATTAACATTCAAAGAGACCGAGTTTGTAGATTTTGAAAGATTGTTCACCAAGTGTAGCACCCTATGAAGGGTGATAGGTTCAATTTGAACAAATATCCAAAGAATGTTTTGGAAAGGAAACACATGCTGAATATTCCATATGCTTCTACTCTTGGAAACCAAATGTATGCCCAGGTATTCACGAGGCCAAACATTGCATTTGCAATTGGGATGTTACGCAAACATTATATGAATCCAGGTATGGAACACTGGAAAGCTGCAAAGAAATTGATGAGGTACCTTTAAGGAACCAAATACTACATGTTTATGTATTTCCAAACTGAAAATTTTGAGGTCAATGGTTACTCTGATTCAGATTTTGTTGGTTGCATCGATTCAAGAAAATTAACATCCGGTTACATTTTCATGTTAGCCGGTGGAACTGTTTCTTGGAATAGGGCTAAGCAAACCTTGATTGCTACTTCCACAATGGAAGTTGATAATGTATCTTGTTTTTAAGCTACACCACATGGTATATGTATGAAGAGTTTCATATCCGGGTTGAAAATTGTGGATTTAATTTCAAGACTACTGCAATGTTTATGGCTATAAATAACAAAAATGGAAGTCGAAGCAAGCATGTCAACATTAAGTACTTAGCCATAAGAGAATGTGTTAAAGATCAAACAATTGTTCTTGAGCTTATTAGCACTGAATTGATGATCAGTGATCCTTTGACTAAAGGCATGCCACAATCAAAATTTAAGGATCATGTAGATAGGATGAGACTTGGTTCCTATATCTAATTTTCCTTGTAAGAACAATTTTATTTTATGAAACTATGTGTAATATTTCTCATATTTTAATTTTATTCAGTGTACACATTTGACTATTGGGAAATATCTTTTAAGTTTGGAACCTGAATAAACATAAATGTTGTAAGTTTATTCATTAAGCTTTATGTTTGGTTTAAATGCATAGTATATTGTGATACATAGAAGATAACACTAAGATAATGCTAAATTATAGAGGATCTATCGATATAATCCATGTACTTTGTTTCTTATTATTATGAGTGATAAAATGTATAGACGAAGTGGAAAAATATTAGTTTTCCACGGTTTGCAACTGCCTACAACAGTTGCTATGCAGTTTTTTGGTCTCTCATTCCTTCACTCTCATTATTTTAGTAACTTCCAAATTCAAATATAGAGTAGTTGCATGTAGCATTTGTGATGGATAAATTCTATAAATAGGGGCGATGTTCATGTTCTGATCCCCTAATTCAAATATCTCATTCAGAAAAACTACATTATCAAATAGAGATTGTAAAGGTTTAGAAGAGCCTTAAGATCTTCAAACAAAAAATTAGCAATGGCCGGAAGTACAACTCTAATTATTTCGCTTCCGTTGTAGTTGTAGAATTTCGTTTTTATTTAGTAGAAATTCTAACAAATATTATTATCATTTTTATTGTGATTATGATTTGATTATTAATAATATATGAATTAGCTTTACTTTTTGTCAAAACATATGAATATTGATTAAACGTAAGAAAATATGGAGTTTAATGCTGCATCTTTTAAAAACGTTAACTAACCATTTATATTGAGAAATATTTGTCATGTAAATACTTCATGTATAATATATATTTGTGTAATGAAAAAATAAAAAATATAATTAAACTATTAATTTGGTTTATATGAATAATTACAAGTAATAATTTAAGAGTAGTTACAAGTAATAATAAAACGGTAAGATCAAGTGTCAAATACAAAGATACAAAGATTGTGTTATAATATTGAATTATTATTATTATTATTATTATTATTATTATTATTATTATTATTGTTGTTGTTGTTGTTGTTGTTGTTGTTGTTGTATAAAAAGAGAGCAAAACCCTATTGAATTGTGGTTTAAGTACTTATTTGAACACAAAATTTCCGATGTAATTGAGTATTTTTCAAACTAACAAGAGTAACGGTGTTGAACATTATAATAAGAAAATGTTAGGGAAGTTTGACTTTGAATCTAACGTTGGTTCTTAATTTGATCTTGATTACTAAATTTTTTAATTGAACTATTATCGAATTCTTTTTACTATTTTTGCCCTAATTCTTTAGTGAGAGAACCTTTAATTGTAAAGTAACCCATAATTTCATAGTGGATTTAAGATTAGAATTACGTTTGATTGTACAAGAATTCTCGTATTGATCTATTGCCTCTACAAATATATCAATTGATTTCATGCGTCTGCATTTATTCCTAGACTACAAAGTCAGGAATTTCTAGTCTCAAGCATTCGTAAAGTTTTCAAAATACGAATCATAAAATAGTTTAAAGGGGATCAAACAATAAAAAACATTATGGACAAAGATGAGAAAATTAATTCAATAAATCCATTCATATCATTAGAAATCAAATCACATATTGAACGATTTTATCAAGTTCTACTCATCCCTAACAAAGATGCTTTAGTTACTCATGATAAATTTATAAAAGATAGATATTAAAAAAGAATTACAAGAAATATTCATGAATAATTCTTGATAAAACTCCTTCAATGGTATTAGAATCAACCTCCTCAAGTTCATATTATAGGGCACAAGTAGCTCTTCTTCAAAATAGCAATAAGATACCTAAAATCTGATAAGAATGCAATTTTATATGTTCAGCAGCGCGTCGTGCGCCCAAGCGCAGGAGAAGAGCTCCCAGGCGCGCATAGACAAAACTAAATAGTTGGAAAATTGTATAAATGCTCCCAAGTGCACAGGAATTTGCCCAATCATGTGACTCTAACTTCTACTGCATTTTTCACCCCTTTTGAGTATGAGTTTGGTTTGAGTGTTTTCACGAAAGTTGTAGTTATAAGTATTAGTTTTAATGTGCAACTAATTTGATCCAATTTGAACATTTACAACTCCATGTATGGTTAAAACTTAAAACACTCGACCTATGTCATGTTGACTTCTCACCAAAATTGAATATTGCACTAAAACAATGAGAGAAAAAAACAAAAATACAAAAAAAAGTTAAGTTAAACAATGAAATGAAAGCATAAACACCTTATTGAATTCAAGAATAATAATAAAAACATTAATTTATTCAAAATGACTCTAAATTCAATAGTAAATTAATCGAAATAATGATTCAAAAGACTTTAAGAATTACATATGATGTTATGATAATGAAATGTCAATTTTACATGCACATTCAATTAAACTTTATCATTATGTTACTTTTTATATTATTTCCTCTAGTACCTCTATAAATATTTCTCATGCACCATCGATCACAGTCTGACCACTGTCGGTCACGCTCCAACTATCAGCTCTGATTCTCCACCACTTCTTTCAACCGTTGCATTCACCTTGAACAATTGATATTGCTATGATAGTCAATTTTGATAATGACCATTTTTAACTACTATTATAAAATTATTATATAAAAATTATAATTTTATAATATATGAAATATATTAAAATAATTATTTTTTTATTATTTTTTATTTTTAATTATATTTATATTTAAAATTAAAGGGTGGTTTAATTAAAAAAAAATTAAAATATTGAAACTGATCACAAAATTGAAAATTAAAAACTCAAAATTTAAACTAATTTTAATTTTAACATAAAACCAAAAATCACCCCAAACACAGTTTTAAATTTTTTATGGTTTTGTAAAAAAAAGTAAATGCATCACAAAAACTACCTAAAAACATTTAACTTTTTTCTAAATAGTTTTCGTGAATATATTAGTTATTTAACTATTGATTTAAGAACTTATGAAAATAATTGATTTTTCAGTAGCATCGTAAAAATAATTTTTATAGATTTTCACAGTAGACAAAGTTTGGATAACTCCCAAGTGACTTTAAGAATAAAATTTAAGTTCTTTTTCTTTAGGAGAGTTATGTTACAAACTCCTCAACGTTATATTTATAAAATATGTACTTTATTGCATTGACTTCTTGAATATTAGGCGTTATAAATAGTTAATTACTCACCATTCCTTGTCACCCTAAATTTTCAATATATAATATATAGTACCCTAATGCATATATAGAACTAATATATGCTAGTTTGTTATAAGCTAAATTTTGGATTTACAATTATTCAAGAATCGAATGTGATTTTGTAGACATTTAATTGGTAAATGTAGTATAGAATCACATAATTCTCGTCCCATAAATCTAGCTCATGAGAAATTAAAGACAACAAAAATATTTAATATGTTGAGATGAGTGTTCCAACCTACAATTTCTCACTTTTTAACATTTAGTGTATATAGATTTAGCAGCTAGACTCTCAAAAATTGAAACCAAAAATAGAACCACCTAATTTTTTAAGAGCTATGCGCGTATTTAAATACACTTATACATATATGTGTCAATAATACTAATTTATTCTTACTTTCAAGTACAATTTATTTTTCTTCTTTTGAGTAAAAGACTAATGGCCCTTTTAATTAATTTCAAGAGTTTATTTAATACCACATACGACGAAAAGTTAGGTAAGAGACTAAGGAAGATTTAATTATAGTAATATGTTTGTTATATACATTAATTAATTTTTATTATTCTCTGCCTTTTATTAGCAGTTGTTAGTTGGATGATTTGTTAGACTTAGAGAGCTATATATTATTTTTTTAGTGAAAAATATATAATTAAGAGCTATATATTAATAGTAGTAATTATTTTTTACAGAATTATATAGTACTAATAGTACTTCACATTCCCAATATAAAAATCACAAAGTTGTCTTTTGTAAATTGGTGAAAAGAATATTACCGAAGAAAATTTTGCATTGTGGTTTTGGAGTATCGATGTTTAGCTTATATTGTATGCTATGGACCACATTTATGTCTATATTATCCCAAAATGTAACTCGAAGTAAAAAAGAAACATTGACAGTACCCAAAACATCATACACAAGAGGCCCTGTTTATATAGAATATACTTAATCCAATGTACTTACATCATCATTTTGTACTTGTAAAATCCTTAATTTCATTGATTCTGTTGGAATATTATTCAATTAAGATGGTGTCACATTTTGACTATTCATTTTAATTTATTTGTTTAGGAAATTTAATTAGAATCTAGATATATAGCTAGGCACTTTAGAAGTATTCTTATTATTTTGGGAATTAATTATTAATTTGATTGAATTGGGTGAAAGAATTTGGGAGTCACAAAAAGAACAAAAAATGACAAAAATACATTTATAGTCTTTTAAGTTTATCTCAATTTTCGCTTAGACTTTTTAAGTTTTTTTTTTAATCTCGATTTGATTCTTTAAATTACATTTTGTTTGTGTTGTTAGTTATTTGTATCAATTTTAACACCAATTAGTGCAATCGAAAACATTTGATCATTAGAAATTCTACCAAATTGAAAAAATATGTCCCTCGTATTATCCCTTCAGAAAACATTCTTCAATCTTTGTACATGGTCTACACTTCTTGATTTTTTCTACAACTATTTATCACATGTATAGCCTTAAAAAAGTAATTAAGGTATATTCATGTAAACAATGTGTTTAACTTCCTCCACGTGCAAAGTAACTTGAACAGTTAACTCGTTGCGATATTTCTATTATATCTTAACATTTCATAATAGTAATTTGAGAAGATTGTTAAACTTAAAGGATTCTATGTGTAATTTGATATAACTTAAAGGATAATGGTACAAACTAAATGTATTTTAAATGATCAAACTGGAAAAAAATAAACTTAAAAGACTTAAGCGGGAATTGAGTTAAACTTAAAGGACTAAAGTGTACTTTTGCCAACAAAAAAGACTAGATCTAATAAGAGAATCAAGTGGATTGAATAATGAAGGAAAATTTAGCCAGAAGGAAATGTTCAACCCAATTATTTAGCTTGTCTTCGATGCACTGTAACATCCTCCATTAAAGAGCGAAAGTTTATTGATAAAATGAGGGTGATATAAATGCAAAGCGCTGAAGAATTTTAATTTTAATCAAATCAATAGGGAGGACAATGTATCATTAATTACGTTGTTATTAGAAGAAGAACCCTAGGATGCAATATAGAATTGCGATAGCTAGAACAGTCAAGGGGAAAATGGAGTATCATTTGGCTTTCTTAAAGATTTTTGGGGAGACATCAATGGCAATTGCCTCATATACATAATTGAATTTAGTAATTATAGGCATGTCGTCAAAGGAGGGAAAAATTCGTATATTGTTCTGATTCCCAAGAGAAAGAATCTCAAAAATTGAAGAATATCGACCTATTTTCCTAAGTGGGTATGCATATGTACACATTATTGGTGAAGTTATTGGGAAATAAATTGCATAGAATAATTCATAAAGTAATCTCATAGACCTAGCCAACACTTGTAAAGGATACACATGTTTTGGATGAGATCCTGATTGCTAATGAACTAGTGATGGAGGAGAAAAAGTTGACAATATTCTTTAAAAGTGATTTCAAAAAAAAAAAAACGAATGATACAATAGATTAGAGCTATTTATAATTTATCGTGTAGAGAATGAGAGATTCTGCGATAAATGAAGGAATTGGATAGTAGAATGCTTGAAGTATGCAGTTATTTCAATATTAGTAAATGATAGTCCAACCAATAAATTTGGGATTGGAAAAGGGTTGGGGAAAGATAATTTACTTTCTCCTTTCATATTCGTGGTGGTAGTAAAAGGATGTTGGAAGACATTTGAAAAGATTAGATGAATTATGATTTTTAGAATTATATAGGATCAGTTATTGAGGGTGTCTTATCTCACATCTTCCATTTGGAGATTATACCATTTTAGTAGGGTTGCAGAGTATGGAAAACATCCATACTTTTATATAACATTTATATAAATATGAAAGAAAAAAATGGTTAAACTTATATAAGAAGTCAAAAGAAAAACAAGAAAAGACTAAGATGAACAAAAAGACTAATTTGTACAAAATGAAGTAATAAAAAACGAGTTATGTTTTTATGCATTATTTTAAAATTGAAGGTATGAACTTTGTTTTATTAAAAAAAGGCAAATATGTTTTTTAGGAAATAGGTTTTTTGTTGTGAAAAGATAAGAGTTTGTTAAGGTCATGAAAATGGTGAAATTTCTAATGAAAACTCGTGCTACGGGAGGAATAATACAAATCTTAATACCTGTAGAAATGAAGAAAAAATGAAGTTCTGTTAAGTTATGAACGGATTGAAATGTAGAAAAAGAAGAGATAAATTAAGAATGAAGTTGGGGTTCAAGAATGGCTACTTCGTTGTTGTCGTCAGAATCAAAGAAGAAGCAGCAAATTTCTTTGTGCTGTGTTAATGAGAGAAAGAGAGCATCTTGATAATTCAATTTAAATTGTATGTAAATTACAATTTAGAGAAAGGAATTAGGATTCCAAGAAATGAATGGATAATAACCGGATAAAATCCAAATTCAAAAATATAACATTAGTGGATATCTAATCGATTAATAAATGAGTTGGATTATAACCATATTATTTTAACTGGATATTTATAATAGATTTGTATTTGGTTATGAATTTGGATCTCATAACTGAATTTTTTTGCAGAGTCCTAATTATCTACAACGAGGTTGTGTGAATGCCAAATAATGACCATAAATAAAGGAGTTTTCATTTATTGGTATAAATAGTAGATGTATATATTCTCTTGCCAGTTCATTCGGTTTTAGATGTAGATTTAATTTTTTAGAACTAGAGGATTTTTGGGAATTAGAGGAGACTCAAGAGTGACAACCACAATCATCTTACGAATTTATTTTTTGGCTAAATACCATATGTGGTCCCTTAACTTAATTTCGGTTAACAATTTAGTCTTTTATCTTTTCTTTTTCCCGATTTGGTACTTTATGTTTTTAAAATGATTTCAGCGTTACCCTTTAAGTGGGGTTCCGTTAAGAAAAAGTTAAAAAATCTCTCATCTAGATCATTGTATCTGTTTATCAAACCTCTAGGAACGATTGTCACTGATCTGAAGTGATGTCTATGGAGTATAAATACTCATAGCTTCAGTTTTAACGAATCAATCCTACTACCAAACTTAGAACAAACTTTGAATATCTTTCTGAAATATTTTCAAAACATAAAGGATCAATTTTTCTGAACACAGATCAGGGATTTTTTTAACTTTTTCTTAACGAAATCTCGTTTAAAGGGTAAACGTTGAAATTATTTAAAAATATAAAGGACCAAATCGGAAAAAAAAAATGACTAAATCGTTAATTGAAATTAAATTAAGGGACCACTGGTAGTATTTAGCCTTATTTTTTTTTTGTTATTTATTTGTGAATTAACTAATGGATATTCTTATTATCATGATTATGTATAACTATCCATAACTAAGATTATGGTTAATCTTTTTTCTTTATACTTATATTTCTCTTTTATCATAATTATGTGTGTCTCTGTTAATGTGAATTAATCTTTGTGCACGAATCTCAAAAGGATTAATAGTCCTCTACATGATTAATTAATTAATATATCAGAATTAATTAACAGAACTATATGATTAATTAATAAAGACAAGTTGAAATGACTATAAGTCAATCTTTTGTTAATATCAATATGTAGTTACAAATTTACTAATTCTTAATGCTTTTCTTAAGTAATTGCTTTGCATGATTATGAAAGTAATTAATCAGGAAGAAGAGGGTTAATCATCATCGACTATAGTGAAGTTTAATAGCAATTAAACAAATGACTAACATCAATTAGGAGTGTGAATGATAAGCAAATTCAAAAATAAAATTGTACTTGATATATATAAAATCAGACGCCTTAACATTTCCATAAATTGAATTTCAATTTGCTTTGTATTTTCTTTGTTCTCGTGTTTGAAAACAATTGAATTATAACTTTAATTGTCTAATAACGTATGAACTGGATTAGTCTAGTAGTTGTTGTTTTAATCATTTTTTTTGTTGTTGAAATTTTTGTCCTAAGTTTTATTACTACTGCGACTGACATGTACTTCTCCCTAAGTTTGCTAGGGGGCAACAACCTCACAATTTTGGTTAATTTGTGAAATGTATAAGCATTGCTATGCTCTTTTTCTTTTCGTAAAAAATAAAAAATTATAGGGTGAAGGAAACATACTTTAGTATAAAGTCAAGACTATAGAATTCGTCAAGAATGTATTTGTGATTGGTTTTTATTTTTGAAAAGTTTTAGAAGAGATGATTTTGAATAGTTAAATTTATATCTGAATATATATTTGATATTTTTAAAAAAATTAAGAGAATAATATAATATTATATATTCACTATCATGTTTTGTTTTTATTTTTTTTAAAATATTAAATATATATCAAAATATAAATTTAAGATTCTAAAATCATTTCCTTAAAAATTCTCTAAAATTCAACTTACAAACCGATACTAAAGAATTACATTGCTATATTATTTATATCCATGTTTTTGACTTCATGATATAACCGGTATACTTATTAATTAGTATCAAATTATCTATCTCAAAATCTTTATTTTTAATAACTCAAATCTATCACGGTTGTGTTGAAAAAAAAACAACAAAACTCAAATCTATCAATTCAAATAATTATTTTCATAATTTTCTTTCTTGACGCACGAGTCATAAGTTTAGTTTACCTAACAATGACTATTTGTCATGTTTTGCTTGTGTTTTCTCCTAGCTAGTATGTACTTAGGTAGTCACGGGTCGCTATAATGATATATCCAATAAATCCATCTAACATGCAAATAATTTATAAAATGGACTAGTATATATTTATGTCATTACGTTCCAATCTCTATATTTAATGTAGACTAAATACCACATGTGATCCCTTAACTTAATTTTATTTAACGATTTAGTCTTTTATTATTTTTTTTTTTTTCCGATTTGGTTCTTTATGTTTTTAAATAATTTCAGCGTTACCCTTTAAGCGGAGTTTCGTTAAGAAAAAGTTAAAAAAATTCATCCTCCATGTTCAAAAAAAGTTATCTTTTATGTTTTGAAAATATTTCAGAAAAATATTCAAAGTTTGTTCTAAGTTTGGTAGTAGGATTGATTCGTTAAAACTGAAGCTATGAGTATTTATACTCCATATACATCACTTCAGATCAATGACAATCGTTACTAGAGGTTTGGTAAACATATGCAATGATATATATGAGAGATTTTTTAACTTAACTTTTTCTTAACAGAACTCCACTTAAAGGGTAACACTGAAATTATTTAAAAACATAAAGGACTAAATCGGGAAAAAAGAAGATAAATGACTAAATCGTTAATCGAAATTAAGTTAAGGGACCACAGATAATATTTAGCTGTAATGCTTCATTTATAGGGTTAAATCTTGCATATTCTCTTAAACTATTATTACTAATTTTTTAGAGATACTGGTCCGATCTTAAATATAAATATAAATAAGTCAAAAAAATTAATGTATTTAAAAACTAAATTAAATATTTTAATTTATTGTAACTCATTTTTACTTATATTTTAGATTAAATAATGTACCATGTAGAAGTTATAAAATCATACAGCGAGCTAGGAAGCTTGAAAAGAAATCTTTGTAACGTGCAAAATACTTACCTCAATTTCTTTTAAATTGTCTGATTAATGTTGTTTACACAAACCAATGAAACTATTTAATTTTTCTATTTTTCATAAATTTAATATTTTTCTTATATTATCCTTTAGTTTTTATCATCTCAACTAGTTTATTTCTCTATATGCAATAAATAAGATATGATTTTGGTTTAATAACATTTAACACTACTTTAAAGGTTGAAAGTGACAAAAAAAAAACAAAAAAATTTCTGAAAATTAAAAGAATCCGAGGAACAATATACTCCCTTGGATCTTAATTTTTTGTCCTTTAATGCTTAGACACACATTTAGACACACATATTAAAAATTAATAAAGTTAGATATGTTTAGATGTCTTATTTTAAATACTTTATCTGTCTCACAATATAAATATAAATAAATCAAAAAAGTGAATGTATATAGTCTAAGGTCCAAATTTAAACCATATATATCAACTTTTTTTTTTACCTATTATTGCTTATATTATAAGATAGAGAGTATTAAATAAAAGTAAAATTTATTTAATTCATGCTTGTGATTTTTATAAAGGTATATTGTGA
>JBBPBP010000002.1:44837245-44859203 GCA_037974735.1 Cicer chorassanicum | reverse complement strand
ATTTGTCATTGATCAATTAGTTAAAAGATATTCTTTTCTAAAATAATTAAGTAAAAGATAATTTTTTTTTTATTATTATTGTCTTTCTTGAATATCTTCTAGATAAATTTTAAAGAAAATTATAATTCACTTATTATATTTACTATAACAAGTCAAATAACACAAATGTTTTACACTGGTATATTAGTTTAGTATATTAGTTTAAACATAATTTTTCATGAATCATTTAGTTAAAAAGAGAAACGTGTATTAATAATGTGTATTTTGAATGTATCCTAGATAAAAATTTAAAGAAAATTATAATATACACTACTTATAATTTTGGCTTAATTGTAATTTTTGTCCTCATTATAATTTTCACTTGTCCATAGAGTTGGCTATCCGTTTTAAAATTCTTCAGTTTTGAATTGATCTCTCAATAAGATTTTTGGACTAAAAAATGGTGATTTAATATTTTAAAATGACGTGACATACAATATGATAATGCAAAATGACCAATACTTATTATATTGCAAGAAAACTCCCTAAAAATTTTATTTTCAACATCATAAATTACTAACTTTTGTAATTTAATTAAATACATGTAAATAATTTTATATGAATGATTCTACATCATTGATCTTATACCACATCATTTTAAACACATTGCATAAACATTTTTGCATCCTTAAATTTGAATGAGAGAACAGAACTATGGGGTTTGAAGTTGGGGGACCAATTCCGTGAGCATATAGTATTAGAGAAAACAAAACTGCAATTAAATCAATAATTTACCTTATAAATCATACATCAATGGTCAAATGTACTTGTTTTGGTAATGTGGGCCCCGCGGTTGGAGGTGGTTGCGTGGGACAAAGAGAGAAAGGACAAAGGAGAAAGAGATGCAATCTAGTGTACAAGAAGCATGATAAGATTTAATATAATTACAAAATCTAGCTGTTGATCTCGGGTGGCCTATCATAAACAAATTTAATATTATTTATTCTTAAAAATATTTTAAGTTGTTAATCGAGAATACCTAAACAACAGAATTTAGAGTTAGTTGAGGTATAAGCAACCGTGGTCATTGTAGATGAATGAGGAGCAAGATGAGGATAATAGATTCGAGTCTTTCTTAGTCACGCCAAATCCTATTTGATAATTCAAAGTCAAATAAGATTCAAATGCAGTGTTGACTAATAATTCGACTTTTTGAAACTGATTTTCTAGTTATTTTGAACTAAACAAAGTGAGAAATAAGAGAATAAACGCGATGTGGTTACTTGTTAAGAACCACAATAAAGAGAGAGGAAAAATTGCACAATGAAGAGTCGCAAAACATGGAAATGCTAAATAAACTGTGGTAGACCATGATTTTCGACTCGATCACCCGAATATAACTGAGTACGATAATTAGAGTATAATTTATAGTTAGTCAAGATCATAGCTAGCAGAATTTAGCTTTAGCATTCAACCTGTAAATAACCATTATAATTATTATTCTAAACACACATCAATCGATCAAAATCTATTTTCTACTTACAATTTATATTTAAACTTTCATATATGTTTAACTTACATCGGTAATTATCAAAATTCTGGTTGTCTAACTTAATACTCTATAAAATAAACCGAGTGAGTCCATAATTAAAGAATAAAATTCCTTCCTTAACATATATAATCGTTGAAATAAACAAAATTCCCATGTTAAAAAGGCCAAGGCAGTGGTCACCGTATCTTTAATAGATAATGATATGTTCGTATTTGAAGTATGAAGGAATAAAAAAATATCATCTTTAAATATTTGGTAATTGTTTAGTACGGTGTGATTTGGTTGACAAAAGTGAAAAATGGAATCCCACTGTCATCTATCGTATATTTAATGCTCCTAAAATTCCATGCCATATAATTATAAATTTCACATCGCTTTCATATCCGAAAGATACACTTGAACAAAAAACAAAGGGGTGATTGGTGACTCATCAAGTATAGAGCTTAAGAAAGGCAATCAAGGTTGTATTAGCCATTTACTTTTGCTTAGCCTTAATCAGAATGTGAGAGAAAATTCAAGTTTAATGGTTGCTTTCACTAATAGCTGTTTCTAAGTCAAATTTTCATGACATTGTTTCACTTTCCACTTTATGAAAGATGACAAATTTCTAAATAGGACTCCAAAGTAAAAACACCACCACAAATTAAGCCACTAAGTTCTAACCATGAAAATGATCCAAATATTATGTGTATTAATTCAAAGCTTAATTAATTTCCTTTAGCATGTTCAGGGTCTATAGGTCCTTAAATATATTAAATAGATATATAATATGCTCTCGGTCTAGTTCTAAATCATTATGTCCCATTTTTTGTTATAGCTAACTGCTAGCTACTAGCTTATACTGCTCATGCATGATGCAAGCATCCAAAATTATTACTAAATAAATTGACCATTAATTGTGTAAATGTATGACTATTTATTCGGTGCTTTTTGACTAATTAATGTGCTGATCGCATGCTCTTTAAAAGATATCTTGTATATCTATCTTTTTATTTTATGAAATAGTAAATTTTACTTAAAAATTACGCATACAATTGTAAAATTTTGAATTTGAATTTATAATGAGATATTCATTTTAAAAATATCGATATTTTTCAATTTAATTATAATTTACTAACATTTATATTTTTTATTTAGTACATAAAAATATATAATCGATCTTCGTGGATTAGTCATAACTAATTGAATAATCATCCTGATCTTGAAATTTATTGGAAACGTGAGTTCTCTAATTCTATTTAAATTTTCACTATATGTAAGAGCTAAGGGTCAAATCAACTTAATGTTTATCATTTGTTGCAATCTTGATCAATTATAAGTAAAAATATAAATGTTTATTTTAATTAACTCTTTTACTATCAGGTATAGATACAATTACATCTATACGTGTATCTATTAATTAATAAGTGATAAAAATATATGTTTATTTTATTTATATTTATCCATTAAGTGATCTATCTTGTGTCCATTGCAGATTGTATGTGTGGGTGTATATTTTTTTTTCTATCTTTACCTATTAGTTTATCTGGTTGGCAATAATAACTACTTTTATGGTTATTAAAAATATTATTTTAATATAATTATTTTTCTAAATTTTAAGTAAAATATAATCTAAATTTATTAAATTAACTATTTGATATGTCAAATATTTGATTATCGACATTAAATATTTTTTATTTAAATTTAAGGTTAATTTTATTTTTTTTAAACTGTTACCAAAGGAATGTCTAGTAAGAGATATTCCCTTATCATGATGTCATCAATCAAGTACCTTCAAGAATCAAGACAAATGTCATGTATGCAAGCTAAGCTAGCATAAGCATTCATAGTGTTCATGATTGAATTTTCAAATTAAACAAGTAAAACATCCGGTGCATTCCCACATGTCGCGGGTCAATGTATATTTTATAACAAATTACATTTTTTTTTATATAAAATTGATAAACTAAATAATATGTTATTTTAGTAAAGATAAATTTTCAGTTAAATAAGAGTCTATTTTTCTATATGGCTTAAAAAATAAATAAATCAACTTATATAATTTAGGAATATGTCGTCAAAGGAAAATATTTAAATAAATGTAAAGTAGATAAAACTTCAGCAAATTTCAAAAGATAATTTTTTTAAAATATTCAATTTCAATATGATAGTCAACTTGTTCACTACAAATAGTTATTTTAAATTTTTATATTAGTAACAAGTTATCTTAGGTATAATAGTACAATCGTCATTAGTGAAAATTTACATGGTATATAAAAGGTATTTAAAAATAAATTTAGATTGTAATTACTTTGCTTTTGTTGGCATATTTTGTGCTTCAAAAGCTTGAAATGAATTCAATTTAGTTTCTTAAAAAAGTAATTTAAAAATTATATCAACAATAATTTGTCACATGTATGATATTATTTTGTGATTTTATTAGTGACAATTTGTCATGTGTTTGATAGTTCAATCTAATATGTGGCAATATATTTCGTATATGATAGTTATTTTAAAAAATTTTATCAGCGAAAACTTGTTATGTAGTTCAATATCAATAGTGACAACTTGTCTTGTATATAATTACTATTTTATAATTTTTTAGTGTCAATTTGTCTCGTGTATGATAGTTATTTTCAAAATTATAGCAGTGGCAATTTGTCATGTGTATGATAGCTTAATTTCATTAGTGACAACTTTTCGTTTGTATGATAATTATTTTTTATTTTTCAATGATTATATGTCTCACGTATGATAGTTCAATCTTATCAGTAATAATATGTCTCGTGTATGATAGTTATCTTATAATTTTTTTAGTGATAACTTATTTGATGTATGATGGTTATTATAAAAAATTTATCCGTGACAATTTGTCTCATGCATAATAGTTTAATTTCATCAATAATAATTTGTCTCGTGTATCATAGTTTAATTTCATCAATGACTATTTATCTCGTGTATCCTAGTTATTTGAATCCCGCATATAATAGTTTAATCCCATCAGATTTTGTTAGTGATAACTTCTCAAGTTTTCAAAATACAAATTCGGTTTTGTGTTTTTAATATTCAGTTTCTGTTACAAATTTCAACTCTTCGTTGAGTTTCAATTTTTTATTTTATTTGAATTGAATCACCCTTTTTACTCCATCGCATTATAAATTCACCAAATATAAAAAGTATTAACACATACAACAAATAAAAAAAATATATCAAATTTTAATTATTTTAAAATAATACAATTATTATAAAATTATAATTTATTTAACAATTTTTTTTAGTAATAGTGGTTAAAAATGGTAGTTGTAAATGACTATCGTAATGGTGATTAGTCGTCAAAGTCATTTTCAACTATCAAAATATTGTGAAAATTAACAAACGGATTAATTTAAATAACAATTAAAACACAAGAAAATAAGGTGAAAATACCAAAGCCAAAGAAAAAACTACAAACATTGTCTAATAGCGACCAAAGAATAACACTATATGAAAATTGTAATATCACGTAGACTTCTCTCATACACCCCCTGACGTCCAATACATACATATTCTCCAAAACAAATATTTGAACTACATCTCTCAGAACACTATAGAGAAAAGAAAATAATTAGATACAAATTTAAAGTGTTTTTGACCGATGCAAATTATAATGAAAAAATTAGCTATAGAGATATATATAGCCTTGAACTATCTCTTCCTTTAAATTTCCAAGCAATGTGGGACTATTTCGACATGTGTAATATTAATCCACTCTAATGATCTCTACCTTGATTAAAAATTATACATTTTTAACTTTCAATGTCTACACTGACAATCATAGTTCAAAAAAACTATCATACTCCATCATAAAAATGTATATTACACTTGAAGCTGAAAACCTTCAAGAATTTTCAATTGAAGCTAAACCACTCAAATAATTTTTTTTTACTTGTTGAAACCAAGTTAAAATTTTTGTGTGCAACTTCCATGTTGACTTTCTAAGAAAGTTCTTCAGCAATCGACATAAATTCAAAGCACACCTTGCATCAATCTCAACCAATGTCAATCTATTAATCAACACCTTGTGAAATCATGAAACAAAATTGACTTGAATTTTCCATAAGGCAAGTATGATTCTTCCATAAAATTTATCAATTCCAAACTTCACAACGGAACTTGACACACTATAACTGTGCACAAGGTAGGTCCCAGGAAAGAGATGTGAACCAAAAATGACCTTTTAATAACGAAATCTTTATTAGCCAAAACCTATCTAAACAACACTTTAACGGTATAACCATTATTTTCTGATGTGAAAGATCAGACAAACCTGCAACCACAGAGGATACTAAGAATTCTATTTCTTTGGACAAAACCATAAGCTTTGATACCGAATGTGGGAAAATTAACAAATAGAGAAATTTAAATAACAATTAAAACACAAGAAAATAAGGTTAAAAATCCTAAACTAGAGAAAAAACTACAACCATTGTTTAATGACAACCAGAGAATAACAATATGTGAGAATTGTTACAACATATAGACTTCTATATAACCTCGCCTGACCTCTAGTATACTCACACTCTCCAAAGCAAATTTTGAAGTGCACCTTACAACCTCTAACATAAGATTATAAGAGATAAAAAGAATAAGATACAAACTTTAAGTGTTTTTTACTAGTGCGAATTATAATGGAAAAACTAGAGCCATATATATATATATATCATTGAACTTTCTCTTCCTTTACAATTTACAATTTCAAGCAATGTGAGACTATTTCTACATATATAATATCAATCAACTCTAACAAAGAGAAAATTGGTAGTTAGTTGTGGTAGTTCGTGCGTGATCAACTATGGCTAGAGTGGTGGAGGTAGATGGGTGGTTGGTGGTGATATCGGAGATGATCGGTAATTAAGGTGGTGGTCAGAGGTGGATGGTCGAATATGGTGGTCGATTGTTGTTGGAGTAATACTTACGTCTACTGATGGTGACATTTTAATTTTAAAAAAAAAAAACAAGAATAATAAAATCTATTTTTTAGTTTTGAGTTTTAAGGACAAACTATTTTAAAATTTAATAAAAAATTAATTCAACTCCATTTTGAAATTAAATTTTAAAATAAAAAATCAGAAACTCCCCACCAGTACCACTCCAGACGGATTAGTAATTTTAATTTTAAAGAGTTTTTGTTTCTAATAAACAATTTTAACAGCTCGAATTTTAAAGAGTGACATTAGTCAAATCTTAAAGTTTTGTTCTCAATGTTTTTTTTAAATGAAATTTTCAACAATTAAAATAAATTATAATTTTAAGTTTTCAATTTTAATTTTTAATTTCAGACTTCAATTTCAATTCTTAGTTTTGAGTTTTTCTTTAGTTAAATTGTATTACTTTTTTTTATTATGTTTTATTATGAATTCATTAAATATAAAAAATATTGACTCATGCAAAAAATTAAAGTAGTAGTAGTGGAAGTGGACTATCACTGTGTTATTCACTCGTACTTGGTCGGTGATTGCGAGAGGTAGTCGGAGATTGTGGTGGCTGTTGTCGGTGGCAAATAGTCGGAGATTATGATGATTGTTAGATTAGTACTTATGGTATATTTATGGTAACATATTAATTTTAAAACAAAAACTAGAATTAAAAATTCTTATTTTTTTTTAGTTCTAAGGAAAAATTATTTTGAAATAAATAAAAAAATCAAAATCAGACTATTTTACTCAACAAATTTTGATTCACTCCGA
Organism: Cicer chorassanicum; assembly: GCA_037974735.1. Classification (NCBI taxonomy): domain Eukaryota; kingdom Viridiplantae; phylum Streptophyta; class Magnoliopsida; order Fabales; family Fabaceae; genus Cicer; species Cicer chorassanicum. The sequence continues at coordinate 44,851,967 of JBBPBP010000002.1, read as the reverse complement.
CAAGATCTTAATTTTTTAATTTTGATATTGCGAACAAAAAAAAAAAATCATGTTTTTGTTGGTAGAGTTAGTAATGGACCCCGAATACATGCTAGGTTCGCTACAGTAAAGCCCAAATTGGTCTGGCTTGATTTGGACCCAATAAGAAAATTTTACTCCATTCCTATTGTTATATTTATACACCACAATTTTAAAAAAAGTCCACCTTTACCCTCGAATTTTTTTGTTATTTTATAAATTTGAATTTTTTTCTTCACCGATCAAAGATTTCTGAAACAATCAACTCAAAATTTTTAGTATGAAAACTTTTTTTTCAGAAAACTAAATTTATTTTTGAAAAAAATTTATTTTTAAATTTTTGAAAAATTTAGGGGTTTCAAGTTTTCCGGGATACTAGAAAACTTGAAATAGAAAACTTTTTGTATTAAAAAACTTTAAAAAAAAAATTCAGAGTGTAACTTATGTACCAAAAAAACTTTAAAAAAAGAAAGTTTTAGCACTCACTTGTGTACACAACTAGAATGGTATTATGAGTGAAAATAAAAACTTTTAATATTTATATGAATGTAACTTATTTCGGATTTGTGCTTAGTTTTCTTTCGGATTTGTGCTTAATTTTCTTATTAATTAATTTATTTTGGTGCATGTTCATCTAACTCTCCATGTTTGCTCATTTTTATCGGATCCTAACTTTCGATAAACTATTAGAGATAGATGGACAAACACGAGGCGGATGCACATTCTCTATTTATTTTGCTACCGGACAATTAGTCAAAAGAAAAAGTTTCTAACAACCAATTTTTATGATATTTTTTATGGAAAGTGGGTTAAATTTAGACACTTCGCCACTCGATTTATATTGTAAAATAGTTTTAAACAATTCATATCTTCTAGTTTCAAAATCTACTTATATATTTTCGAATATATCTAAATTAGATTATCATCGCTGAATCATTATTAATCATCAAAGAGTTTAACCCCTTAGATAGTTACAAACATAATAAAATTTTAATGGTATTTGTTGGTGCTTAAAGTTTTAACTTAAGGATCCTCTTTTGATAACAAAGATTGCTAAGTATAATTTGTATTATTGTCTCACCATCACCCTTAGGAGTAGCCATGGAGTGATGACATCCGTAGAAATATACCTTACTAAATTGTAAAATGATAAATTACAGGTTGTATTTGGAAGATTGCACGGATAAATTATCCACAAATAAAAAAATAAAGTATGAATAATTGTTTTTAAGATTTTTAAATTTGATATAATTAGTAGAGATCACATGAATAATTTTATGTGTAATCTACTCTAATTTTCTAAAGACATGTTGGTGTCCCCTTGTTAATTAGATTCTATGTTTAGATCTCACCTTGACTAAAGTTGACCAACTTCTTGTGTCAAACATTTTCTTAACCATGATTGTTAGATTATTAATGTTGTAAGGCAACAATGATGAATGTATGAGGATGAAAGAAATTGTAGTTGAGAAATATAAATATGGAATGAATGGATCAACACCCATTGTAAAGTAGTAAATTTTTTATATTGTATAAAAATGTACGTATTGACTATAAATGTAGTATTTTTGACTTTATTTTTTGGTACAAATCGTATATTTTACTTTTCCCACCACCCAAACGTTTTGTTTCTACACTTCTATAATTGCAAGTAATGTCAATGCATGCACCTACTCACCAAATATTGAATTATTAAAATTCTACTCTATTAAAAAAATTAATATATTTTGATATTATCAAAATTAAGTCATAATTATTGAATGACATATAATTTATGTATTAAAATTATTAATTTAATTAATTTTAATAGATATCATAATAATACGTATATGAACAAATTAAAAAATTATTAATAACAAAATTCATAATATTGACACATTTTATTTGTGATTGTAGTGTATAAATATTATAATATTCAATTTTAGTTAAACATAAATAATAATAATACTCTATTTCTTTTGACTTCCCATTGTAACAAAAGTATAACAAAACTTTTGAATATATTATTGATCAATATAATACTGAATTACTTGGTTAGCTAAAAGGATCACATCAAAGATTGAAACGAAAGCCTAACATTGCAACCAATTGCTATTTCATTTATAAGTACAACAAAACGTGATTAATTCATGTGGCTAAGTATAACCCAATGCTTCAAATATTCCTTCACTACTTCATCTCCTCATGAATAGATTCATAGAATGTATACCCACTTCCATATCAAGCCGAAAGTGAGGACCAAAATTCAAATTTTTCAACTTTTCTAATTTTGCAATTCTAAAAGCAAACTTGTTAGGCCAAAAGAATCCCAACCTATTTACACCACATGCACATTGACTATTACAAATTAACAAATTATTTTTCTTCTAACTAACTTTCTAATCAATTCATTGCCCAAACCCGAACCCAACCGGTTGAACCGGGTACCTAAACCCAAACGAATCAACCGAATTAGAATAAGTAAAATTATTCGAACCACGTTCAAATAATCCAGAGTTTGCTCTCGCTCCACCACTCTGAACCTCTTCCTCCATTGGTTTCTTCTCCGTCTCCGATGTGTTCACGTTACATAACGTGGAGACAGAAGGGACATAAAGATCATTACAATTACTATAATTAACCATCCCATTATTCTGTCCTTCTTGAAACTCTGTATTGAGAATTGACGATGGATTAGACCAATCCATTAAATTATTATTATTATTGAGATTAAGAAGATTAAGCTTGTCTTCTTCTTGACGATTTTGCATTGTTCTTAATGAGTTGACACGTGGCAGCATGAAGCAACGGTCGTCGATTTCGGGAAGTGATTGTAGAACGTCGTCGAGGTGGGAGGATGAAGACGCGGATGAATCGTTACTGTATTGAGTGTATTCTCTACTTGAAACGATGCCGTTTGGAATGGCTTTCTGTGCACTAGAGTTCTTCTTGTATATACGACATAGAACCCAATCATCTAACTGCAATTCAATAACAACATAAGTTATAATAATCCAATCTAACAGTAAAACTTTAAAAACAGAGGAAGTGTCTTGTTAAATGATGCATTTGTAAAACAAATGCACCAATATTTAATAAAAATAATTTTATAAAAAGTAATTTTAGTTATATTTCTAATTAGAAAAATTATAGACTTAATTTACATTAAAGTCTAATAAAAAGTCAAGATTTTGCAATTAAGTTTAAATTTAAGTTAAAAATTTAACTTACATTCACTTCTTATTAAACTCGTTTTTAATTATTAAGCACATTTATTATTTTTCTAAATATATTCGGGATTAATATTAATATAAGTGTATTAAAGATACAAAGTGAGTTTAAAATATTCATTTATATACCGCATATTTTATTTTCTTAAATAAATCATAAAATAAATGAATTTTCAATTTTGAATATAATATCAATTTATTATTGCCACCACATAATTTAAGAGTATTAAATATACTAAATTTATTAAAATAAATAAATAAAAAGCATTTGAGATATTTGAAGTTGAGAAAATGAATGTAAGCAATACCTTGGTGCCGGTGTTGTTTCGAGAAGAATCAAGTAAACGATATTCGTGCATAATCCAATTGGTTTTGGTGCCTTTAGGAGCTTTACCAACATAGAAAACAAGTGCTTTTTTAATTCCAACTTTTCTACCTTCATTTGTGATTATCTTGTCTGTTCCAGTAGCTTTCCAATACCCAGATCCAGCTACTCTATTGGGTCTAGTCCCATTCGGATACTTCCTATCCCTTGGGCTGAAAAAGTACCATTCTTTCTCACCAAATATCGCCTTACCTACACAATTAATCGTTTTTAATTTTAAAATAAATATAATTTAATCAAATTCATCGAGTATCTCACTAATAGTATAAAGACTCACGATTAAAATTACAATACTACCTCCGAGGATTTTTTATAAAAATAAAAATATATTTAAATTATAATTTCAGTCGATAAAAATTAATATATTTAATCAATTAAAAAAAAATTGATATATTTGATTTATACATAGAAAAGAGAAATATTAATACTACAATTTAATAAAGTAAATAAAATTTTAGGAAACTTACTTGGAAGAACCCATGGGTCAAATTTGTAGAGATCAATTTCAGCAATGATTTGAAGAGAGAAATGATGACCAGCTACTTTGCGACAAAGATATTGAACAAGAAGCTCTTCATCGGTGGGGTAAAAACGAAAACCAGGAGGCAAACTCAATTGTGAAAGAGGGTCTTTATCTTGAATTCCCATTTTAATTCAATATGCTTCACAAACAAAGATATTGAATTGCAGTGGAGAAAAATTGGTGTTGTAGGTTGTAGCTGGGATGAAGCTATTTTATTTTATTTTATTTTTCTTGAATGAGAAATGAAATGTTATCACTTTGATTTTTCTTTTCTTTTTTTTTTTTCTCTGTAAAACGGTAGACATAGGGTGTTATTTATAGTAATCATGTGGACCGAGATTGGTACGGTAATCTTTGTCTTAGTGTTGAAATGTGGGGTCCACTTGAGTTACCCACCTCTTGGAAATTGCCACGTGTCCCGTACCAAAAAGCATCCTGCACTCGACCTTATCTGGATCCGATACGGTCGTGGCATTCCCTAGATTACCACACAAGTCAAATAAGAGTTGTAAAAAATTTATTTACTTTTTTGCCAGAAAATATTATTTTCTTTTTTATGAAAACAATTCAATGTACGAAGAATCATTTGTACCTTTCATTATTTCATTTGTATCATTAGTTGAATATTTTTTCATCACATGATTGTTTTTTTAAAAGTATTTACAAGATAGAGATTACGGTTCTTTTCAATATTACTTTTTTGTTTATTTAATGTTATAAAGAAAAAAGAGGATGAATCAACATGAAAAATGTGAAATTTTTTGCCATCAATAATTTTCAATTCTTTATTCAATTTTACATACCTTTTAACAAGTAATACTTTTTTGTTTTGACAGAACAAGTAACACGTTTAAGATAAAGATTACTCACTACTTAGTTTAGCCAATTAACAAAAGAACATGATAAAATTTACACGACAATCTCAGTGAATTCTTACTGATCGATATATACTTGTTGTTCAATGATTAATAAACGATAAATATAAACAATTTTAAATATTTAAAAAAAAGGCAAAGAGATAAATATGACACGTGTTAATCGACCTCAATATTCTAGAAGCATAATTTCTATCCATTTGTGTGGGATTATATTTGCCAAAATAGCAATAGTATGAATATGAGTGTATTGGGGTGAAGTCATTTTTCACGCGTGAGTTTAAACCACGTCGGCACGAAGAGGACGCATGAAAAGCATCCACGTGCAGGCACGTGTCCATGTGAGAGATTCATAGTTAGGCTGGAATTTTGTTGCAACAGGGAATAATGAAAACGAAATTAAATAAAGTTCATGCGGTGTATGCATTCTTCATTCGACACGTGCCCTTTCCTTTTATATTTTGGTTTTCCTTTTTTAATCTTTTTCATCCACCTTTGGGTGTTTCTTTCACTCATCAACCTCCACCAACACGCTTACAAGTAGGTACGAAATTAATAATAATAACCATATAATTATATCACACTTTATACTTTTTTAAGTATCATATATTTTTTATCGATTCAAAATATAATTTTTTTAATTAAATGTGTTAGTTTTTTTTTCAAAATTATATATATTTTAATTATGAAAAGATAGAAATAAATAATCTTTTAATTATTTTCATGGAATAGATGAGAATTTTTGTGAAAAAAATAATTAACGAGTCTTGTAAAGATAATCTTATAATAATGGATAAAAAAATTTATAATAAAGGACAAGGTAATGTATATATGTTGTGAAAGTGTTGAACTTACTTGCAAGTAGTCAAATTGCATTTCATTTTACCTAGAATCGTCTAATTAATTAAGATTAAATTATTTATATTTTAATTAAATTTGTATTTTAAAACTAAATAATAATAATTTTGTTTTTAAATTTAGATTATCGGATCACTAATGCAGTTTTGACTATATGTAATCTATACCTCAAATTGCTAGATGTGGTTTTCAAAGTGTTTCGGTCGTTTTCCTTTAAAAAGATAGAGTGATGGCGTGGCTGGTCAAGGTCAACATATATCGTAGTGGTGAATTGCACTCGAATCTTCATCTTTGATTGGTGACGTTTTTGAGTTACATGAAGTGTCTTAGCGTTACGAAAAGGAACAAATTAGAGATCGGCATGTTTTGGTTTATTGTTGTGACATTAATTTCACAAAATACAAATGTAATATAAGAAAATATAACACCACAAACGCATAATAATAAATATATATTAGGGTATGTACGTGGAGGCTTTGGTGTTACGTCAATTAGTGATGAGTGTAGATTATATGAAAAGACGGTGGAGGTATTTTGACAAGTATACTAGTGTATATATTATATGGTTGACAAATAATACATAACAAATTTGAAGATTAATGAAGAAGGAGAGGCAATGTAGTCAATGACTCAATAGGGTATACTTTTGAAAGGTTGAGATTGAAACTAAATTATGGTTTGTTTTACTTTACGAAAATATTTGTTGTTTTTATAATTTGAGATGTGCGTTTATTTTATTTTGATAAAAAATTTTAAAATAAATAATTGTTGTAAAAATAAAATAAAAATTAGTTAATAAAGATTATTTTTTCAAAAATAATAAAAAATATTTTTTTAACATTTTATTATTTTTAGAAATACATATAATTATTTATTTTTAAAGATATTTATTTTTTTATTTACGAATAAAAATTAACATAAATTTTAATGCCACGTTCATATTTGAGTCGTAAGAGGTGGCTTAATTTAGTTCAGTAGTTAAGCAAATTGAATTTAAGGTAATTCGAGTTGAGTAAATTTAGTTATTTAATGACCAAAGTTGAATTTACTATATAGCTAGCTAGACATGCTATGATTTCATTAATTAAAATTTGAAATGTTAAAATTCAAACTTTGCTTCTCATATCATACTCTTCACATGCCCCTCTTCTTCTTACAGGTTTCCTTTGACTTTACTAGTATATGGAAGGAAAATTCGTACGGTCATCTTTGACGAATTTATTCAATTTGTACATTTACCAAAAGTTCAGTCAATATATTTTTTGATAAATATCTAGCATTTCCCTTTTTGATCGATTCTCACATAAAGTTTATTCCTCTTGATTAGTATTGACACACTACAATGGCTGCCAACCCATATTTTAGAATGAGATAAAAGTCATTTTATAATTTAGAGACTTATGGTGTCAAAAAATAATAATTTAAGGACTTATTCCATGCAAGATGGGTCATGTGTGTACGATCGTTTCGTTTTTAAAGCCATTTTCAATAATAATTTTAAGGGAGTTCTTTTCTTGGCAATTAAGTTAATTAAATACACAATGATCCAATAACTCGGTTGCTGAATTAAATAACATATTTAAAGAGTTTTAAATTATTTAAATTGATTTATTTAATTTATATACTATTATAAGTATATATAAAACTGTTTGAGAAAAAGTTATGAAAACCACATATAGTTTGTTGATAAGTAAGTTGCTTTCAATTAATTATCATAAATTTTTAAGATAATTTATAAAACAACTTATAGTTTATAACATAAACTAACTTTATTTTATTCTTTTATTATAAAAATAACTTATATCTAAGCAGTTATACAATAAATATTCATATTATAAACATTTAATTAAATGTTTAATTATCACTATTTTTGGTCAAATTATCACTATTTTATTGTGGTCAAGTATCACATTAATTATTCATTTAACGATAGAATGTCTTCTTGTATGTTACATCGCTACATACATTTCATATACACCAGACTTTTAGAAATTAATATTTTTTCATTTATGTGAACAAATTTTTTGTTCTCTCAAGTTTTCTTTGCTTTTAAAAAGGTATTAATTCATCTAAATAATAAACAAGAGAAAATGGCTAACAAATTACTTGTTGCGCACATAAAAGTCAAAAAGGGACCGCTTTTATGTGATTTGAAAAGTATATCTACTTTTTTTAATGATGAAGTAATGAAATATTATAACGAGAGTAGTATTGTTGTGATGATCTATTATTATTAAAAACAAAAATAGGAGGCGAACTGATTTACAATCTATTTATAATGAGATTAATTACCTTTTTAGGTGGTTAATAGTTGAGTTAGGTCGAATTTAAATTTTAAGATAATATAAGTTCTATTCAAGATCTATTAGACTATTTGTTATTAAGCCACTATTATCAGATTATTTGATTCACGTTCTAGATGTCTAAAGGTGAGGGGAGGGAGATGTGTTAATAGTTTTATATTGAATAAGATAAAATCTGGACAATGTATTTATAATTGAAGGCAGTCGTCACTTTACAACTTGTTTTGTAATAGTTAAGTTATAATTCTAAAATGTTTTGAAACTTATCCAAAATTCATTGGACAACCTAATATCAAGTTATCTTTATCGGGACACTTGGATCACTAATGACTACCAAATAGTTGGTTTTTTTTTGTTTCATCTCAATAGCAATCAACAATATACATCATTCTAAATAAGATTCAAGTAAAGAATTGTAAATTGCAATAGTTCTTAAAATACAAAACTGCAATAATAGGTAATAAAAATTGATAAGCAAGAAGACAATATAAATATGGAGAAGATAGAAATGAGGGATGTGCCGCTCTTAAGCTTCTATGGAGAAAATGAACGATAAGCGTTTAGGAATGATTGCTACAAGAAAACATAGTTTCTTGATAAGATTAAAAGGGATGATCCAATCCTGAATCAAAAAGCGACATAATATCCCAATACACAAACTGTTTTTTTTTTCCCAACAAAATTCTCTTTCTTTTTTTATGCAATTTTCCCCGTTATATATAGGAAATACTTGCTTTGCCTGACTACAATAGCAACACAAGAAATCCAAGAGTCACGTTCACCAACACAAATCAAAAGTTACTTCTTCTACACCAAGTGCTTCTACATCTCCCTTTGTGCCTCAATTGGATACCACTCACTTTAAACTCTTTTTCCTCTATAAAAGAAGTTATTTTGCTCGAGTCTAGAAAACAAATTGTAGATAATTCTATAAAATTTCCAACAAATCAAAGTTCACGTCAATTGAACATCTAAAGCTCTAGTTAAAGCCAAAAAATGAAAAATAATTTTTCACATACAAAAATAACATTTTCAACCAAAACTAATTCGGTTCTTTTTATTCCATTATTGAATAATTTTGTCGTGTAAAGGAGAGCATCAAAGAATCTCATCTTTTCCTCCCTCTTCATGAGAATTCAGCCTTAAATTTGTAGCCCAAATACCTTTGGGGTGAAAAATAAATCTAACGAATCCATCATATGTAACTTTCACTTTAGATAATTTTTCATTTTAATTGGAATAATTTATTTGCTTTTTTTTCTTTTGTGATTCTGGGCACAATCATCTCTCCCAAGTTCACAAATTTTTTTCACTCGTTAGAGAAAATCCTTATTCATTTATTTTAGTCCTTCATAAAGAAGAAATGTTAGGCAATTCAATACACTATGCCAAAATTAGTTTTTCATAAGGTACAAAACATAGCACTTATAATATATAAGTGCTACTAAAAGTTACTAGAACAAATAAACATAAAGCTTTTTATGGAAGCACTACTAATTTATAGCGCTTTTTTTTTTTTTTTTATAAAAAAAATGCTATAAATTCGTAAAAAAAATATGTAAGTACTATCAATACATAGCGTTTTTTACATAAGTGATATTAAATCACAACGCTTTTTAAAAAAACACTATAAAATACCTGAAATATATATGTAAACACTATCAATACACATAATTAAACACTATAAATTGCAATAAAATTATAATGCTCGCTAGCTTCTTGTTGTCTCTTCGCTCTAATACTCCAATTTTTTCTAAAAATAAACACCGTTGATCTTGTTTTCTCTCAAAACCAAAAACCATTGTTTTCTCTAAAAACTAATAATCATTGTGATTTATCCCTTATTCATGAGCTGGAATATAAAAAAAATAGAAACATCATTTTATAAAATAGAGTAGCAATAATAATAAGTAAATGTCTAATTTTGAGACCTAGAAGCTTCAGCAAACAAATGAGCGCATCACAGAGAAAAGGAAAAAGTACAAATGTGAGAGAGAGAAAGTGATGACGGAGGGCTTCGTGTACGGTGGCGGCCTACGCTGAAATAACTCGCATAGATGTTTTTTGGTTTGAAATGAGGTGATGAATAGATGATGGTGTTTAGGCAAAGAAAGAGGCTAATGATGATGGTTTTATGAGGATTTGCAAAGTGTTCTAGTTTTCTACAATTTTCATCTATCAATTTTACATTTTTTTGTTTCTTATCTTTTCTATTTTTATTTTTTTTGCAAAAAAACTCCCTTTGTTTGATTTTTTTCTCAATTTATAAACTAAAATGATTAATCTTTGTGTTCATGAGATAAAATCGAGCTCTAGTTTTATTTATTTATTGTTTTGCAGAAGTTACGGAGTTATGCAAAAATATAAAGGGAAAAAGTGTAATTACAGACACGACACTAACAAGTCGACACAAGTAATAATTTAAGAAAATGAATTAATTGAATGTAGTTAAGGTGTCAGTGTTAGTGTCAATGTCATGTCGGTGCTGGACACGAACACATGTGAGACATCACGACACGTCTTTGATTAGAAGTGTCGGTGCTACATAGTATGCTTAATATATTCCAAGTTGTTTTGACAACTTTACTTAGTATCCATCCTAAGGTAAAAAAATGTTGATGATGCATTGAGAGAACTCCCAAATGCTAATTTGATAATATTTCCTTGTTATCTTTTTTCCTTTGAAAAATTTTTGAATTCAATATATTATTTATTCTTTTGCCTACCATTAGAAACCAAAAGATCTATGAATAGATCATTCAAAAGCTATCCACCCCAAACCTCATAGAAAAGATGAAGTTGCTTGGAGAGCTATTCAAAAGGTAATACTTTTGTATTTGAAATTATGTCACATTTTCTTGAGTTTCCATGAAATCAAGGATATTATGTTGGTGTTGATGTTTTGAATTTTTAGTATCTTGTAAGTTTTTTAAGCTCATTTATGGAATTTTGTCATGATGGTATGGTTGACTTGTTGTATATCTTGTTGGTTTATGTATTTGATGTCTACATAGATACTTGAATATGATATTAGGGCCATTTCATTAGAACTTTTTATTTTTTTTTTATTGCAAGTCTGAGCAACTAATTACTTTTGTTTTATGCATATTGACGTGATAATTTGTTTTCCTTTGTTGGTTTTAAGAGTAACAAGTCAATACTATGATGCTTGATATGGTCCAAAAAAATATAAGGACAAAAAGTTTCTTAATATTTTAATTTTTATGTCCACTTATAAGCATTATGTATTTCATTTGATTTTGGGTTCAGTATTGTAAGACCTAGTATATTCCTCTTTTGATGGATATTTTCACATATTATAGAGTATTAATGAAACCCAAGTCTCTTTATATTAGCTTGCCATTGTCATAGAGAGTAAAAATGTTCATCAAAACTTGTAGTGGCTTGACTAAGTTGGTATAAAAAATGTATACCTCTATGATATGAATGGTACAAAAGGTTTGGATATTCAGTGATGATAAACTTTCTTTAACTTCAGACATATGATATATGCCTTACACAAGTAGCTTATAGCATATAGGGTGAAAATTTATATTTATCAATTTATGGTTTCAAATATTGTTTCAAGCTTGCTCTTTAAAATATCTTAATTGCAATTTTGAATATTTTAACTTTTTTTTTGTTATTTCAGATGTTGCAAGACTATTTCGTTCAAGGATGCAGGAGGATTATTTGGTGCTAGCAACACTTGTTTTATTTTTTATTTGTTTTGGTTTCCTTAGAATAAGTTTTCTTTTTGTCTATTATGAATTGAGTTGTATTGTCACATTTTATATTTTAAGTACGTTTACATTACTATGACTATACTTTTAATGAAAGCTTGAGCATTCTGATAAATTATTACATATTTTACAATTGTTCTAAGTTAAAAAAATATATAAATATTAGTAATAAAAATCACCAATAATTAATTAAGATAAAAAACGTAGTAATTACAAATAATATGGGTTTTGATATCAATCTATAATCGCGAATATGTTATATAATGACCATAATAATTAGGTTACTCGCCTTTTAAGCGCTATTATAGGTGACTCGCCTTTTATAGCTCATATAGTTCTTATTAAACTTTTTATAGTGCTTCTTTTATAATAAGCGCTATAAAACACAATCATTTATAATAGTGCTTAATAAGCATTATAAAACACCACATACTTACAATAATGCCATTATTAATAGCGTTTATAAGCGCTATGAAAGACCAAAATAATGGCTATAAAATGCATTTTTTTAATATAGTGATAATATGAGAAGAATCTCAACGTTTGACCACACAAACCAATATTAGTGTAGTTTTTTGCCAACATTTTTCTCTATTAAATCAACTTGTAAAGTTGCACTACACTGTTCATTTGGAAGCACTTTTTCATTTTTTTTTCTTGCAAGTTTCCTTTAGATTCATCCAAAGTAAACTTCTTCATCACAACATGTAAAAAAGTTAAGATTACAACAAGTATTTAAGATGACATCATTTACATCTATTTCTTTAAGATCTTTTTCTTTTGATAGCCTCCTTTTCTTTCACCTCATTTCTTTTACAACAAGACTTTTTTTTTTTAAAAACATTTTTTTTAGTCTCTCTATACTTCTCTTGGATTTTACGAATCTTCTCCTCAATAATTTTTGAATTAGTAGCATTCTCTCTTTCAATCCTCTTTTGTTTTTTCATTTTTCTTTGTCCTCTCATTTTCACCATTTATTTTCTTCATAATTTCTATATTTCCTTCTTAAACGGTCAATTCTTTCAAGAAACTCATTAGTTTGTCTATAGATTAACCTCCCCAGTCTATTTCTGGAGACATTTTTTTTAATTTCAAAACTTTAACATAAAATGGTCCATAGAGAACCTTACTTTGATTTACCACTTGATAACTATCCAAATGACGGGTTTGTCATTTTTGGTTCATCCTCTTGTTAAAATTGGTACTCAATTAAGAAGCCAAACTGTTTTGGACAGTTAGTTAGTTGTAATTACTTGTAACTATTTTAGTTAGTTAGTTTGTTACTCAAAAATTGTAAACAAACTGTATATAAGCCAAAGCAAGGCTTGAAAAACAGGGAGATACAAAAATAGAAAACAAGTTGAAGTTTTACTAAGTGCAGAAAAACTGGCAGTATAAAATAATCTATCATTGTAAACATTTTCATGTCATAACTAGTGATAATTCAAGTCGGATCCAGTCCCCCAGACGTAAGAGATAATCTCTGAACTGAGTTAACAAGTGTGTGTGTTCATTTTAACATTACAAACTTCAAATTCTGTTTAAACCGATCATTCTCCGTTTTAGTCAGAAAACGAAGAACGTTCTTGACATTAATCTGATCAATCTCCAGTTTTAGTTTCAATCAATCTGCATTTTTCTGTACAAAATCAAGAATAGTCTTGGTTTAATTGCTCATTGATCTCCGTTTTTCACAACACTTAATAGCAATTCATTCTTTACTCTTGGTTTATCATTCTTAAGCTTAGATCACTTACAAAAATCCAATATTGTACTTCACACTCTTTAAATGAATTAAAAATTACCGAAGGACATAATTCTTTCTTCGACAGAATCATTTAAAGCAAAAAGAATTAAAATCTAAAAATTATTTTGGACAACATAATCATGTTTAGAATTTTGACGTTGAATTTGTAAAGTGACAATCAAATGTAGCCGCTTATACTTTAGTTAGGGAGCTATACTAATTTAGCTTGTGTTTAGTTTTTTTTTTTTTGTGAAAAGTTTGTGTCGAGTTATTACTTCCACTCGTGATTGTATTGTTCAAATTGTTGAAAGTGAATTGCAATAATAATTTTTCAGTACAATAAAAAATAAAAAATTATATGAGAGTGAAGACTAGAAAATTTGGAGCAGACATAAAAATTGATTTACTTTTTTTGTTAGCCGTGACTTGAATCCAGCCAAATGGGATTTCAAAGATCATGTCAAACTTTTACTTTGGCTAACATCACGTGCATAAATATCTAAGCCAAAGGCCAGAAGAACAAAACACGAGCGTAAATTAATAATTAATTAATATGCTTCTGTACATTGTCTTATAAAAAAAAGACTTTGTTCATTCTCAAATCTCAAGCAAATATATTAACAATTAGTTGTGTTATTTGAACACACTAATATTGAGATTATATTTGACATCACGTATCAGGTAATGTGGATGTTGAACCTAATAAGTATAGAGAAGAAGTATTCAAATTAGAGAGAACAAATATATAAAAATTGAAAATCATATAAAAATATAATACTGATATTTAAATTTTTTGTCAAAGAATCATTTCTTATTCACAATATCAATGATTACTAGAAACGAAGTTGAATAATACCGGGATAATTATTTAAAAGATAAATAAATTACTATTAAGAGGATTAATGAAGAAAATAACTATTTTGACTTAGATCATGTGTACTGCATTACTCCTATAACTTATCTCACTCATAGTCGTAGATGTTCCCATTTTTTTAACTATTTAGTTGAAAGTTTGATATTTAATTGGTGTTATGAAAGAATATATATTAAAAAAGTTAATA
>JBBPBP010000002.1:44821132-44836705 GCA_037974735.1 Cicer chorassanicum | reverse complement strand
AACGAGTTAATCCGAGAGTGTTTGTAAAATAAATAATATCTTACAGTCAATTTTCTTACAATTTTACATATTTTTGTATACCACAAATCATGAGACAAAATCTAAATTTGATGTTTTAAAACTAACAAATATCTTAAATTACATTTTTAAGATCTAACATGTGCTTTTGAGTGTTTTAAAGATTGATAACATGTTTTGATTTTAGTCTAAGTATTTCACTCACAAAAGAACAAAAATCACTCAAAATTACACAAAAAGAATCAAGTTTCATCATCTTAAAAACTTTCAAGACAACTTAGAAATATAAAGGATCAACTTTGTAGTTGAAGTCATTTCAAGAATAATGCATTTAAGACATATTCAACAAACAAACTTCAATGAGGAATAGTGAAAGAACATTCTTTATGATATCAAGGAAAGAAATATATCATAAAGGCTTTAATTAATCTATTTTCATTTCCAGCACTGTTTTTAAAATTTATTAGATCAATATGAGCAAACCAACACACACTTTGACTTACATATGTTAGCCCACGTTTTTGGAAATAACATTCTCTTTGTTCTACCAATTGCAAGCATGAAAAGACACAAATCGAATACATGTAAGTACAAATGAGAGTTGTTGCTTTTTCAGTTTCCATGTTGCATCATAAAAACAACTTGCAGTATCCTCTTGCTTAGATTTCGAAGTTGTCTTTTGGTCACAAAAAACAAAAGAATGTTCTTCTCTATAAGAGAACGTTCTCTTTAAACTACACTAAAACATGAAGACACATCATCAAGAAAATTATTTTATGAATTCTCGTGTCCAACATATTTTTTCTCCTTGAGCAAACTGAAACTCTCCTCATCTATAAATAGGAATGGATGTTGAACATAAAGAGTAAGAGTCTAAGCTACAAATCATCAATCATTATTTTATTCTCAAGTTAATTTCAAGGCTCTTATTATAATACACATTTTAGTTTCAGATTTGCAAATTCGAGCTACATATTTTTGAGTGTACTGATACATTTCCTTTGCTTCTCAAAACTTGTCTTTTAGTTTTCATAAGAAAAAAAACCCATACACTTATTCATATACTTGTAAAAATCTCTCAAAGTCTTTTGTTGAGAGTGAAGTTGTATTAAGTATGTTTAGAATCAATTTGTGATTGTTGAGAGTGAAGTTGTATTAAGTCTATTTAAACCGAATTTATAAATCTGCTGAGGTTGTGATAATATAGATTGTAAGCTTGTTGAGGCTTTGATAATACATGGTGTATAAGATCAAGTTGTGATCTAAAGAAAAAATTGTAAAAGTGTGTTGAAAAAATGTTCTCTTTAGCAAAATTGTGGAAATTCTCATAGAGTGTGAGAACTGAACATAACCCAAAGTTAAAGGTGAACCATGATAAATTTGTGTGTGATTCTCTTTACTTTAATATTTTATTTTTGCACATTAATCACATAACATCATGGCCATCTACATTTTTCATTAAACATTTTTGGTAAAGAACATTTTCTTTGTTTTAAACTAACATTCTTATCCAAACGACAATTTGAGATATTTTTTTGTTTAAATTTTACAAATTCAAGTATATTATTAGTAAATGTGTTAAAACATATATAGTATATACATCAGTTATAAACTGTAATCAAAATCGTACAAAGAAACTTAGTAAAATATATAACACGTTAGCGCAATAAAAAAGCGGAGAGACTGTTGAGACGTAAACAAACACAAAAAAATTTAAATAACAATCACAACAAAAGAAAATAACGTGGAAATTCAAAATCTAGAGAAAAAACCACGATTGTTGTCTAATGATAACCAAATAACAACACTATACGAAAATTGTTACAACATATAAACTTCACTCAAACTCTCTATGACCCCAATACACCTACACTCTCCAAAGTAAATATTTAAACTACAACTCATAACTCTCTAACACAAGTGTAAAAGAGAAAAGAAAATAATAAGATACAAACTTAAAGTGTTTTAGACTGATGTGAATTGTAATGAAAATATAGAGTCATATATATAGCTTTAAGCTCCCTCTTTCTTTACAATTCCAAGTAATGTGAGACTATTTCAATTTCTTCAATTTCAATCAAAACTCAACAATCTCCACATTGATTTAAATTGATTCATCTTCAGCTTTCATTGTCTTTATCGACAATCATAATTCAAAAGAACTATCGTACTCCACCATAAAAAATATACTTCACTTGAGGCTAAACTGCTTCAAGAATTTATTTTCCATGCTGGAAAATATGGTGCAACATCCATGTTGGCTTTCTCATATAGTTCTTCAGCAACCGACATGATTTCACAACACACCTTGCATTAATGCCAACCAATTTACTTGTACCGATCAACGGTTTATGTAACAATGATTGTATCAACATTTCATTGACTTGAATTTTACACAAGTAAAAATTGATTGATTCATCCATCAAATTTCTATATCACAAACTTCTCTACGGAACTTGACATACTGTAACTGTGCACCAGGTAGGTTCTCAGGATAGAGAGATGAGTCACAAAAGACCACTTAATGACCAAGTATTTTCTTAACCAAAACCTTGCCTAACAACATTTTAACAATATAACACTTATTTTACGATGTGAAAGATCAGACAAAACTGCAACTATAGAGTATACTAAGAACTCTATTTCTCTAGACCGAACCGAAAACTCTGATACTAGATGTTGAAAAAATAAACAAACACATAAAAATTTAAATAACAATCACAACACAAGAAAATAACATAAAAACTCCAAATCTGAGGAAAAAACTACAACCATTGTTTAATGATTGTCAAAAAACAATATTATGTGAAAATTGTTATAACATATAAATTTCTCTCAAACTCTCCATGATCTTAGTACACTTACACTCTCCAAAACAAATACTTAAATTATATCTCACAACACTCTAATACAAAAGTGGAAGAGAAGAAACAAAAAATAGATACAAGTTTTTGTTTTTTATTATTGAAAGCTTGAACTGGTTAGGGACCAAAAGTATATCATTCTTTTCAAGATATAATAACAAAAAACAATCTAAACCACCCTCTCTCTATAATGGATGATGAAGAAGAAATCCCTTTGTAGAACCAGCGGCGGCTATAAAGCAACTGTTGTGGATGGTGTTTGTGATTGGAGACTAATATGAGATACAACATTGAAAAATCAATTCATGTGGTTTGTATGTTACTTTTTTTTTTTTACTAATTGTATCTTATACTTATATCGACCTAAATTTCTCTACATTTTTATCTAAATATTTTTTATTTATCTAATTCTTTTAATTGCAATTATACCTCGTGCAAAGACACAAGATTTTACACTAGTTCAAGATATAATAACAAAAGACAGGCAACTTTGATATTGATAATCATTAAGAAAAAATGATTGGTCACAAAATGAAGCATTTAAAATTTATGACTCTATTTTTTTTTCCACCTCTTTTGTCTTCGTCTTCTTTATTATAAAATTTTTTTAAGTAAATCAATTTTAAGTAATGTCAAAAAAAATTCCGACAACAAAATTTTTTAATATAAAAGTTTCGATTATTTTTGTAAAATATTTCAGAAAAAAAATGTTTTGATTTTTTTCGAAAAATTTTTCCAAAAATATAATGATTTAAATTTTCTTTTTAACTTTTTTCAAAAACATAAGTTTTAATATTTTTTTGAGAAAAACAAATTTCGAAAAATTTTCAAAAAAAAATATTTATTGAGGTTAAAAAAATTTTAAAATAGTTAAAGTGATTTTTAAATTAAGTTTAATTAACTAATTTGTTTTGAATATTTGATTTAATTCATGAACCTGCACTAAAATTTATAAATATAATCCAATTAATTATATATTTTGTATATCCTCAACTGAATGAATGAAGAGATATAGTTGTGTCATTTAAGAAATTTGATATTTATGTAAGACATTGCTCATCATGTGCCTTAATCAGCGAATCATCATTCGATCTTTGACCCAATGAGTGAAGTGTAGTATATGTGGTACGTTGTCTTTCTCTTTTTTTTGGTGTAGGGGATAATTAAGAAAAACAAAACATTGAGAGTTAGCATCTGAATACATTTTTTAGGGTAAAAGTGCGGCACAACGCATGTGAATTAGGTCTTAGTATTAATGTTTTGTAGGCGCCTAGCAGAAACACCACAATCTGGTCGCTCGCCAAACTTGAGAAAGGAAACACCAAAGCTTGCACACTAATCATACTTTTTTTTAATACAATTCTCTTAATTACAATTTTTATTCATCTTTATCAAGAAATTTAGACCCACATATAAGCTACATTACAAGTTAATGAAAAGTAATTGATATTATTAGGTTAAACGTTTTGTTTCAGTTCAAATTGATGTAAGTTTTAAGTTGTAATTGTTATTCTCTATAGAAAAAAAATAAAAACTGAAAATTTCTATGCAGTGTTTCTTGCCTTACTAAATAAATTTAGTTCCATTCTCGTTTGAAAATAAATTACAAAAATTGGAAAAATGCTTTGCCAATGAGATGAATAAAAGCAAAAATGATGGTTACATTAGGAATCATATTTCAAGCAACATAATATCATGTCATATAATATTGAATAATGATAACCAATCAAATACATGCGTCATATATTGCTCTGCCCACCAAAAACAAAACCCACCAATTAAAAAGTAAAAAAAAAGAAGCTAAATACTAATAAAATAAAATAAATAAATTAGCCTAGGCCAATTTCTTAGTCACTCCAATCCTCATGAGAGCAAAATAAGCAATAAGTCTATAACCAATTAACATTATAACAAGAGCCAATGCAGCCAAACCTTCACCATTCGATTGAAACCCCATTTGCTTTATAGGAGGAAACTCTTTAATAGGACACTGACCATTAGAACAAGGGTATGTGTCACCACTATGATATTGTGACCCAATAAATAGTTGATAAGTGTAGTAGCTAATAGATATATACTTAACCCAAGATATAAACTTTGGAACATTTTGAACATAAAATCCACCAGCAAGTAAGAAACATAGCATGATGACTGATGCAAGTGTTGTAGCTGATTTTTGATCAAGTACAAGAGCACCAAGTGCAAGTCCTAGTCCTTGTGCAACTAACACATTGAGTAAGAGGGAGAAAAGTGTTTGAAAGAAGTTTATCATTGTTGCTTTGAGACCTGTCATAAAATATGTTATGAGAATGAAGATTGTAGGGAGGACTAGTTCCATTGGTAGGTCAGCTACCATTCTTGAAATGAAGTAGGATGAGAGTCTGTACATTCCTGAGGATCTTTCTTTTTCTAGCATCATTAGTTCTTGAGGGAAGGTGAAGATTGCTTGGAAGAGAGGGAAGAAACCCCAAAAGCCTGTTATGAAGAATAGAAGTCCTATCTGCAACAAAAGTTTGGTTGAATTATTATGATCATTAGGTTAGCTATGATTAGTGTTTTAAAATTGTGGTTTACAAATGTAATTGTCAATTGTGGTACTAAAGTTTTAGGTATTTGCAAACTAGATTTTGAGTCATGATCGTAGTCACATTGATATTTTTAATGTTGCAGAGAATTGCAGTCAAATATAGTTGATACACATTTAGTTAAAGTCACAGAGACATCAAAAACTTTGATGTGGCGGCCCAAATTGAGTTTGCAAGCCTTTTTTTATTGTAAATTCATCGCGACTGAGATTTAGGCCGCTATATCAAGGTTTTTGATATCTCTATGACTAGAGTTTAGGACAAATCTGTCACATTTCATCGTACTTCTTTACAATATTTAGGATTGCAATACAACCAAATGCATGTTTGCAATTGCATAGAGTTTGACGAAAACACACTGACATTGTAATTTTGTTAAAGTTCTAAAATATAGGTTTTGCCAAAATCACAGTGGCACGCTGCTTTTCTGCCAAACTCACTGCCAATTCACATGCACCACAACTATTACCATAACCGCAATATAAACCCTTGATTGAGATAACAACTCCAACTCTGTAACTACAATTTAAAACCTTCTCAGACTCTTATAACACTCTTGTACTAATTCTCTAATCATAATTTAGTTCTCTATCCAACATCAGTACAATCCAATTATACTTTTAAATTCATAAAACAGCACATTATTTTGTCAACCTAACATGGAAACAAGTTCTTATTTATCTATTATTGTAGAAATAGTTACCTGATCCTGCAAGTGTGAAAGGTTAGATTTATACCAAAGTAGTCCTGCAATAAGTGCAACCACAAGGACCTGAGCAATCCTTAGGCCAGAGAATGATTCATACTTTCTCTCTTTCACATCTCTTCTTAAAAGTACAAAGAATTGCTGTGACCAGCTTGTAGGCCATTTTCCAGAACCTGTTTCTTGAAATTTACCCTCACTTAAATCAGAGTCATTGATTTCTTGTTGTTCTGGCTTTAACTGTGCATCATAGTTGCTCTTAAATGCTGAAATCAATTTTTGTTTGTCTACTGTATGGTCTTGATTCATGTCATCAGTGTAAATACCTGCAAATTTTCTCACTTAGAAAAGCAAAAAGCTAGGTATGATCCACAATATCATATATGATTAAAATAGTCAAACCATTAAAAACATTTGTTTTTGTTTTAATCGTAACTTCTTTTAAAGTCACATATATGATGATTGGTTGTAATTTGTTGACAACGTAAAAATTTGTACCCTAACAACGAATAAAAAATGTACTAAAGAAACATTATACTAAGGTCAAATGTCACATATATGATTAAAATCGTGAGATCTTTAAGAACGTTTGAATTTAATCATAATTTCTTCTAAAGTTACATATATGATCAATTGTGACTAATTGACAGTGTAAAACTTTTTACCCTGACAGCTTATACAAATTATACTAACAATACATTATACTAAAGTTAAATGATACATATATGATTAAGTCCATGTTTAGATTCACGGTGAATTTGATAAAATCACAGTGAACCACCGTAATTTTACAAAAACTACAAGTCGTAGCATTTGCAAAATCACGGTGACTTACTGTAATTCTGGTAAACTTATAGTGATATCAAACATACACTAAAATTGACAAATCATTAAAAACATTTAATCATAACTAGTCTTAAAGTCAGATATATAATTGATTATGATAGAGACAATTTATAAAAATTGAACTAAAAAAACATACCATTTGCAAGATCCAAAAGGAAGTCAGAAGGGTTCATAGCCATAGCAGGAGAATAACCAATATTAGAAAAATATTCAATAGCATCAGACCCTTTACCAAAAAACAAAGGATTCCCTTCAGCAAGCAACAAAACCTTATGAAACATATAATATAACCTACTTGAAGGTTGATGTATAGTCATCACAATAGTCCTTCCACCACTAGCTAAATCCCACAAAGTTGACACAATTCTCTGTGCAGTAGTTGAATCTAAACCAGAAGTTGGTTCATCAAGAAACAACAAACTAGGATTTATAAGCAATTCTTGTCCAATACTAACCCTTTTCCTCTCTCCACCAGAAACACCTCTCAAATAAGCACTTCCAACAATGCTATCTTTGCACCTTGTTAAACCAAGTTGGTCAATAACATTTTTAGCATGCAGAACTTTTTCATCTTTTGTGACACTGTTTGGTAATCTAAGAAGTGCTGTGAACACAAGTGTTTCAGTTACTGTTAAGTGAGGGTATAGAACATCATCTTGTGTAACAAAACCTGTTGTTCTCTTTATAACATTTGAAAAGGGTTTTCCATTGTATGTTATGTTTCCATGAAGTTTTCCACCAAGTCTTCCACCTAATGCTGTTAACAAAGTTGTTTTTCCACTTCCTGATGGACCTAACATTGCTAGCATTTCACCTGGTTTAACAATTCCTGTTACTCCTTTGAGGATCACTTTCTCTTCTACTTTTGTGTTTTTCTTAAATAGTCCACCTTTATTTGCCTTGATTTTGTACACAACATCATTAAACTGCATTATCATTTATCAGAAAAGGAAAAAAATCATCAGATATTGATACTAGCATGGTGACAATACAAGCAACAGTGATACTCTTCGCCTTAACGAAGAGTATCTTTCGTTTATTTTACACGTATTAATAAATGACTATAAATGAAGGAGAAAAAAATATTAATTTTATTAAATTATAGAATTGACATGTTTTCCAACGTGTGAGACTTCATTACTTTAGTCTCTTGAACGAATGTTTCAAAATTACAAAATATCTCTAAAACCATCTTTCATGGGAACAACATGTCAAATACTCCAAGACCGCAAGAAGTATTGGCATTAAATCTCCACTCAAAATTTTAAGGCAATGAATATATGAGTCACTTCTCATTTATACTCGATGTGACACTTAACCACTCATACTAGAACCTAACAATCTCCTCTAGAACACGCCTCTTGACAACTTCGTTAGAAATACTTTTGATACAAGGATCCAAGGCTACAATCTACTCCGCTCCCCCACCAAACCAAATCATGGCTCTGATACTACTTGTTGGGGAATTTAGAGTTTGAGGATGGAGGAACAACAACGACCAAAAATACTCTAAAACCATAATAGACTTTGTCATCACATCTTTATCCAAAATGTTAAAACAATTAGTATATAGATCACATCTTTTATATATCTAACATTTAGTTCATTCATAATCAATGGAAAACTTAACGATTCACACTTGAACTTAATAGCTAACTAAGTACCCAACTTCATCTTATAAATAAGTACTCTTTTGAGGAAAAAGAGAGATATATTTTGTTAGACACACTCAGTAGGTCCCACATTATTGTTGAAATATAATAATGTAAAGATATTATTGAGGGTCATTTAGTAAATTTTGTTGAAGTGTAGTATTATTAGTAATTTTATTGTGGAAGTGTATTATTATTAGTAATTATAACTGAGCCAACTTGATCACCGGAAGGTAATTTAAAGATTAAACTAACTAATAAAAAATATATTTAAGGATGAAACTGATTAACGAAAGACACATTATTTTTTTTTTTTGTAATTTTTATATATTGAGTGTAATGACAAGATTTAAAACATAATACTATTTACTTATCTTTCCATTGGAAAAAAATAAAAAGAAAAGAAACACTATATTTGCATGGATTTTGTATGGTAAAAAAATATTAGAAAGAATCAAAAGGTTCTGAAAATAAACAATTATTTCACTTTATATAGTAATCCAAACATGTATTAGTGATGACAAGATTATGATTTATGAATACATCTGGAGAGTTGAGTAAAAAAATACATCTTGAGACTAATAAACAGATTGATTCATTTTAATTAACAATACAGAAATATCCATCAAATACATTACTACTATATATTATTATATTAAATATATAAATCTAGCTAAAATAAATTTTATTATGAAAAGGTAATTTTGAGATGCATACATATACATACATACCTTAAGAATTACAGGACGTTTTCCATTGTGCAAGATATCAGCAGGTGATTCTTCTTCCAATGTCTCTTTATAAATTGTTTGACACTCAATATCTACCATATCTTGTTCCATTTTTCACACCTTCAAAATTTTCAGAAACACCCTTTTGAAACCCTCTTAGATCTTTAAACAATGTGTATTGAAATCATGTATTAATATAAAACAAATAAAATAAAAGCTTATACTAAAAATGTCACAGGAGACACCAACGAAGTAATCATCTCACTGCGTGTTTGTTTGTGAATTTCAGCTACGAAATTCTCAAATTCAACTATTTTCTATAAAATCATAAAAGCGTGAAGTGGTGCATCATTCTTTATAGCATGTGTATAAAATTTTATTAATTACTAATAATAGTAAACATGTGTTATTATTTATTTCTTTTTCCAATAGCGACAAAGGAATAAAAAGTGAGAGAGTGTTGTGTTTTTTATACGAGAATTCAATTTTGAGATAAAGCGTGAAGAAGAAAAGATGCTATATGATTTTTTGTGTGATCTGTTTTACTTTTTCTTGTTCCGAGTTTAAGTGTCCATATTCTTCGTTGGTTCTGTTACGCACTTTATAAATTATAAATACAGGTGGCTACATAACCATATTTCAAGCTAACTATATAGTTAAATTCTTAGTCTATTTATAATTTAATGGATTTGTTTTGCTTGCACATTTTTATGTATACGTATGTAATGTTGCAATGTGTTATAAATATTTGACGTGTACGATATTAGAATTGTGAAGTGAATGAATGAAGACATGTATTTAATTAATGAAATCATGGTTGGAAGAAACCGCAAAGGTGCCAATGTTGCTGGCGGTGTGTTGTGAGGTGATGAATGATGATAGCCATTAAGGTTGTTAGTACAATGGATTGCATAGTTTGGATCTATTAGAAACTTAATTGGTTTCTGTTTCATTATTATTCAAATTTTATTCATCCATCGAATTTAATTAAAGTAGCTTGGATAGGAATCTACCTTGGCTCCATTATGTTGAAGGTGAAGACGGTTTTTAAAAAAAAAGACCAAAATTCAATTCATACATGTATCGATATAAATATCATGATGAGTTAATCACAAGGTTAAATTATTAGATATATTTAATTTTAATCGTAATTAATTTTAAAGTCGGGCTAATAAGCTTATTAGACACTGCCGTCAGATAAAAGATACTATTAAGAATATTGTGAGTTTGATATTATTAAGACACCACCATCCAATTTTATTTTAAAGAGGACAACATATTGGCCCATTACACATCCCTTTCTTTCTCAATGCACCTTAAGCTTATAAGACACCACCATCCAATAAAAAATATTAGAGTTTGATAGTAGTACAATTACAAGATAACATTTTGGATAAATAATCATTTTAATCTTCAAAAATATAGAACGTTGTCATTTTAGTCTATGACTCATCAAAATCATCAAAATATCATTCAATTTAGTTTCTAATGTTATAACAGTTTTGAATATTTTGACAGTAAATTATATTTTTCAAGGACTTTTATAATAGTAAGTTATACTTTATGAGACTATTTTGATAATTCAATGAGTAATTTGAGTTTTTTGTTGAGTTAGGAACAAAAATGAAAGCGCCGTATACTTTTAGGGACTAAAATGGTACCGCTCTCCACACATAACTTTGTTTTTCTTTTGTTTCTCATCCACATAAAAAGAGATTATTTGAAATTATTTTTTGGCTAAAATTTATCTCTTTATCGTTTTTCTATTTCAATTTTTTATTTTAATAAGTGATTCTTGAGTTTGTCGATGGCGTGCGGCATTGTATTTTTCGTCGTATTAGTGCGATGTTTTTTTTTTATTTCTCAATTCTCATTTTGTGCGGTGTTTTTGGTTCAGATTGATAAATCAATTCAATCCATTACAATTTCAGTCAATGACTTGAGTGTCAATGCTACATATCCATAGACAAAAATATTCTGGTTACTTTAATTAAGTCAAAATATTTGTAGACTTTTTTCTATTAAATGCTATGAACTTGAATGTTGTAAGTTTGTTCGTAGGTTCATCATTTTTAGTTTTTAGAGATTTTGAATTTGTGTTGTCTTCGATGTACTTTATCAACAACAAAAAATTGGCCAAAAATTTACTTTATCAATTTGAATGAATGAATACTTTTTTGTTAGTAAAAAAAAAAACTTTCTTTTTTATATATTGTTTTTGTTTTGTAAAATATTTCATTTTCGGGTTTTAAGCTGGCAACAAAACAAGCCCAAAAGGCCAACACAAGCAATACAACATAGGCCAAAAAATTCTAATAGACAAGCCCAAAAACATTGACATTTTGTCATCTTCATAAATGCTAATGTTTTGGACATTAGTGAGAAAGTCGACCACCCAACTTCTCCTATTTGAATGACAACAAGACAAATAAGTCACTCAACCTTCTTTCATATTTGCAGACTGTTAGTTGTTTCAAAAGAGTCCTTAAAATCACAAATTGAAATAACTATGCTTCCTTCTTCAACCTACCAACATTTACATATATTCTTAAATTAAACCATTGATAGAGAGATGAGTTTAGGGGCAGAGATAGTGATTGGCTTTGTAGGTTTGTGGAGTGTGATTATGAGGCCAATGATGTTCCAATATGCTGTAGAGATTGGAGAAGTGATGACATGCACCATCCACCGGATTATAAGGGAATGGCATTTTTTTGTTCTCTCAAATTATATTTCATAGTCCATTAATTTCTCATCTTATTGGGAAAGATCTCTTCTTCTACAAATTATTGTATGTCTTCATTAACCTTGGACAATTTTTGTTTTTTTATTTTTTTATTTTATTTTTCTTTTAATTCCAAAAGTATATACATACAAGTTGAAAACTCTAGCCATTTTTTGTGGTGGAGATGTAACTAAATAACACTTGCTTATGAATTATGACTTAAGTTTCCATTTGAATGTTATTTGGATGTTTTGAATAATTAATGGCTAGTTGTTGAGCTTGAATTTATAAATTATTTTATTACCCTTGTTGTACATAAGTTCATAGCTCCCTTCCGTGGAAAATTAGAAACAGACGACAAAATTGTTTGTTATATTCATGCATTTTCCATGTTTCTTATATTCTTTGTAAAGGGAATTATTGTGTTGATAACTTACATCTTGTGACACTTTTTTAGTTTTTTTTTAAATATATATTATTTGGACTTCATAATTGTTGTGGATTATTTGAACACACAATCAAAAACAGATATAATTTTTTTTTTCAATGAAACACCCTGATTCTAGACCTTGAGAAACTATTATTTTATCAATCTTATTCCATAGAGATACCCCTATACCTATTTATAAGACCCATGAAAGCAAGTGCAATAGAAACCGTTTATCACATAATTCTGTATTAGTTATGGCAACTAATTAATTGTACAAGAATAACAAACTGTAACTGACTTTCAAATGCTACAACAACTGAACAATTCTTGAGACACATTCAACAATTCTTCACTTTGTCTTTATAGTTCTCTCTTGTTGCCCCCACCATATTCATCACTCTTCACAACAAACAACCACAAATCATTTGAGATTTTACGCCACAAATTTGACTGCCACAAACTTATCCTAGTTTTAAAAAAATCTTTAGGAGAGTCTTAGCCACTGCAATTTTTTTTAATATCTTAGCCACCGCAAACCTATGCGAGATTAGAAAATAACCCTTTGTGAGGGTATAGAAAGCCACAAATTTATGTGAATTTTAAAATACTTTTTATGTTGGTCTTGACCGTCACAAAAGAGATGTTTTTTATTTAAAAAAATAAAAACATTTTTTTAAATTATTTAAAAAATGTAGTGACAACCATTTCAACTTTATCATATTGTAGTAAAAATAATAATGTAATTAAAAACAATTTATTAAAAATATTTTTTAAACATAAGAAAACGCATGAAAAAATTATCAAAGTTCAAGGAAGAAAAGAAAAATAAGTGTAGTAAAGAAAAAATTAAAGAGAAAAATAAGAGGATATAGTATAGTGAAGGTAGAGTGAAAATTTAGAGAGAATAAAAGTGTGAAATGAACGGAGAAAATGAAAAATACGAAGATAGTTATCTTTAGAAAGATGAAACTTTAAATTTACATTTTCTCCTCCATTATATTTGAGGTTGTTTAAGGCTGCCACTAAACACAAAGGTTGCCATAAATAATTGTCATTTCTAATGACTTTTTCTCATGGAATTTCCAAGAAAATTGGATTCCACAAAAACTGTGTTAAGTGTTAATTGTTGGAACTTGTGTTAAGTGTTTCTTGCAAAATTTGAACATGAAGATGATGAAGGTTACACAAAATAAATTCTAATACTTGTGTGTCATAGTTTATAGAAAAAAGTAGGAATTTCTGATTCCTTTTCTGCCTCATATTGCCTCTGTTTATAGAAAAGCTCATGTTTAATTGATGAAGAAAACAACTATTAAAAGAGTTTTTGCGTTGCTAATTTCAATAATTATATCTTATTTCCTTTCAGATTATATACCAAAAGTTGCAATGGTGCAAGGGCTTGCCTGACGATACCATATGCACTGCAAATTTGCAAAAATCTCAAGAAACAACTCAACCTCTATGCCACATGCCACAACATGCCATTATCACATTTTTACGGGTATATAACCAATAATTACGCGAGTTAATATATTTAAAGGTATATAACCAACAATTACATGAGTTAATATATTGTTTGTATACAGAAGGCTTCCCTTTATACTTGCAGCAGAAATAATCGTAACCCTCCTTCCACTAGAGCCACCACCAAAATGATATAGTATGACCCTCGTCCTCTGACCTTTTACTACAAGAATTTTGTGATTTTGTTAAAGTTAAAAGCCTTAGAAATGCTAAAAAATAATCATGGAAATACAACATTTGTGAAGGCCAAAGGACCCTAACTATAACACCGGTGGGAAAAGAATACCAAGAGCTAAAGTACTCAAATGTCTTTTTTATAAATAAAAAATGGAATCGTACCTAGGGCCAAAACCCTCGTAAACAACCTAGGGTTGAGGCCCTCACAACATACCTAGGGCTACAGCCCTCGCTAATTTAAATTATTAGAACATTTTTCAAGGCTCAAACCCTCATTAAATTTACATGTCAGAATGTTTCATAAGGCTGTGGCTCTCGCTATCCTCACCTATTACACAATATCTCTAGTCTAATGTCTTCAATAAGCTTATGTGACACTAGGGATCTCAATTAAATCCAGACTCAATGGGTATTCGCAAAAAAGACCCACAATAGATACGGAAAAATCCGCATAATGAGGACCGGTAATTACCAACAAAATTGAACGAATATATATATTTATTGTAATATTTTAAGCTTCATGTTATAGAAAGTGTGACATTTGTCCCTCAATAAAACATGTTTACTTATATAAATTTTCTATTTTTGGTAATTAACATATTATTATTTGTTTTAATGTTTTTTATTAAATACTTAATTTTTAATTTTTTTATTATTAGTTTAAAGTAAAAAAAAACTTCATAAAATATTATTCAGGATGTTTGGATGCTTATTAGAGCAATGTGGGATCATTTGATATTTTTTTGATGTTTTGAGTTAGAAAATATTTTGGTTTGTAATACTTTATATTTGAAAAAAATTTAAATTTAATCACAACAATAGTGATTATTTTTCGATCTATTTTAGTTAAAATGCGGATAATGGGTATGGATATGGGCACTAAGGTACCCAAAGAGTATGGTATGAGTATTAAAGTTGATATCCACAAGGATACAAGTATTGATATTTTTTTAAACTGCGAGCGTATGAACAGGTACTATAGTAGTATAGTACCCTACCCATTGTCATCGCTATGTGATACATCATTTCTCAAGGCTAAGTAAGACCTTCAGAAATGATCCTAGAAGTAAAAAAATAAATTATTTTATTTTAAATTCATATTAAAATAATCAAATTAGCTAATTTTATTTATTAAAAATGATAATAAAAATTCATTTAAATTGAATTACATAAATTTAATTTTAATAAAAAATTAATTATATATTTATTATAAATATCATTGAATATTTATTATAAATATAATTGAATAATTATAAAATATTATATTAAATTATTTATGTAGTTAAATAAATTATTTTAAACTTACATAAAATTGAAT
>JBBPBP010000002.1:44726030-44771837 GCA_037974735.1 Cicer chorassanicum | reverse complement strand
AATTCTTTTTTGGTTTCTATTTTTTTATATTATTATTTTAAAATTTTAAATTATATTTAATAGGGCTAAGTCAGTAAATTAACTTATCATTTTTTTGCTTGTTTCTAACTTATCTCATATCCAATATACAAATTTTAATTAGAGAGGCAACATATGATAAGTTTCAGGATTAACTTATCATACTCCCTCCGTTCATAATGAGTGTCATTTTAGCAACAAAAAAATTGTCTCAAAATAAATGTTATTCTCAATTTTCAATGCAACTTTAATTTTTTTTTCTATACTATCTTTCAAGAAATTACTATATGCACAACTTACAAAATATTATTGTACTTTACATTAATAATATGAAAAATTCACTAATAGTTAAAATGAACTATCTCATTCTTCTAATAATTATATTTCTTAATATACGTGCAAAAACCTTAAACAATACTCATTGTGAGACGAAGAAGTATCATACTGTCTCTTCAAACATTAGAATGAAACAATATGATACAATAATTCATATTAGCTTTTATCATGCGCACGAAATGAGCCTTTATTAGCGTCTATCTTATATTGCTTAACTAGACTATGATGAATTAAAAGCATTGATCCTTGTAAAATAAGAAAAACAATCTATATGTGCCAAATTTTTCGTTCGTTACAACCTTTACGTTTTGTTTAGTTAATAAAAAAAAGATAGCATTAAGAAAAGGAAAGGAAGAGAAAATGAATATAAAATAAAATTATTGTTTAGTTATTTGGTATAAAAGAAAATAGATAAAAAAAAATTGAAAGAAAATAAAATAAAGAAAAGATATTATTCTTAAAATGACACAAGTTTCTTTATATAAAAAGTGATATATATTATCAAAGGAATACAAATGTAATAATTCATGGCATAAAGGGTTATTTGTGTCCATTAGCTTTAATCTTAGTTTTACGCGTCTTTATTCAAAATTGGCAAGAAGCCTTTTGCATGTGGGTCCCACAAAAAATCTATTAATGCCAATCAAAGTAAGCACAAATTTTAAAACAATTGTCCTTACTCACTTTTTTCTTTCTTTTATTTTTTTGCTACCAAACTATAAGGCTAATGTAACTTAATCTCCCAAACATTAATACCTCAAATATCCAAGACATATCCTAATACTCTTGTATCCGGCCAACTATTATTTCCTCACATTTAAGTCAATAGTAGTTCCATTCAAAATTCCAAATCGGAGTTTTCCAAATCATATAATATACATATACTTATTTGAGGATTAAATATCGCTTTAATTTGCACCAACACTTCTACCACCAACAAGAACAAATTAAATTAACAAAACAATGATGTTTGAGTATTGAGATATTTTTTTAAAAATTGTAAGGAAGCTAGGCACGCATTTATGTTTTCTATCCGTCTTTTTTCTATATTAACTTTTATTCGTCTATTTATTCTCTTGTTATTTTGTAAATTTAATTGGAGAAATAGTACAACGCATGCACATGCATGCTTTAAAACAAGCTAGAGAAATTAGAGATACTCATATTCATTGATCTAGCTAGCTTTGACAACAGCTGCAATACATGCACATGCCCTTAGCTTTCCAAAGTATTAATGTTACTTTATTCAAAATTTTAGACTACGTACGGTGGTCCCGTTTACACGAAACATAAATCGATTACTGATCATATATATATATATATATATATATATATAAAAGTCATTACTTCCTTCGTTTTATAATGAATGTTATTCTTATAAAAAATATTGTCTTTAAATAAATGTTATTCACAATTTTTAATATAACAGTAATTATTTTTTTCTAAACTACTATTTTATGATTATTATATACACAATTTCTTAAACATTATTATAGTTTATATTGAAAATAAAAAAAATTCAATAATTAAGATTAATAATTTGATAAAATGACGTCTTTATTTTTTTTAATTGTTGTATTTTTTAATTTATGTACAATTTTTTTAATAATTACTGTAAGAGGGAGTAAATATTTTCCAAGTTGGGTTTTGCTAATTCATTATGAGTTAGGTCTCTTTCCCAAGACATCCCTATTCATATTGCCTGTAGGCTGTAGCTATGGATTATGAATTCAATGCTGTCATAATTAATTTCCAACTATGTAAGCTATGTCCTTATATATAGGATTCATTGATCACGAGAAATAAGAAAGTATTAAATTTTATTATAGTAATATTTATTGTTAATTGCCGAAAAAAATATAAGCTAATCATAAATATATTAATAAAAAATAATTAATATAATTGAAAATTCAAAAAGTATCTTATAAAAAAGTACAAATTTTTTTCTTAAGAGAGTAAATTATAAGGATGCAGTTATTATTATGAAGGGATAAATTGGAGCTTCTATTTCAATAAAAGGAGAAAAATAAGTACAATGCTATTAAGATTTGTTACACGCAACTGACTAATACAAATGGAATTTGACTTTAAGCGCATATCCGTTGTTATTTGAGTTATAGTATGAATTACATTTTCCATAAAAAGAAAAAGTATGAATTACATTTTCCATAAAAAGAAAAAGTATGAATTACATTTCAGTAAAAGAAATTATGAAACTACACAATTGATAGACTATATATAAATTATATTGTAAATCATCAATTAAAATTTCTCACTAATTAATATTATATGGGTGTCTCCCAAATCCTAAAATTTTACGCGTACTAAAAAAAGTCTTATGCTGGTCATATCAATTTTGGCTACATAACAAAGAAAGACAATCAATAAAACGGTGATATATATATATATATATATATATATATATATATATTTCATTCAAAATAAAATAAAAAACAAAAAAGTAATTTATATAAATTAAATTTTTAATCAAATATATTAATATTTCAACTATTATTTTTAGTTATATTGTATTTTTACACGGTACATACATGATAGATGGTTTTCATAAACTAATTAATGACACGTGCTTAGAAGAATATATGTTTTAGAATTAGGTATGTGTATGTGTTAAATTGTTCTTCGACTTGATACCGCACGTAGATCTTGGACAACCAAAGAGTTCTAGTTGGACAACCCTTTTGGATCATGTATATTGTATGGGAACACCATTAGCCAATTATTATGTGAAGATTTCCAATAGTTGGTGTCCGGTAATTTCATTTTTAAAAATTGTACTCCCTCTCTTCTGAAGTGATGTTCGTTTTAAAAAAACAAAATTGATTACTTTATTTCAATATTACGTCCAAATTAATAATATATTAATCACTTTTAAGGAGTTACATTTCATTTTACATTTATGAGAATGGTTAATTATTAATAATTAATAAGAATAATTTTATAATTTTTTTATAATTATTCATTTTTTTTAATCTATATCAAATTTTACGGCAATTCTTTAAGAATGGAGTGAGTATTAGAAACCATTCAATTC
The DNA here is from genome assembly GCA_037974735.1 of Cicer chorassanicum. NCBI lineage: Eukaryota > Viridiplantae > Streptophyta > Magnoliopsida > Fabales > Fabaceae > Cicer > Cicer chorassanicum. Next base: position 44,768,431 of record JBBPBP010000002.1, on the reverse strand, counting down.
AGCAGAAAGGAAAAAACATAAAACACCAATCAGTGACATATATAAAAGAAAAAAGCATACTTAAATCTAGTTACATCTGCCTTCCTTCTTCTCTATAGTCTTACCTTCTTTTTTCCTCCCCACTTTTGAAGTGGATTTGGATTTACTTTTTAATTTGAAATCACTAGTTCGCATAATTTTTCTCAATTTTATTAAAATAAGTGAATTTTACTTGAATTTGGTTTTTTTTTTTTCACTTCTTTTTCGTGATTTAGTTGTATGAGTACAAATTTATCATTACTAAAAATGATTTGTCTTCTTCATTTTTTATTAATACGAATTAATAAAGTACAAACAGTTTCCTTTCAACAAATTGTTTATAGTAAAATCAAATCAATGACATAATTATAGAGATAATTGATCCCTCACAAACAATAATATTTCTTCACAAACGTGATCGTCACTAGGTCAGATTTATGTCTGAACATTAGTGACAAAAAAGTCCCCCAAAAAACGTTATTCGTCATCAAATTCCTAAATAATTCCTTTACGAATTTTGACACGTCGCTAAAATTGTTTGCGATATAATTTTTTCATATTAGTGACGGTCTCATGTCCTCTCTAATTTTCTAGTAGTTTTTCTCTTTCAAAAAGTTTCCCTTCAACAACAAAAATAAAGAAACAGAAAAAAAAAATTGTAAAATAGATACATTTTTATGATTTCAACTTTTTGCCTTTTGGTGCTAAAATCTACATATTTTCATGAAACTAAAAAAAATTAGAAAAACCTACTCCATTTGATAGCGTTTCAGCAAGTGTACTGAATCGTTGCAAATAATAATAAAACGGTAGTACTGAGTGTCGAACTCAAGGATTGCGTTTTACTATCGAGTTGTATTTAATTACTAAATTGAACAAAAAGTTCCCAAATTGATTGAAATAATATTTAAATCCAACCTTGGTATCTAATTTGATCCTAATTACTGAATTTCTTTATTGAATTATTATCGAATTCTCTTTATTATTTTTACCCTAATGTCTTACTGACAGAACCTTTAATTCCAAAGTAACCCCTAATTCCTTAGTGGATTTAAGATTAGAATTAAGTCTTACCGTACAGGAATTCTTTTGTTAAACTATTGCCTTTGCAACTAATTTAATTGGTTTCATGACCTGCATCTATCCCTAGACTATAAATTCATGAATTTCTCATCTCAAGCATTCGTAAAGTCCAATTCCATTTCAGAATACGAACCGTAGAACATTTTAATGTTGATCAAGCAATAAAAAGCATTAAGCACAGAGATGAGAAAAATAATTCAATAAACTCATTCATATAACTAGAAATCAAATCAGAAAAATAAGAGTTTCATCTTGTTACACCCATCCCTAACAAATAAGGTTTAATTACTCATGATAGAGATAGAAAAGATAGAGATTAGAGAAGAATTACAAAAAAGATTCATGAATGATTCTTGATAAAATTGCTCAAATGGTGTTAGCAACGGTCGTCTTTGAGTTTCTCTGTTAGGGCACAAGTCTCCTCACTTCCCAACAGTAAAAAAGATACCTCAAAAGTTAGAAAAACGAGTTTTAATATGTTCTTCTATGCGTCGTGCGCTTCAGGCGCGCTCTAGGCGTGCAACGACAGTGGTATCAGCGCAAAATGCGCTTCAGGCGCGCTTCCAACGCACAATATCTTCTGTCTGGTGTTTAGTGCATTTTGCTCCTATTTTGAGTTCGAATTTGGTTTTGATGTCTTCATGAAAGTTGTAGCTATGGATCATAGATTTCATATGCACTTGGTTTGACTCCAATTGGACATCTACAACTCCAGATACGGCTGAAATACGCCACATAGGACATGTTGATTTCTCACCAAAATTCAGTTGTGCACTAAAACAAAGAAACAATGCAAAACTACAAAAAAAATATCTACTTAATGAAGGAAATAAGAACATAAATATTTCATTAAATCAAATAACTAAAACCAAAAAAATATATCAAATAACTCCTTAAATTAACTAATGAATAAAAGATAAATAAAACTAAAAACAATGAAAACTGTGCATATGATGAAGAGTCATTAGCATTCTAGGTCTCCTCTTTCATCTCATTTTCCCTATCCTTTTTTTTTCTTATTTGTCATTACAAAAATTAAGAGAAAATAAACCAAAAATAAATCTGGTATGGAAAGAGAAAAAGAACAAAAAAATTACAACAAAAAAAAGAAGAAGCAAAACACATGGAGCAAAAGTCAAACAAAAGAAGAAGAAACCCAATCTATCTGGGTGGTGGAAGAGAAGGAAATAACAAAAAGGAGTAGGGAAGCGGCCTATGGTAGCGAGAAGATGAGATAGGGGGAAAGGAAATGTGAGGGGAAGAGCGACGATGACATGGAATTGGGCGACAATGGTTAGACGGTAGGGAGGATGAAGGAAGAAGAGGAAAGAAATGGAAATAGGAAGAATAAGAAAAACACAAGTTAGTTAGTCATAGTAAAATTAGAATGGGTAAAATATGTAAATGTTGTTTTACCTCCAGACCAAATAGTAGCTAATAAAGTAGTATTTATTAGCTTGCGAAAGAGGTTGTAGCTAATAAAGTAACCTTGATTACTTAGAGACCATGTCGTAGCTAACAAAAAGTTGATTTTCGTTCAGAATCACATACAGATAAAACCAAATTAGCTATAAAATATGTCACTGAATGAGTTATAAAAAAAATATAAACTAAAATGTAATATTTTGTGTTCTAAAAAGTGTAGCAGTGAAACTCGCACACTATGTGAATAATATATAGAGTTTTTATTTATAGATATAATAATTGTCGAATACATTCAAATACAAACGTTATTTTATAAACATTTACATATTAAATGAACATATTAAATTTACTACTTACTTTTCATAATATGTGTCAAAAAAAATTAATTAGTGTTTATAAAAAAGAACAAACTTAGCATAATTTAATGAGAAAAGGACAAGAAACCCGTACCCTTTCATCTATGTTCTTCTCCGTCCATCATTAAAGAGGTGATTTAAAATTGTTTTTTTTTTTTGCAAGGAATCACCATCTAAATTAATTTTCTCTCCTAAAAAAGTGGTGTTCACATAGATTTAGTTTTTATTTCTTGTTGTGTATGTGATTTCGTCGTATGAGCACGTCATCTTTTTTATTGTAGTTTTCGTGTAGTGCTATTTTGTTTTTATGTTCCGTTGTAGTGTTCGTTTTTGGTTCAAAATAACATATTAACTTAGATCCACTGCTAATTCAATCAATGACTTTAACTTTTGAAGTTGCATATTATTCTCAATCAATGTATTCTATTAATTTAAATTAACGAATAATGTTTTAGTAAAAAGAGAGAAAATGTCAACTATTAAATAACTCTGCAGTGCTTATACGTGATTATTCACAATATTTTTTAATTAATAAATTATCTGCTATAAAACTATGTAAGTAGAGTTCAATTGGTATCGACAAGAACATCAATATGAAGGGGTTTGAATTCAAACTCAGGCTTCTTTATATCTCTATAATTAAGGTGTAAGTTTAGCCACTAGGTTATTTGACATAAACTATCCACTACAAATTATTCTACTATAGGAATTTGTTCTTGTATGACTGAGGTTAATGACTGAGTTTGGTGATGTGAATTATAAGTTGATTCTCTAATCTTTCCACCACGAATTGAATGCTCCTTGTTTGCTCCTGATACGTCTTGTCTCCAAATGAGGTGTACATGCAAACACACTTTGATGCCAAAATAAGGTAGGTGCAAAACATTTAAGTGAGAAATGAGAACGTGTTTATACTTACGTGTGAACCCTCTATTTATAGTAGTTTGTAAGCTCAGAGATGCTTCACGCTCATCTTCCCTAATTGAACGATCATTTAGTGTTTATCTTGACTTTAGAGCCGTCGTGGCTTGACCTAAATAGAGACTAGAGAGTTGTTCCTTGATATTAGTAAATACAATTATTTTTCAAACATGGACAATATTTGATAAGGATTGCTCCTTACGATAAGGTCTTTTCCTAATTGGTTTGTTGGTGTTTCATATATTCCTTCAGATGACTATTACAACTTAGTCAGAATAAGCGTTGTGTGCATGTGCCCCTAATAACCGAGATTGGTGGAGACACTTCTACGATTCAAATGAGCTCCCTGACATGTGAAATGGTGGAGACACGTTTGGCTTTGCATAATCTTTATCTTCATGAATGACATCGGTGTAGTTTTATGTGCCACAACACCCCGCTGGTGTTTTCACACCAGACTTGTTCTATTTGACAATTGAATAAGGCCTATTTTATCCATACGATACAGATCTCTATGGTACTTAACCCAATCATTATTTGGGTTGGGCCTCATAGACCCCTACTGTTGCAAAATCAAATAAAGTTAATTTCGAGTCTCTTTCTCCAATTCTACAATAAAAGAAGACCAAAGAAACTCCTTTTATTTTATTGTGGTGTTCGTTTTTATTCAAAATAACATATTAGCTTAGATCCATTACAAATGTAATCAATAACTTTGACGTTGTCAATGTTATAAATGTAGAGACTTAAGTATTTCAGTCACTTTAATTGTCAGATATGTAGATATTTTTTCATTTTATGTTATTAATCTAGATATTGTGAGTTTGTTCGCTAATTCATTATTTCTGTTTCAGCAACTTTGAATTTGTATATTGTTCTTGATCGATATACTCTACCAATTTAAATTAATCAATATCGACATAGTATAAAAAAGTGAAAAGGTCAACTATAAAATTCTATAAGTATAACTCAATTAATATCTGTAAGGACATTGATATGTAGGAGTTTAAGTTTGATTTCGGGATTCCTCACCTCTCTACACTTAAGGTGTGAGTCTAGCTACTAGGTTATTTGTCAAAATAAAAATCTGCTATAAATTATTCTATTATATGACTCCGTTCTTGTATGAACATCACACGTTAGTCACCAAGTTTGGTGATGTGAACTCCAAGTTGGTTTTATAATCTTTTCACCACATGTTGAATGCTCCTTGTTTACTTGTGATACACCTTATCTCCTCTAAATGAGGGTGTACATGTCAACACACTTCGATGCCAAAGTAAGGCAAAGTGCAAAGGGTTTAGGTGAAATATGAGAGCGTGTTTATGAAGTAAAAATGTCAATTATAAGGATGGGGGGTTTGAATTATAATTGCCCCTTTTGAAAAAATTCTTGTTTGAAACTAAAAGTTTTACTCAAGATTGATCTTTGTTATAACGAATATCGATCTTGGTTAGTGAAAAAACAGCAATATCAATTTTATCAATATAAAAGCTGATTATAATGCATGTAATAAATAGAGATAGAGATAGAGACATCACTCAAGCATGTATCCTGGTTCACCCAACCCGGGTTACGTCCAGTCCTCACAACCGTGAGATTTTGCCCTAAGTGCTCAAGCCAAGATTGTTCTTGGTTGTCACACAACTTTTCACAGATCAATCTTGATCTTTACACAATTTCCACCTTTCTACTTTAGAAAGGATTTCCACAAATTTACCTTAACGTATTTCAAAAAGGATTTCACGAACTACCTTTTACAACATAAAATGATTTTCACACACTTCTCAAGCTATGATAACACACTAGCCTTGAGTTACAAAGTAACGATAATGAAGATGTTTAGAATCTGAATATTACTCAACTCTTGTTTGAGGAATAAATTCTATAATTTAAAACTCAGTTGTTACTGATTAACAACACAAAGAAAAATAATTTGCAAGCTAAAGAATGATATTTGAGATAGCTCGAATATGAATGTATGATTGATGCATTGCTTGGCACTTTGAGTTGTGATTTGTTCTTCATCTTGATGTTGTATTTATAAGCTTCAAGAGTGGTTAGGATAGCTCATGTATCCATTGAGATGAAGCCAGTTGTCATAGGACAGTAAGTGGACTGAAGCGGGCCAAAAGCAAAAGTGAACAAGCTGAATCCAAGAACATTCTTGCAATCCAGGATCGATCCTCAGATGAGTTAAATGTGACATGACTTGTACTCGATCTAGTACCTTTTCTGAAGTGGCTTGCTTGCTTTGAGTCAGTGTGCAGACCTTGATTTGAAAGTACAATTGTATTGTACTTTACAGCTTGTATCATTGTACTTGCATTTGTTCCAAATGAAGAATGATCTTGCTTTTATATTTCTTCATGAAGCTTGTCTTGATTCTTCGAATTCTGGAATTATTCTGTTTTAGACCTTTCCTTGTTTGTTCTTGATAAACATATACGATTGATAAAGCTTTTAGGATGCAATTTTCACACAGAACTGATCATTCTTGATTCTGATGAAAGTGAAGATCGATCTTCGTTTTCCAGACATATGGCAGGATCGATGTTCGATTTGTTGTTTTTGCTTTCTTTGATTTTAATGAGATCTGTTTTGAATTACTTGGTACCTATCTTGTTTAACACACTTAAATATACAAGTTAAATACCAAAACACTTAGAATCATAATTATAATTCTTAATTAACTTTTTGTTTGTTTTCATCAAAACATTAAATTGAGATTTTGTCTCAAGAGTTTAAACCTAGGAGTGAACCCCCTATTTAAAGTACTTTGTAAGCTTTGAGATGTTTTACACTCCTCTTCGCTAATTGGTTAATCCTTTAGTGTTTATCATGACTTTAGAGTTGTTGTGGCTTGATCAGAATAAAGACTAAAGAGTTGTTCCTTGATAATAGTAAATACAATTATACTTCAAACCTGGACAATATTTGATAAGGATTGCTCCTCACGATAAGGTATTTTCCTTATCGGTTTTTTGGTGGTTCCGATTTTTACTTAAATGGATATTACAACTAGGTCATAATATGCGTTGTGTATCTATACCCCTGATATCCAAGATTGGTGAAGATGCTTCTACAAGTCAGATGATATCCTCGATATGCGGAACAATGGAGACGCATCTAACCTTCTAAAATCTTTATATTCAATTGTACTTATCTTCATAAATGACGCCGGAGGTAGCTTATGCGCCACATCACCCTTATATAGCTTGTGTTTCCACATTGAATTACCTTTATTACACTAGACAATTGGGTGTATTTTTTTTTCTTTCAATGATGTAGATATCTGCGGTGCTTAATCCAATCTTTAGTTGGGTTGGATATCAAACTCATACCATTACAAAATTAAATAAAATTAATTTGGAGTAGGGACAAATCCGCAGGATTTAAGTGTTGGTTGTAGCCTCTCTCCTATATAAACTTGTTCATATATTAATAAAATTAAATTTTATTTAAATACAATAGTAATAATATTTTATTATTATAAAAAATTGATCTATGTTCAATTGATCTCTAAATTGTTCTTTAATTTGAAATCTCGTTCTCCAATTCCACAATAAAAGTAGACCAACCAAATGCCTTTTGATTTGTGTGTTAAATATCATGTAGCATAATTCTTCAACCAACTTTGTGCACAACTATAATTATTTTGTTTCCTTCTTTGGGCTATCTACAATGGCACCTAGGAATAGCTCAAAATTAGTCCAAAATTTCCAAATCCATATTTCACACTACTCAATACAATGGTTCTTCACATGAGCAACTCTGTTTCTATAACTCATACCTGTGCCATGTGCTTCAACCAAATGGTGTCTAAATAAATGTCCAAGCCAAGAAACATGATTAAATCGCCTGACAATCTGACCAAAACTGCCAAGCATCTCATAATTGCTTAATAGTGACTTTTAATTGCATATATATTGCTTAAGTTTCCTATCTCGCTCTCATATTAATTAATTTTCAACTAACAATTTTTTGCACTTATGATTCTAATATCAATTAGTGCATCATTTGCCACCTCGTGCTATATATATTTATATATCTTCACCGTCCTCTCTTTGCTTCTTCTCCAAAAACTTAAAAAATAATTTTGCACAAGAATGAGTTGTAATTTCTTTTAGACCAATAATGCAATTTTGAGCTGGATAATGCATAAAACTATAGATTAAGTCACTTTTACACGGTTCTTTATGATAAAAAGATAGGAGAAAAAATAGATCAATAGTATTGGGCTCACCCTTCAAGACATATATGTTGAGTTATGAAGATATTTGCTTTGGCCAAAACTTTAATTTGACCAACATATTTTTCTTTGGTTTTTGTGGAAATTTTCCTAATAAATGATAAAAATCATATTTTTCTACAATTGACAAATAGTTATTTCTTCATGTGGGTAGGGGAAGAGTAAGACAGCAGCTAAAATTGGCATACAACACGTGATGATTGAAGGTTAATATTTAAGGAATGAGTGGTATAATGGATAATACAATTCAGGACATAATATAATATTATAAAGATTATTACATAAATCATCTTATGATTTATGTTGATATGATAAAAAAAATGGTAACATTAATACTATATTATAATATTAAATAAGTTTTAATACACTATAAAATTTTAATATTTTGTTTTTACAGTAATGTGTAGGGTATTAGAAATAACTTATTTACAAAATTTAATTTTTTTAAAAATGATTAAATTAAATATAAATTTTTAAGTCTTTAATATTTGAAAATTCATTTGTTGTTAGCAAAAATTTAAATATTATTTTTTTAATAGTATTATCTAGTTAATAATATTTGTACAACTATTATATTATTTTTATTACATAAAAATACACAAATAGTAATACATTGGTCGTTTTACAACCATCACTACTTTAATAAAAAATTATCGTAAAATAAATATCAGTTTTTAATTTTAATTGCATTACCGTACATTTTTGTATTTAAATTAATAAAAAAACACATCAATCATTCATAAAAATAGTTTGATAAAATTACTATTCCCTCTTTATTTTTATTTTTCTTTATTTTTTAATATGTGTAAATGGAATAAAAGAAACCTTTGATGTGAGACAATAAATGAGACAGAGATAGTAAATAATAATAAAATTAATTAGTAAAATCATTGTGGACGAAATTGGGAAAATGGATGCTAGTTGACAAAAATGGTCTAGAGCCTATATTCTTTAGGCTTGGACTTGAATTAATTCTCACTCCAAATTTGACTTCCAAACACCACAGGTCTTGTCAATGCACAAAAATGTGGGCTTTAGTTCAACGCTGCTGCATTTATGAAATGGGGTAAACGGGGAATGGATTCACTCCATTCTAATTTTGGTTACGTTATATTTCAACTCTTAATTAAATATACTGAGCGAAAAATAATATATATTTTAAAAAAATATAAACATTGAGAATTCATTTTAAATGTATTGTAAAATCTTTTTTATATTGAACTAACGTATCATTTTTTCGTCTTAAATTTTTATATAAAAAATAAGATAAAAACTTGAATTGTAAAGATTGAAAACACAATTCATTCATATTATATTATTTTAAATATAAGAGAAACCACTCTCGGATTAAAGAGTTATTTATTTCTTATTTTCTTTAAAGTTTAATTAGATGATAGAATGGAACTAAATATTCTAGTTACAACTAAAATTTACACATGCACATAGTAAGAAAGACTAATACAAATTTAGATTAGATTGATATTGTGAAGGCTAATGTGTGTTGAGTCATGCAGGGATTCAAACGATCATCACGATAACAAAATTACAGCGTTAACTATCATGTATCTTAAAAATCATCATATTCACTATACAAGATTGTGAGTGTTGTGTTAACTATTTGGTAGTATATAAAATTACAAATAATATATAGTGCATTTTCAACAAGCACTATATTTTATAAGATTTAACGGTGCTTTCATAAGGTGTAGCACAAATTATGTAAAGGTAATGTATTAATCAAGAAGTACTATCATAGTTTTTTTTAGATTAAAAAGATCTTTTAGTATGCATTATCTAAACTTGTGTACGAACATAAAAAATAAACGAAAGTCTTCGATATATGAAATGAAACCCTATAATAAACGAAACTCTAATCTTTTCCCATTCTCAATATAAGTCCCTCTTGTTCAAGGGAGGATCTTGATTGGGGTGAGGTACGGGCCATGATCACCATAGAACTTTTATTTTTTTTGTTTGATATGAAAATATGTATACATATTGTAGCCTCAAGTTATATTTATATATATAATGTTGGACTAGAATGATAAGAATATTGCATTGGCGTAATGGCAAATATGTTGGACTAAAGTTAAGATTTGAATTCAATAATGTAAATCATTACACCAACAAATAAATTTTATATTTTGATTGTAATAATATTATATACATTTTTCATAAAGTTATATTTACTTTTATGGTATTATATGATATATGAAAACATTACAATCAACAAATCGTGGATCATTTTAAGAATGCATCTAGTACCCTAGAGTACATCTTCTGATTACGTGCATTTGTTAATACATATAGTGGATTGTATGACATAAATACAAGCATCTGTATCTTAATTAGGGCACATTTTCTTATTACATGGATTTGATAACAATAAACAATGAATTATTTGATATAAATGTAAGAATGTGGTTAAAAGTGTAATTATTGTATTTAAGAAAAGTCAACGTCAACAAATTGCAGAAGAATTATGGTAAGAGTGACAAGTGACAAATTAGACACCAACAAATCAATTTTGAGTTGTCGAGCAAGTACAACCAATTGTAATGGTTTAAATGTCTCCATACAAGATTTAAATAATTTCTTGAAAACCTATCCACACAAGAGACAACATATTTATTTCAAAATACAAAACATGAGACAACGTATTGATTTATCTTTCAATTTAGTATAAGTATCAACGTCATGCCTACTATACAAGTTGAATAACTATAAGGAAAAATAATATATTTTCTTGTGCAAAGATTCCAATGTTATAAATAAAAGTGATCGTCTAACAAATCTAAATTTCTGAAGAGTGAAATTAGCCAAAGGATTTGATCATTCTTAAAACTAGCGAACACGCCGTAAACTCATCCTATCTGTAGGAAGTTTAATTTCATTGATTTGATCTAAAATTGTAAAGTCTCACCGATAATTTATTTGATTCTCTGTATTTTGAGACAGTCTTAGCACTACTAGAAAAATTGTTGTTAACAAAATGTTTTTTACATTTGTTGTTCACATAAAAATTGATTTTTTTTAATTGAGTAATTATTATTTGTCTTCTCCCCCTAAAATTTTCAGTCTCTAACCTATAATAACATCTTATAAAGCCAAACTAGACGAGATAGGCTATTTAAATATATTTTACTATCAGAGCTTTAAATATATCATAATTAGATTTAATTCTAAATAATTTTATAGGCGCAAATCTTAGTTTGAGTTAAGTAGAGCAACAACATGGGTTGGGGTGCATTGTTTTCTTTCTCATCCTCTTCTCTTGACTCCTTGCATTTAAATTTCGTTGAATTTGAATATTGAATACCCATTTCAAAGGTGGGGCTAAGTTTCCTCCGCCCCCTCCCTCATGTATGTAAAATAAAAAATTATATTAATTAAAGTTAAAAATTTATTAAAAATGGATTAAAATTTATTATATTTAAAAATACTAAATAAAAATGAACAAGTATATATATACATATATATAGAAAAATAAAATGTAAAAGTCATGCTAACAAGGATCTTTAAAGCATTTGTTAGAAAAAAATGAAAGAAATAAAATATAAGTTTTGAGTGAAAAATATCACTTTTCACAATTTTAAAATTTGAATTGCATAATTTTTAATATTTTTTATACATTTGAATTCTTAACAAATGCCTCTTGTTAACATTTATTTTAAAATAATATAAAATAACTAGCGAGACAGATTTGAGTGTGAGTGGTATCAAGTTCTCTCTCACCGCCACACAGAATTTTAGAAAAAACTTACATCTTGTATCAGATTAAAGTAGAATTTTTTTATCAACATGCATCAGATTAAAACGGAGTTTCTTTCTTAATGTCGAAACGAATTCAAGCGAGTACGTATGTATGTCGATGAAGCAGCCATGCCTAATTTGAGTAGCTTGGCCAACATAATTAAACTATTAAAAATATCATTAAATATAAAATTTAAACATAATATATAAAATTTAGTATAATAATATAAAAAAATATTATGTTTAATTAAATAGACGCACCTGTTTTGTTTAAAATATTTTTTAACTACTCGAAAACTCGACCTTTCTAATTAAAAAAAATAAAGCTCTAATTATATTAGCACTTATGTATAACTTTTTCAATTATAAAAAACAACATAAAATTAAACTATTTTCATACAAATTGAAGCTATTTTTTAAACTATTTCGAAGAGTATATAGAAACATATAAAAAATAGGAGATAAACATTTTCAATGATGTCTCTAATAATCTCAATTGTTTATGTAGTTAGAGAAGTTGAAATATAAGTCGGATCTTAAATACAATTTTAAAAAAGCTTAGTACTAGTATGATGATGTAAGTTTAGCACTATGTGACCTATTTTTACTCCTAACTCACGTCTATACTACGAGTCTACGTGGGTAGTAGATGTTGGCCATTTATATGCTTGTTATTATTATTTGGACCACAAAACCACCAACCTCTATAAAATTATGTATGTGCTAGAAAATTCTTCCATTGGATGGAGAAAGAAAGAGTAGTAGGAGTTAGGAGACATTAATAAAACGGTCCCAAAAGTTTCACACAAACATTTTGAAACAAGCAAATGGTGTCGCCTTCAATTAACATTAACAGTAACTAACACACAATGGGCTCGATACACCATGTGAGAGAGTGGGATAACAGTAACTAAGTCTTCTATTGTTGCCTACAACTCATATCCTATGCACACTTTTGCTTGGTTTTTTAATCTCTTCTCTGCCACAACCATCAAAACCTTTCATGGGCTCTCTCTATCACAATTGATTATTTCAAGCCCATCACAATTCAATTTTTTTACTTGAAAATTTTGCATTCACTGTTTTTCTTATGAGTTTAAGATTTTACCTTTTTAAGAATGTTACATTTAATTCTCTTTCAAAATATGACAAAACATAAAACTAAATACAACTTTTTATTGTGTCCACGTACTATCAAACAAACGAGGTTCATATTCAATATTATAGTAGAAAATAATTATCTATCAAATTATGTGTTTAAAAGTTGGACAAATAACGCAAACATGTTTTCATGCAACTATTGATTATTATAGTTTTGCACTTAATTATAAATATTAAATTAATGATATCAATTTTAAAAATGTGAGTAATTATATCATTTATTTACTTCAATTAACTAAATAATTGGACTCAAGTGATTAATGAATTTCAGTTAATGAGGAATCTTTCAAAAATTGAGATGACTGAAATAATTATTCACCAAACTTTACTTACACTTCTCGACCAAACTCAAAATTATTTATATTTTTCCGAGTATTAGATAGAGTTAAATAAATAAAAAAATATTTACTTCAAAATTATATTTATAGAAACTAAATAAAAACGTGATCTATAAATGATGAATTTAAAGTTTGAACCCCCTACTACTAACTTCTACACTCTAAACTCATTGGTTCTTGCCCCCCTAAGTAGAAATGGGAGGTTTTATTTTGTACTACTTGGTTTTTCTTTTTGGTCCCCTGTGCCCAAGAGTTGCTTTATACTATAGTATATTATATACTATAATATAAAATTATTATTTTATTTTATTTATTAAAACAATTAATGTATGTGTGCTAAGTGCCAGCAGCACACAATTACCGTACAATTGGCCTAAGTCTGTCTGTCACAAATTAAGATATTTTCATGGAAACTAAAAATATTTATAGCTACTCACATGGCTGCTAAGTTTTTTCTTTTAAAAAAACAATTGCATATTAATTTAACTATATTGGCATATTTATGTAGTACAAATATCTTTTCACACGAATTGGACACAAATCTAATGCACTCTATTGTATGGTAAATAGACATGTGATCTATTAATATAGTTTTGGTATGTAAATGATCAATTAATGTCACAAGTTTTGATAATGTATGTCTTTTATATTATTTACATATCAAAATTATAGTAATGTACATCTCTGTTATAATGATGATTTGCACTAAAAAAAATGTAAAATTTGGCTATGACAAGAAAAATAAAAAAGCTAAATTAATGGCAATCTTTTATAAGTTAATATTAATAAATTAATAGTTATGTTTATTTTTCACATTTTAACTCTAAGACTTTGGGTTTAAATTTCCTCCAATGTTTCTTAGTTCACACTATGTATAAAGGTGATATTTCATTTTTCTTTTTCACTCATTCCATCTTATATTTTTTACATTCATGACTTACTTAATCGGTTAAAATTTGTTTGTGACTTTTTTTTTTTTATGTTTGATGGTTATTAGCAAACAGTGTAATAACTTAAAAAGGAATGGAAAAGCAAAAAGGTCATGTGAAAATCTTTTGTGAACAATTTACAGGTTAACTTTTTATGCAAGAGGACATTACTTGTTTACTTAGATTTGAATTTAATTAAGTAGAAAATTGAACTAAGTTGTTCATAAAACCTAGTTGAGTTTGGAAATATCAAAATAGTTAGATAAAATATCATCATAAGAATTCAAATCTAAAACATCACAGTTGTGTGTGTTAGTTTTTAGTAGTACTTGTTATTTCATCTGTAAACAAAAAATAAAAATAAATTAATGATTGTGATTTTGAAATTACCCCATAATTTACAAGTTTTTAATTATTTACCCGATTGAAAACTATTTCAATTAGTTGTGTAAGAAAACATTTGAATACTTTTGTTATAGTGTAACAATGAATATAGAAAGATAATTTTTTTTTGCTTTATTTGACAATATTTTACAGCTGTCATATAATTGTTGCATCATACTACAACTATAAATAATCTAATTTCGTGTTAAGAGTAAGCAAACAAACTTGTTTTGAGGAAACATGTTTTTATTTCAGAAGTAAAACTTATGGTTTACTCTCCCAAAAAAAATCATTTTATACATTTGTTTGTTCAATTAGTCAAATTCCATTTAGAAACATGAAATGGAAAGTAACCTAAAAAAAATGAAATGAAAAGTGTGACTTTGAAGATTTAAAGCCTTATATCTAGCTATTTTTGTTCTGGATTTTGTTAAAGTTGGACTTAATTTTTAATTAAAAAAAAATGACATCTTCACTATGCACCAATAACCAAAAGAAGGAGGGAAAAACAGAGAGGTAAATACTAAATTAAAGAATTAAAGAATACAAATATGTACATAACGTGTGAGCTATGCAATGTTAAGTTTGACTACAACCTAGAAGATGAAGTCAATCATTGCATGACATATGCAAAGAATATGTCACTATTAGGAAAATAATTTTCTTTATTTGTTCTTTTTTTCGTTCTAACCATTTACTCTATAGACAGAATCACAGAATGCTTTTTGGACTATGCTTTACATTTGCAAAGAAGAAACAAATAAAAACAAGACAGGCTTTTCTCTCTCTACAACATGTTTCCATCTGATATTGAGTTGTAATTTAGTGCGATTTATGTTGAATCCAAGGACACCCCATTCAATTATGTGAGAATAAACTATTTTAAATTTGATGCTTATAAAATAAATAAATAAACCTTTTTTAAATTTGAGCGGTGAGATATACTTTTTTCTGCGTATATTTTTTTTTGAACATTTTTTCTTATGAAATGTAAAACTCAAATTATTCGTACTTTACATTTTTCTTACTCATGTTATATGTAAAAAGTGTTCAAATGCACCGATTATTAACATCTTAAGAGTGGTTTTAATTGTTCTAATTTTAAAAATTAGACTCTTAATAAAAAAAATAAAATTTTAATAATTAAAAAAATAGTGAAATTAGTTTTTGGTTTTTATAAAATTTTATTATTAAATAGTCTATAAATATTTTTTTACTTATTTTTAGTCCCTATTTTAAAAGGTTTTTGTAAAAAAATTGATACTTTTTAGTCTCTAAAAAAGTCCATATAAAATTAAAATAGAGGTTGAAAGTGAATAAAAAAAATTAGAGACTAAACTTAAAAATTCATAATTTTATAAGAAATAAAAACACATTTAATGTAAAAACATTTACCCTCTTTTTAAAAGAAAAATAAAAATTGAAACTCCTTTATTGATTCTACTTTGTGCAATTGGGTTGGATGCACAAAACTATCTTAAACCTTGAATATTTTAACAAAGTCTAATTAAACTACCTTATGGTATGTTTGATTCCTCGTTCGACTACCACATTCATATCAAAACTATCTCTTATTGCTCGGGTCTTCATGTTCATTGTGTGTCTGAGACTTTCTAATATAAAAATAAACACATGCTAAATAGAGTAATATTGATACATGTTATATTTAACATATTGATTTAATTAATATATATTGTGATATCTAAAACTATAAACACCTTACATGTACATTTAATTATGTCTTAACACATCATTTAATAAATATTACAAGTCATATGTTTTTCAATTCATTAAATAATACGATAACAGTACATATAAATTAAATGATTTTAACATTTGAAATTATAAAATAATTGTATTATTTAAACGAATATAATTTGTATATACTATCACCATAAAATAGTTCTATACATATATTTAATTAATCACCTTTCACCATTAATATTTGTATAGGTATTTTAATAAAATAATATTATGACAAACATATCAAAATGATGTGATAAGATTTGATATATGTATAATTTCTTTTTTACACTTGTGAGTTGAATATATACAAATTAAACTCATGTTAAATATTTAACATATTGTGTTTTCCCCTTAATTAACATGAGCACGAGCACTATTCAGTCGTACGTGTGTTGATTTTGTTCTAAGTAATTTATTTTGTGAACAAGGGAATATTTTCATGATGATTTTGGTTGGGAACTTACAAGAAACAAAAGAGATAAATAAAAATTCTTATACAAGAGGTGAAATGAAATAAAAGTATATAAGCATGACGAAGCAAAGAAGAAAAGGGAAGGAAGAAGAGAATAATTGTCAGCTATTTGTAAAGAAGTGACCTTAAGTAATAGAATAAATCCCATGTGTACAAGTATTTTTTGCACTTGTTTCGCCTTGATTGTTCATTATTTGTGTCCATGTTATGATGATCTGTAAAGTATATATTTTATTGATTAATTAATAAGTGCAATTTGCATATTTTGTGCTAATCTAGCTAATTAAGTCTTCGCGTATATATGGACAAATTATATTATAAACAATATAATTAAGTTTCAATATCATGAAATCATGAAGTATATAATATGGCGTAAAAAAAAAAAGAAGTATGAATATGAATCGACATTGTTTATGAAATGCATCAATTAATTACTGATTGAAATTAAAAATTATACAATGATCAATCGATTTGTGCTAACATTCAGCTATATATGAGCATAGACTGTGCTTTTAATAATGATGTATTTTATGACATTAAATTGATTACTCTTATCATTTTTTTTGGAAATATTAATCCCATCATGTTACTATAAATTAAGAAGTGATAATGAAATAACTTTTTATTTATTTAAAAAATTTAGCTACAAAATTTATTGACACCACAGTAAAGAGAGATACCGTGAATTCGAACATATGTCCCAACATATCAAATATTATTGCAATTTTTTACTAACTAAGCTAATTTGCAAGACATTATATGATCTTATCAACTTAAAATTTGAGTTATATAATAAAAATAAAACTTGAGACATCTTCTATGTTGTTCGGTACAAACATATTTAGTATTGTCGATCATTCAAGCGCATGCGTCCTATGGTCTTGATGTTTGGAGGTTGTGGTTAATACTTGTTCGGTATACTCGAACTGACCTACCCAAGAAATAAAGAGGACCTGCTCTTGTCTAAAAATATGATAAGGGCGTTACACATTAACCATCATAAGGGATAGTCAACTGAACAAACTCATAGAGGCTGTGTTACAAGAATATTTGATGGAGTCACACTCTAAAATTAGAGTTAGACCTCAGGCAGGTGCAAGAGATTCAACTCAAATTATAGAACGACTATATAAGTTAATAAAAGACAAGAATGAGTCAAACATACTTTTACACATTTCCTCAAATTAAAAGTTAATTGGCATTACAATTTTATCAACCTTAAAACATTATGTGCTTTAAATTTATGTTCAACGTAATAAAAATCAGTTTTTTTTTATTTTATTTTTATTTTATATTTTGAGTTATCTTATGTACTTTCATATTGTTTTAATATACAATACACTATTAAGATGTAATTTTAAAACATCAAAATTAAATTAATTAAGATATATAGTCAATGTGTGTCTAGTGTGTTAACTTATGCAAAGACTTATTCTTTTGGTTGAAAGAGGGATCAAATGGCACAAAAGACAAATAATAAGCGTGCTACCTTTATCTAGTACCAAAGAAATGAAAATATATTTACATAATTGAAAGATAACCAATATTTACAATTTGCATGTTGAAGAAAAATAAAAGATAATAAAGTTTAATTCACAAAGGGTATCATGATCAGCATTAGAGTAATGTCTAAAAGTTTAAAGGGGAGACATATATATTTAAAGAAATAGCATAACCTTAATTTTGAAAAAGAATATTAGTGACCCCTACCTATAAATGATTCAGGTGAGCCTTGTAAGAAGGGCAGAAGCCATTACTTTTCAAAGTTACATTGTTTATCACATAATGACATACCTTTACCTTTTAATTTGTCCCCGGTTAGCATAATCAAATGCACCAATAAATCAACATCTTAAATGACTTTAGTGATGATAGCTTTGAAAATATTGCCAAAAGTAAAACATATATGTTGTTGAGTGGTAATCCAAGACATAATTATAATGCCTCACTAAACCGAAACACACTTTGAGAGACACAAACTATTTGAGGGACAATTTGAGAAACAACAAAACTTTTGTTGGTTGTTGATCTACAGCGTCATTACTTTGAACTTAACCATTGAAAGCAATGTTTATGCGTTTAATTTAAATTAATTAACTCCCTATTTTATTCACATAGCACCGAAAAAAGCATTGAAACAAATGCATTAAATTTTAAATATTGATGTACGTGTCATTAAGAGGAAGAAATATAAAAAGCCGACAGCGAAAATTTGCAAAAGATGATGTAAATAGGATTGTTGAAAAACATTCAAGCATGAAACATGTTTATATTATTCAACACCAACAATATTTTTCTTCTTCCAAGAAAAAATAATAGGAAAATTTAACAAAACATATAGAACTAACAATGCTTTGATCTATCAAATATATTTTTCTATAGACAAATAGGGGTTAGTAATTAATTAGGAAGGAAGAAATGTTAGTAGAAGATTGAATCATTTTTTCCATGAAATATTTTCAATGTTTGGATCCTTACTACTAGGCTATACGATAGTTGAATAAAGAGAAGTTTTAACTACCTTTTCTTTAATAAGTTAGTATAAATTTATATTTAGTTACTTTAATAATATATATTTAATTGTTTCAAACAAGTCTATTTGTTAAAAAATAGTAAAAATAAGAAAGTTAAAAAATTATTATTTAATTGATAAATTTATTTGTCTTATTTTCACAATTTCAATCTCTACAATAACTACATAGAAATTCTTTTCAACTACAAAAATTGTCAAAACAAGACTCTGAAACAAAATATATGACGAATTTCTTGCAAATATAACTTAATTATTTATTTTGAAAAATGCATTGATAGTCTTTTTAGTACAACGTCAATTATAGATTAATTTGACTCTTTGAAACACATTCAAACTCAACTTTCTTAAATGACTATTATCTAATTTTATTTAATTTGTGCTGCTTTAATTTACATTGTACTCCATCCAAAATGAAATATAAACAAAAATTATAATTAAAAAATTGTTGTATATAAACTAAATTTTTAATCAAATAAATCAACTTATCAACTATCACTTTGTTTATATCTCATTTTAGATAGAGTATATAAGTAATAATTATTGTATTTTTTTCAATATTTTTTGTTTATTAATTAAGTTATATATATTAAAATTATATTTTATTTTTAAGAAAAAAATTATCCTCATAAAATTTTGCTAGCTTCTCCACTAGACTACACATTCGAGAAACTAATCTATCAAATATCTAAAGCTTAGTTGCAAAAGTTGAAGTATTGAAGTGTAAAAATAGGCGCAATTCATCATGTTACGACAAATGTAGAAAATATCACAATTTATGTAAAGTTATAGAAAAACCATCGATCTCATTCAATACTAACATTATACACATTAACTATTTCAAAAAAATTATCCATTTTAATTCATATCATTCACATCGAGTGGCAAAGTTTAGGGAGACTAACCGGGCCACTTAATAGGTTTTGTTAGGCCATGGCCATTATGATAAAATAAATGTAATTTTTTTATTTTATAAAATCATTATTTGCCAGATATTTTTATATTTGATAAAAAAATAATTTTCTATTTTATGTGTACTTTTTTTAATAACGTATTATTCCAAAAATGAAATATTCAACATAAAAAAGTAATATTTTCGTAATTATCAATAAAACAAAAAGTAGTACTTTTTGACAAAAACTATTAAGCGGTTGAAACACAAACTACAAGAAGAAGAAAAAAGTTAAAGGATTCAAAACTTAAATATTTTCTTCATATTTTACTTTTTTTATAAATATTTAATACATTAATTTTTGAATTCAATTTATAAATATAGTAGGTTTTAAAAAACTTATATACATGTATTAAATAATGTATTCTTATACCATTTAATGACAATATATATATAATTTTTTTTGACAACTACAAAATATATATATATATATATATATATAAAATTAAATCAGTAAAAATTATATAAATTTAATTTATATACATTATTAATATCTTTAATAATTGGTGAAATATATGAAAATTTATTTATTGGTAGTGGCTTTTAAGTCTAAGGTCAAAAAAATTTGTCACGGTTAAGATTATTTTTTGCTTTAGTTCTAATGTTTTCTGTTTAAGTTTAGGTGTGTGGTATTCTTGTAGGATGGTGTTGTTAATCACTTCCGACCTTTTGTCCATAGTTTGATGTAACTTTTTTGAATTATTCTTGATATCCTTTGTATTTTGAATAACTATTTTTAATGTATTTACTTTGTTTTCTTAAAAAATAAATTATAACCATCAAATTTTAAAAACTGTTTGACTTTAACTATAATTCTTTTTAAAATTGGAATTGCAAAATTTAATTTTACACACCAAAATTATATGAATATAAATCACTTTTTATATATATTTCTACTTTTTTTTTTATATATATTTAGATGCATATGTAAAATACTTTAGGGTGATTGTATATATAGTTAAACCCTTAAACTATTGACAGTAATTAATACATTAAATTAAATACAGTGTTTTATTTATTTTATAAAAAAAATACCGTAATTTGTGTATCTTAGGGTCCTAAATAATAAAGTTTTGTTTATCTTAAGTGCACTAATATTTTTATTTTTGACGTCAGAAAGCAATATTACATATGGTGAGAATCTTATTATATCTTATATTTTAAAAATATTAAAAAACAAAGGAAGGCTCTCCTTCTCTTTCTTGGTGTTTCTGTTTCTCTCTCTCCTCACACACAGAAACACAGAAACATTGCTCCCTTGCCGAACCCCAACTTCTCAAAATCCCTTACACAACACACTTTACCTCTTTCTTTCATTCATTCATTCCCAAATCAACCCTTCCTTCTCTCTCAAACACACACTCTCTCTCTCTCAATTGGATCTGATCTAACTCACAATCCTTTCAACTAAAAAGCTTGATCTGATCCATTTAACACAATCAGGGAGAGGGGCATTTTCATTGAAATGGGAATGCCCAATCCCAATCTCAACAACTTCATTAAACCATGAACAAAGCCGTCGTGGCTTCAGACGAAGAACATCATCAACATCAACAAGAGTTCTTCTACGAATCCCACGACCGCTTACTCTCTCTTTCTTCCTCTTGTTCTTGTTCCAACTCCAACTCCGACCAAGAAGAAGAAGAACAAGAAAACAATAATAATAACAATAATAATAATTCTACTTACAATTTTGCCCTTAACAGTTACGACATATGGATCTCCCAACCCTCCTCCGTATCCGAACGCCGAACCCGTCTTCTCCAAACCATAGGTCTTTCATCCGACCCTTCCCTCTCTCGTGGAAACCCTATCCCTCCTCACAATGCAATGTTCCGATCCAAATCTGACGGTTACAACAACAATTCTAACGATAACGGTAACGCCAACAACAACACTTCTTTTCTTTCTCTTAACTCCGTCACTGTAAATAACTCTCTTCCCGCTAATTCCGGCGGATCCCCCGGTAAACCTCCATCCGGTAAGAATTCTCGGAGAAGTCATTCCGGTGCCGATTTTTTGCCCGGAACTTCGGCTTCTGCTGCGCCGGATACGACGGAGGCGGCGGTTTCAGCCGAAGTTGAATGTGACGAGGTTGTAAAAGAGAAAGAGGAAGAGGAAGCTTGTACCATTAGAGATCTCGACAATGGAAAGGAGTTTGTTGTGAAGGAGGTTAGAGAAGATGGAATGTGGAATAAGGTGAAGGAGGTTGGTACTGGGAGACAGTTGACTATGGAGGAATTCGAGATGACGGTCGGTCATTCTCCGATTGTGCAGGAGCTTATGCGGCGGCAGAATAACGAGGATACCGGAGATGGAATCGGTGGTTCTGGCGGCGGTGGTGGTGTTACTAATGGTAATGGTAATGGAAACTCTTCTAAGGGGAAAAAGAAAGGTGGGAGTTGGTTGAAGAGTATTAAGAATGTTGCTAGTTCAATGGCAGGTCATAAGGACCGGCGGAGTAGTGACGAGAGGGATACTTCGTCAGAGAAAGGCGGTAGGAGGTCGAGTTCGGCTACCGATGATAGTCAGGATGGATCGTTTCACGGACCTGAGAGGGTTAGAGTGAGACAATATGGGAAATCATGTAAAGAGGTTACTGCATTGTTTAAGAGTCAAGAGATTCAAGCTCATAATGGTTCAATTTGGAGTATTAAGTTTAGTTTAGATGGGAAATATCTAGCTAGTGCTGGTGAGGATTGTGTGATTCATGTTTGGCAGGTTGTGGAATCTGAGAGGAAAGGGGAGTTGTTGCTTATGGAGAAACACGAAGATGTAAATGTTAATATGTTGTTTCTTGTTAACGGGTCGCCGGAACCGGCTTTGGTGTCTCCTTTGGCGGATAATCTTCCTGAAAGGAAGAGAAAGGGGAGGTCGTCTGTTAGTAGAAAGTCGTTGAGCTTGGACCAATTTGTTGTCCCTGAAACTGTGTTTGCACTTACTGAGAAACCCATTTGCTCCTTTCAAGGTCATTTAGATGATGTGCTTGATCTCTCGTGGTCTAAGTCTCAGGTTAGCTTCTGTTTTTTAGATATAGGTCTTATTGTTTTCGGTATTCCTGAGGCGTTTTCGATGAGTTGGTGTGTATTTGCGAAGTTACTGTTCACTCTTTTATTGGCATTGGCTGATCTTGTTATTGATCCATCTACACGCATTAAAGTTGTTATTGTTGGTTTTCTATTATTAATTGATGAAGTGATAAAATTGGCTTTTACTAAACAGTTTTTTGAGTGCCTGAACAGCCATCAGGAGACAGATATTGGTTCCAAGTTGCATTAGAATACATTTAACTGCTAAAAATGTCTTATATGTTGTTTAATTATTATGTTGTTTGGGGGACGTGCCGAGACTATTTTCTTTAGTGTTTTGTGGTTATCACGTCGTGGAAGATGTATGTGCGCAGCGCACAAGATATGCACTGGACTATTGCTTGTTTTGGTGACTCTCCTTCGGGTTGCATTATTGTAGTCTTGAAAATATGTATTGTGGGAACAAGTAGAAATGTTCTGTCTGAGTGAAACGATTTCTGGATCTTTTTCTTCTCTCCAAATCTATCAGATTCAAATTTGTTTATAAACTTTTGATTACAAACTAAAATGGTTTATTTTTCCTAGAATTATTACATTGTGATTCTAGGCATTTCTTGGAAAGAAGGCGTATAAAACTGAACAAATTTAGGGAGGCAACTTACACACAATATGGTAGCAGCGTGTTGAGAGATTTCCTTATATTTAATGTTTTCTTTGTAATGAATCACTGTTGAGGTATATCTAATTTTTACTGCATTTACTATAGTGAACTGTGATGCGGAGACAGTTTAGCTTGTCTATAGCCCATAAAGGATAGGAAGCTAAAATTTACTGCTTAAACTACAGAAAGAATGTTTTTGGGTCAGTAGCTTACTTAGGATGGGGATGGTTATTTGTAACTTCGGGGTGCTAATTAGATGGTATGTTGATGTCTTTATGACAGAAGAGTGAGTTTTTTTGTCAATTTATCATTATTCCTTATGCAAAATTTGTTCACTGTTTGCTAAACTTTAAAAATGGATAAATGCAGTACAATGGAGCTAAATTCAAAGTTGTGTTTTTTTATGATAACTGAAATTATAAAAATGTGTTTTTAGTTAATCAGTTTCGAAGTCAGATCTGACCCAAAACAAATTCCAAACTAAGTTGGCTGTAATCCATCCTTTTAATCCTAAAAGGAAGTTTTATTTATCTCCCCAGCTGTCCTATTGTGTTAGAAATTTTAAAAATGACTTGTTTACATTTACCAAATTATGTTTGTTGTTAAACTAATTATGTTGTTTTATGAAACCATATTTAACTTGAAAGGTTTGGATCCTATTGAAAAAAGGGGACAAAAGACCTTCAAAAGTTTTGAACTAATATTTTTAGTTTGCCAAACTGCTCCCTACAGCATACATTGGAGGGGATGCTGACGTAAACTAAATGCATTATAACATCCTATAGTTATGGTAACACTAGTGGGGGACTAAGATGAGCACCTCTGGTAGTAACTAAAATTTGAGGAATGAAGTATAATGATTGATATTATTGCTAGCTCAGATAATTTATTTGAATTTTGGAAATATTCAATGGAGCAGGAGGTTTACTGGTTTATTTATTTAGATACCTTTTTGATTAATGTCTGTTGAATAATCTTTTTTAACTTTAAATATTTTACATAAAGCAGTTCTTTGTATTCTTGAAATATGAATTAAGTACCAGTGTTTTTAGATCATCCTTGTAATGTTTTTATTCCACATTTTGCACAGCACTTGCTCTCATCTTCAATGGACAAAACAGTGCGGCTGTGGCATTTGTCTAGCAAATCTTGTTTGAAGATTTTTTCACACAGTGACTATGGTGAGTAAATATAATTATTACATCATCTTCATCTTGCAGTACACTAATCTCTAGACTCCCTTAACCTGAGTTGAAGTCATGTCGACCACTCTGATGGGTATATATATTGATTAAATGGCAGAGCGCTCATATATACCTTCATGTGTTTTTATCAAATTTCTTCTGCCTCTTCCCTACTAAAAATTGAATTAGATTTGAAGTTCATCATATCCCTATCCAATCTAATCCAATATACTGTTTTTTAGGATTGGGTAACCCAATTATGCACAAGGCACAGTTTTATCAAAATATTGATCTTCACTGCATATAGGACTAATTATACTTATACAATAGTTCTTTAATATCGAGTAGGGTGGTTGAATTTTTCAATCAAAGCAATTCAATACACTTACTCCCTCTTTTTTCTTTGCTAATTATATCTTTTCGTTTCAATCTGCTTTCTGTCTGGTGTACAGTAACTTGCATCCAGTTTAATCCTGTTGATGATAGATACTTCATTAGCGGATCGTTGGATGCTAAGGTTCGCATATGGAGCATTCCTGATCGGCAAGTTGTTGATTGGATTGATCTTCATGAGATGGTCACTGCTGCTTGTTATACACCTGATGGTCAGGTTGGTTCAAGGTTAATATGCATCTATTTCAGCATTCAGAAACTCTATATTTAACTCAGTTAAACTGTATATGTGCAGGGTGCACTAGTTGGTTCATACAAGGGTAGCTGTCATTTATATAATACATCCGGTACTGTCAGATTCTTTATTATTATATTTTTTCTTTTTATAGTTATGTCCATTCATCTATACTCTATTCTGATGGTTGTGGGGCCACTGATTATCATCCTGTTTTCATAATCCATTCAGAAAATAAGTTGCAACAGAAAAGTCAGATCAATCTGCAGAACAAGAAAAAGAAGTCGAATCACAAGAAAATTACTGGTTTCCAGGTAATTTAATGATTTTCTGGCTTACAACTGTAGCTAAGTTATGATGCATGATTGTCTTTGTAATTGAATTTTACAAACAGTTTGCCCCAGGAAGTTCATCTGAAGTACTTATCACATCTGCTGATTCTCGAATTCGGGTTGTTGATGGTGTTGATCTGGTTCATAAGTTTAAAGGTGCGTAATTCTGACTAGCATCAAGTGAAATTTATTTAAAACATGATATAACAAGTGAATAGGCCATTTTGGTAAACTGCGTTTTTCTGCATGATAAATTGTGTTTAGTTATATGGACAAAGCAAAGATTTTACAACTGTTTTCATGTTTTCTCTGGAGGGATGGGGGATTCTCTACCTAGGCTTAAAGATTTATTGGAAATTTATTTCGACCATTGGATAAAAGTTGTGCTCTTGCATCAGTTGTATGCTTGCAACCTCTGCAAATTTGCACAAATGGAAACAGGTCTTGAGCATATATTTATTTTCTTGCTGATCAAATCGATTTCATGTTTTGTGCAGGCTTTCGAAATGCAAGTAGCCAGATTTCAGCCTCCCTCACAGCAAATGGTAAATATATTGTTGCAGCAAGTGAGGATTCCCATGTATACATCTGGAAAAATGAAGCCGATTGCAGGCCTAACAGGAGTAAAGGTGTCACCGTGACACAGTCCTATGAGCATTTTCACTGTAAAGATGTCTCAGTGGCCGTTCCCTGGCCTGGTATGGGTGATACATGGGACATGCGTGATACATTTTCTGGAGAACAACCGGAGCTTGATAACAACAACGACGAAATCACATCAGCCAATCATCCTCCTACACCTGTAGAGGAAAACTTTGGTAACGAGGGTTCACAGTCTGCTTCAGGTTACAATAGTCCACACCATGCAACCATTGCAAGTGCGACAAATAGTTACTTTTTCGATAGAATTTCTGCAACATGGCCAGAGGAAAAACTTCTTCTAGCTGCAAGAAACCAAAGCCCTCGTGTCAGTATGGATTTCTCAAATGGGGTAAGTCAAAAAATGTCAGCCTGGGGTATGGTGATTGTTTCTGCTGGACTGCGAGGTGAGATTAGAACTTTCCAAAATTTTGGATTACCACTGCGAATATAAGAAGCAATAGAATATGCGTGGCTATATGACATGGCGGAGATTGAGTTAGATATCAGCTCATAAGGTAGTTGACATCACCTTCTCCTTTAGTTGGCAAAAACCTGTACAGAAAAGTGGGTGAGATTTGTAATATTAGCGGGGTTTCGTTTCATTTCATTCCTTGTTCTTGTGCTTATTGGATGAAGATAGGTTATCATTCCATTCATGCACTTTAGGGGGAAAATGGGGGGAAACATTGTCAAACAAAAACAAAAAAAGAAGTTAAAAAAAAGGGTACACCAGGAATTTAGAAACCGATGGATGTAATCGGGAAATGTAGAGTAACGCGAGTATGGGAAAAGCTTATTGAAATTAGAAATGATGATTCTTTTACACTTGTTGCCTTGAGTTTTGTTATTATGGAATTCAATATGTTGTTGTCCAGGTAAATCAGTATCCAATAAATAGCAATAGATAGATGCAAGTTTAAGCGTCACTAAACCCATTGTTCAGACTAGAAAATTATCTATAACATGAGATAAAATAAATTTGCAAAGTTCCCTTAGTAGCAAAATTCAGGCTGAAGTGCATAGTTGCTTATGGGCTTCTTATTTTTAACATAGGAAAATTTATTTTCACATCACTTTTAATATTCTTTTATTTAAATTTAAACTATTCTGATCTTATACCCTGTAAAATTAATGCCATTTCACAAAAATAAAAAAATTGATCAGTCATATAATTAAGTGTAATAATGAAGTGTCAAAATTGTGTATAAATTTAGTGCGAGAATAGATGTTCTTTCATGATAGCTTAATTACTATTTACAAGTGATGGTTGAACCATGGCTTTGCCAAACTTAATTTAGCTACACACTTCAGGCATGTTAGAGAGAGTGGTGACTGGTGAGGATGCTAATGCTATTTGACACGATGACTCACCATTTCAAAGCTTAAGAATTAAAGTGTTTAAAATTCACTTATTTGATCATAACAAGTTCATTAGTAGAAACAGTAAACGCATTATGGTAAACGACTGCTAAATTATTTTAAACTACAATTCAATTCATAATATGAAGAACTTGGGTTGGGATTCTCATGAGGGATCTTTACTAGATGGAGTCCAATGAAAATCCTCACCATTCAATTATTTGTTAATAATTTCGACCACATGCAAATAGAGATTAATGAGTAGTTGAGACTCTACTGCATCAAATGGAGAAGATCTATTTTCGAATAACTTGGATTCCAAAATATGGACATTGATGTGAAACCGTTGCTCCAAATAGCACAATTTTAGAGACCAATTGAACAAATAGTGCCTCATCAAATGCTTCTATATAATTTTAACTATTGTATAAGATTTAAGTCTTCGTTGTGTCGTCATATGATTCATCAATTGGTTAATTGTTTTTTCTATTTTTTAGTCATTACACACTAAACATGATCATGATTAAACATGGAAGGTTCAACCGAAATTTTAGGGTACTCGGTTATTGCTAATTAGTCAAAACTCTTATATTTATGCATTTTTTTTATGCAACAAGAGCATGATGATGATCTATATTTTAATAAATTATAATGAATTTTGTTTATTTTAATTTGGTTTGTAATAATTCTTAACTTGTTTTAGTTTGAAATTGTAATAGTTTTAATTTAGATTTAATTGATGTTAGTAACTGAAGATGCTTCTTTGCATTTAGTTTGTTTTAGAAAAATATGGTGTAAGTGTCTAGAGAATAGTGTCATTAGCGTCCAATTTAGGTTAAGAGTAGTCTTACTATACTAGAATTTCTCTATAATGAAAATGGTGAGAGTGACATAGGTCTCCTCTTTGAGTTATTGAAATAGAACTTACTTCAATCTTATCTATGCTTCCTTACTATTGTGCTGATTTTTCATTAACTTATTAACCTTCTATGTTGTGGCACATTTCTTTTTCATATTCTTATCCTAACTCATTTTTTTCCCCTTTTATTTGTTACTTTATTTAAAAAAGCTACTTGATAAATTTTTCATCTCTTGTGAAATAAACTCAGATCCACGTCAAAATAGCACTACACATCATGGAATAAACTTCTAAAGAGGTGTGTGGTCAACAAAAACAGGAGGTACTAATAGTTGCCTCCTACAACAAATGAACCTATAGTGTAATAGTAGGCCCAATCAGACAGTGAGTTAGGGCACCATAGTGAAGAAAATTTGACTCTGTACCCCACTTTTATTCCTATATCTCAACAATTTTTTGAAAATGTCAAAAATACCCTCAATTTTTTTTTTTTTTTACAAAATTCACTTTCACTTCCGGAAAACTATTTTCAAGAATTCCGGCATACAGAGTTTTACCGGAAAACTTTTTACAAGTTTTCCGGTACAGAAGGATGTTTTCGAAAAACTTAAAATAAGATTTCCGGTACAGGAATAAATAATGTGTGTACCGGAAAACTTTCTCCAACTTTTCCAATACAGAACGTGTTTTCGGAAAATTTTATCGACAAGTTCTCCGGTACACACCCTTATTTTTAAAAAAAAAAATTTAATTTTATTAACTTTTTTTTTATCACTTCAAAAATTATTGAAAATTTTGGGGTGGTCGTCGCCACTAAAAATTCGATCGTGTCTATAATTTGCCGTCTTTATCTCTATCCCTACCACCTAAAAAAATATTGTTAAAATCAAATAAATTAATTAAATACTAATATAATAAAAAAATTAAAATAAAATAAAAAAATCTGAAACTACCGGAAAATTTGTGGGTGAAGTTTTCCGGTAACTTCCGGAAAAGTCACTAATAAGTTTTTTGGTAGTTCATTATTTCCGGAAAACTTGAAAAAAGTTTTCCGGTAAAAATAAAAATTTTGACGTAATATATACGAGAGTATTATCGTATTTTCACTGACTTTTTGGGGTATAGAGATATTTGTGAGGGTACGGGGTCAAATTTTTCATAATGAAGCCCTTTATAACATCTGCAAAAAATTACCGTTTTGACCCCAAAAAGGTACTGCATATCCCAATAATTATACGTCTATTCCCACAAGTCCAAAATAAAAATCCAGATTTGCCCCTGTTTAATTTTTTTAAATGTGTTCTAAAAATTTTAAATTAAATTTGTTAATTATTTTTTTAAAAAAATTAATGTTGCGGAAAACATTGGTAATTTTGTTTGTTTTTTTTAGAAAAATGATAAAAATGAGCAGTTTGATGATTATGTAGGGTAGGGGTATAATTATTGAGTTACTGGTTAATTTTTTGCAACCTGAAGCTAAAAAAGGAGTATTCCAAACTTTCTGGTATCTTCTATCAAAAGAAATTAACAATTTTCCATGCCCCAATCCAAGAAACTGCCAAACAAAATCCTAGAATTCACCTTCTTTTCTATCCAAAAAATTATCTTCACAACTCCAATTCCTTTCAGCAGTGATATTATTATCACAAGTCCTATAGGTCATAGCTACTAATAATGGGGTGTATGACACATAATGTCTCCTATTGGCAATATTAAAAATTAGAAATATCTTTTCTTTATGAAATCTAAAAATCAAAATCTCATTGGTTGGTTTTAAAGTACGTGGCAGGTGCACATACTGCTAATTATCTTATCCTCTTATATATTTCACTTTATATATTCATTTTCAAATATACTTATTTCATATAACACCACTTTATTAGTTAACATTCATTCATTTTCAAATACTAAGTTCATTCATATCTTATTTAGCAATGGCTCTTCAAGCTGCTTCTTTGCTTCCTGCTTCTTTCTCCATTCCTAAAGAGGTTTGTTTTAATTCTTCTTATTGTTGTTATTATTGTATGCTTTTATTTATTTATTTTTTTAATTTATTATTGTATACTTTTCAAAGTTGATAATTGAGATTATGTTTTGAAAAACAATGTATTGTGTGTGTTTGTAGGGTAAGGTTGGTGTTTCTCTTAAGGATTCAACCCTTTTTGGCCTTTCATTGTCTGAATCTTTGAAAGGTGATTTCAGCTCTTCTGCATTGAGGTGCAAGGTAATTAATTGCAACAAAAGCTTAATTGGCTTTATTCTTCTTCTCAATTACCCTTTTAATTGTTTCAACTTATCTATGAGTATATTGAAATATTTCACTTTATTCATTAGGAGATTGTGTGTGCAATTTCACAAACAAATAAGGATTGTAAGTGTTTGTTTAAAAAATTGAAGAATGTGAGTGTTGTGTAAGTTTAGTTTAGGAAATGAGTGCAATACCACAAAATATTAGTGTATGGTTTAAGAAATGAGTGCACTTGTTGAAAATGGGAGTTAATTCTGAGAGTTGTGAGTTTTTTTAACACTATGGTTCTCAGGAGAAAGGGGTTTGGTAATCTAGTATTCGGCCGAGAGGAAAATAAAGTCTAACAAAAGATTGTTTCAGTTGGGTTTCAAATTCGGTACTCCCGATGAATTCGCCCTTCACTAAAGCTCATTAACCACTTGAGTCTAATCAGTTGGTTTGAAATTTGTGAATTTAACAACAAAATACAATGTAGTATGTATGTTATATTATACCCTTTATTTTTGGGGGCCTTGTCTAATTTTGTTTTCCTCTTTTCTATCAGAGGGAATTGCGACAAAAGGTCGGTGCTGTGAGGGCAGAGACAGTGGCTACAGCAACTCCAGCAGTTAACAAA
This sequence comes from Cicer chorassanicum, assembly GCA_037974735.1. NCBI lineage: Eukaryota > Viridiplantae > Streptophyta > Magnoliopsida > Fabales > Fabaceae > Cicer > Cicer chorassanicum. The sequence continues at coordinate 44,736,553 of JBBPBP010000002.1, read as the reverse complement.
TCTTCACAAGATGGCAAGAAAACATTGAGGAAAGGCAATGTTGTGATCACTGGTGCTTCTTCTGGATTAGGCCTTGCCACTGCTAAGGCTTTGGCTGAGACTGGAAAATGGCATGTAATTATGGCTTGCAGGGATTTCCTCAAAGCTGCAAGAGCAGCAAAATCTGCTGGAATGGCTAAGGAAAACTATACTATCATGCACTTAGACCTTTCCTCTCTTGACAGTGTTCGCCAATTTGTCGAAAACTTCAGGCGATCCGGAATGCCACTTGATGTGCTTGTTAACAATGCTGCTGTTTACTTGCCAACTGCTAAGGAACCTAGATTCACTGCTGAAGGCTTTGAACTTAGTGTTGGGACAAATCATTTGGGACATTTTCTTCTCTCGCGCCTTTTGCTTGAGGACTTGCAGAAATCTGATTACCCTTCAAAGCGCTTGATCATTGTTGGCTCAATCACAGGTATAGTTCATTACTAATATGTCCATTAGGGTTTTAAAACATGGTTTGTGACTTCTATCTGGTCACAAAATCAAGGTTTTTGATGCATCTGCAACCAAAATGTAACTGCAATTGAGGTCACATTTGACTGTGATTCTTTGTATTGTCGAAATTATCTAGTTGATTATGTCCATTAGGGTTTAGAAAAAAAATTGGGACTACTATCTGGTTGCAACATCAAGGTTTTTGATGTATCTGCAACCACAATGTAACTGCCATTGAGGTCGCATTTCACCAAAGATTATCTGTAATATCAAGGATTATCTAGTTGCGTTTTGTACTGATTGTGTATGAATTAAACAGGTAACACAAACACATTGGCCGGAAATGTACCTCCGAAGGCTAACCTTGGTGACTTGAGGGGACTTGCCGGTGGCTTGAATGGGCTAAACAGTTCATCCATGATAGACGGTGGAGATTTCGATGGTGCAAAGGCGTACAAGGACAGCAAAGTGTGTAATATGCTGACAATGCAAGAGTTCCACAGAAGATACCATGAGGAAACTGGAATTACATTTGCTTCCCTCTATCCTGGTTGCATTGCAACAACAGGCTTGTTTAGGGAACACATTCCCTTGTTCAGAACTCTATTCCCTCCATTCCAAAAGTACATAACCAAAGGTTATGTCTCAGAAGAAGAATCAGGAAAGAGACTTGCTCAGGTAATAATAGCAATAACACTCGAGAAATGATTGAATCATTGAAGTATCTTCATTTTTGTTCATGTATGGTTGTTTTGAATGTAGGTTGTAAGTGATCCAAGCCTAACAAAATCTGGTGTTTACTGGAGCTGGAACAAAGCTTCTGCTTCATTTGAAAACCAGCTATCCCAAGAGGCCAGTGATGCCGAGAAGGCTCGCAAGGTGTGGGAGGTTAGCGAGAAGCTTGTTGGTTTGGCCTAAAGTCAGAGCCTCCAACATCTATGCTGAGTATGATGCAGAGGCATTGTCATGTTGAGTGCATTAATTGTTTTGTTAGATAGGAGCTTTTTTTTTTTCTTTATGTAGGAGTCATGGATCAATAAAATCATTCAACCATGTGGCAAAGTGCTTATAAACTTTCTGAAATATCTGTGCATAGTGACTACAAATTGGGTAACTACCATGGGTCAGCATCTGAAAATTCTCCAATTTTATTTAAGTTTTGCCCAGAAATCTATCGACACACCTCCAACAGAAAGCTATCGCAGTAAGGATGCCTCGAAACGCTAGAGTACCATGCAAACAAACACTCACTAAAGATTTTGCTTAGGTAACTGTACCGGCCTAACACAGAAAAGACCAGAGGTTAAGGCCTATGAGAGTTTATTCCTTTGAAAAGTGACATTTTATTATTTGAATGCAAATATTAAAACTGAGTGCAAAAACAAAGGTAGCATACATTGAACCTGAATTAGCTGCAAACGCGTAAACAAGCGGTCACTACAGTCACCCAAACACCACAGTTTACTCCTTAAACATATCATATTACACTAAAAAAACAACACTTCCAGAGTTGCAGGTTTTTCTTCATATTTACGAAATTTAATACATCTCCTTGGCAACCCTAAATATTTCGGTTTCAGGGACGAGAATATACATCCATAATATACATATGTTGCTTCATATATGAAGGGACTCAAAGCTCATAGCCAGGAAACCTTGCCACTTGTGGATCAACCATGTCTAGAAAGGTATTTGCCATTCCTCCAAGACCTTCGAATAAGGAATAAGGGCGATCTCCACCGTGCATCTTTCCTTCGACGATCCATAATATACATATGTTGCTTCATATATGAAGGGACTCAAAGCTCATAGCCAGGAAACCTTGCCACTTGTGGATCAACCATGTCTAGAAAGGTATTTGCCATTCCTCCAAGACCTTCGAATAAGGAATAAGGGCGATCTCCACCGTGCATCTTTCCTTCAACGATCAATTTTTGTGCTCTATCAAGTAGAAAGCAAGAAAATCCTTTAGCCCTGTATAAGTACTCCTTGTTTCCTGTCAATCTGTACAGAGAAAGAAAGACATAGGTGTTCCCACTGACGCCGTGGCAAATTCCAACTCGCTTAAGAAGACCTCTGTTCCATACTACTTCTCCAGCATCTACAGCTGCTTGCAAAAATTCCTTATCCTCAAAAGCCTAATTATGGTAAAGAAATTAGTCATGAGATCAGGTCTTTGAAAACTTGGCTCAAGAATTATTGCATAAATTCAGTAAAGTAAAGAAAAAGAAAATTATATTGCAGTACTTCAGAAAATGAATTGTTAACTGAATTGTCTAGATCACTTTTAGTTCATGTACACCATATAGTAAACATTGCAAAATCCATTACAATCAGATTCACTCAAATTATCAATTTACCGATTCCTTTACATCATATAAACTCCGCATGCAGTTTGTATTTGAATGTGGTAACTAAGGAAAAGATTGCCTCATTGTCAAAAAAAAATAACGGAAAAGATTACCTCGGCTGCTTTCACAAGCGTAAGAGTTACTCCAGGAGCACCATGACACCAATGCACAAGACGGTCGGATTCACTTCCTTCACTGGAGGGATAATTGCCACTCAAGAAACGATTCTTAATCATGTAACGTAGTGTACCCTTGACATCTTCCACCTCATCTGGCTTGAGTTCCATGCCCATCAAAACATTCATAATTCCTGCAAGTCCATGAGCAGCACCCCAGTATTTCTTCCCATGCCATTCATACATCAAAGGACATCTTCCCTTGTGAGCCAATTGTCTACCGGCTGTTATAACTTCTTCCACAATCGGTCTCTATCAAAGTTAAATCAAAAGCCGATTTTCATGAAAAGTTGACATGATTTTGATAAAATAAATTGCAACGAAGAATTCCACGACGAAGCACATAAACGTTACCATATCATCAGTAGGTATTGTGTCTTTACCAATATGCTTGTTTAAGAATGAACAAGCCCATAAGTAACCTGCTTTTCCATACAATACCTCGTAGGGCAAATCATGAGGTAGCTCAATCTGTTCACAAAGCAAAAGCACCAATATGAAAAATAAATTAAACAAACAAAGTTGATGTGTAAATTGGATTCTCATATGGATCATGACTCAGAAATAAATACAACAAAATACCTCTTTGAATTGTCTAAGGTAATAGTCAAGTAATCTCCCATCACCAGCGTGCTTAGCTATGACAGCACCAAGAGCACACACACCGGCACGCCCACAGATGAACGTCACACGGCTGCAATTCAATACAATAGCAAATAAAACAAAAATTACTTTATTTCCCATTCTCCCATATCCGGCTGAAACTGTAAATTTTTTATTTTATGAAATTTCACAACATAATATAGTTCAAGTCATTCCCTAACTTAATCCTAAGGAAAAACAAGAGTGGAAATTTCTCAAGTTACATAATTGGTTACAAAATATTTTAATTAATAGATAAGCTAATACGCAGAAATATTGTCAAGTAGTGGTAGTGGCTATTGTGGCACTAGCATAGCAAAATTTTAACAAATTGTGATTGTTCTATGATATGCAATTTAATACAAAGTATTGTCAATAAAAACTACAACAGTGCTATAACATGATGGCATAGCATAATTTGAACATACTGCTATTTTCTACGATCCACAATTGACAATGTTAATACACAAGCAATTCTATGGCATTATGCTTCAAAATCCAACTATTGATAGCAAGCTATCCTTAACAATTAAAATCCTCAAACTAAGCATTTTAGAACTAAGCTTCATAAATCACAATGCTAAATTAAGTCTTCTCTAACGCATGAAAGAGAGTACCTTGAATATTTTGAAGCAGAATCACAAGTTTTAACAATCTTGGAGCACAAGTTAAGATCATCCACATTCTTGGTTACTTGATAAGCCTTGAAAACCAGGTAAGCTGTTCCAAGAGCCCCCGTGTAGAGAGTATAGTCCTTCACACGGTTCCCACTCGAACCCCATGTCTCACTAACTACCTAAAGAAAAAGAAGAATTAGAAAACATAGCACAAACACTTTGTGGGCAAAAACACACCGACCCATTATGGCACCAACGTGAAAGTTACTAACTTGAACCTACCCAAAATTAAAAATAAAAATAAAAATAAAAAAGAAGGTAAATTTAAAGAAACCCAATAATCTGTAGAGATATATAAGAACACAAAAAAATGAAGGAATTTTTGGAGTACCGATTGTTTAAAGTGAAGTGCTGCTTGTTGGAGGTTTGTGGAGAGTGTTTGGTAAGGTAGAGAAAGGAGTGAGGTGAGAGAGTGTGGTGTTTGTGGTTGGGAATGAGTTGCTTCTTCTTCTTCTTCTTCTTCTTCAAGTGTGGTCTCTGCAATGAATGGTGGCAAGTCGTTCGGAAAGAAGCGATCAGCCATCTTACCGACCAAATGCAGAGAGTACAAACAATAGTTACCGGTGTCTCAACATTTCACAAAAAATCATCGATTTTGTCATAAGAATTAAGATTTTTTTAAAATATTTATTTTTTTATAAAAACATTAAATATAAAGTTTAAAATGAAAAGTTAGTCTGAATAGTATATTTTAAAATATTATTTTAAGTATTTTATCTATTTGTTACAATTTTATTTGGATAATAAAATTTTAAAAGATGGTTCAAATAAAAAGTTATTTTGATAAATTTTTCATAAAAATCATATTTGAAAACTATGAACAAGTTACAACATAGGTATACATTAGGATATGGATTCGAAAAATCTATCTCACATATATGAATATGAGATATCAAGTTACAACATGGATATATATTATGATGAATGTATATTAAATTGATTCATTATGATAATATTACATAGTGTGTTATGTAAGTGTCATAAGTTACTCTCATAGTGATAATTATGTATGTCACCCTCATACTTGAAACCACTATGATCTCTAGATGAGGAGTTGATTGTTTTATTGTCGTCAAACATTGTCTGTAATAATATGGATTATAAAGTTGGTTAACTAGGCATTCAATGAGTCATGTTGAGAGACATAGGCAAGGGCGGTCCAACATATGTGGAGGCCTAAAGCGAATTTTCTAAATTTTAAATTGACATCACTAAATTAATATAATTGATGTCATGTAATATTTATTTTTCAATTGATTTAATATTTTTGAGACAATATTAAATTTAGAAAAGATTTATATATTTTAATTTTAAAAGTATTAAAATCTAGAGCCTTTTTATTAAATAAATTTTTTTTAAGACCTTTTGATAAAGTAAAAATATTGTTTTTCATGGAGGCTTAAAGCGGTAGCTTTATTAGCCTTACCCTCGGGCCGATCCTGGACATGGATGACCTAGATGGGATTTGTTCCTCCCACATGACTAGAGTAATATGTATATGCCACTTAATAGAGCATGACTATTAAACACATGACCATGTTGAGATAAGTCAATATGGAATATTGACTATTGTAAAGTATACTCGGGTATCAAGAAATGAGACATCAAACTATACAACGGTGACACATTATATGCCTTGAGTTCGATTTAGATATGAGGGCAAAAGAGAGATTATACAATATCATGATCACAGAAATGTTACGTCCAATCACATGACATTCTCGTAACTTGGGTAGCAGTGATGTGTTGCTAGATATTGATAGTTGTTTAATATTAAGTAGATGATTTAATATTATTACCAACATTACGACAACCTATAGGGTCACACACACAAGAACAAATTAATGAGGGGTTAAAAGCATAAATAAATAAGACTTATTAAGTGAAATACATAACACCGTAAGCTCTAGTACGCTAGGTTAGTATAACGGTCTATATATTGAAGTCTTATACATAATTAAGATTTGAGCAATCAGAAAAAGCAAAAACCTTAGTCGTTCTCTACATTAGCTAGCACTAAAACTAAGGCTACCCTTGTTCGAGTTCTGTTCGTGTGGACTACATAGAGATATACCGATAGAACAACGTATGTGATCATCATTTATCATCATAGTTTTATCACGCTACAACATGTAATCTAATAAACCTTGATTCATGACCATTCGTAAGGATGTGTGGAGGAAAACTTTAATTTTTAGCCACTACGCTTTTATCTGTTTTTACTCGTGATTTTATTTCACCCAAATGCGTGCCCTGTAGCTCAACATCGCAGCAAACATTCTCTATAGAAGGCATAAGTCGCTGAGAATGTTGTTTCTGATTTACTTAATGCAAATTTTATTTTTGAGGCCAAGTACACCACTTGGCTCTACATTGTTGTACTAGTTAAGAAATCTAATAATAAATGGCGTCTATAAGTTGATTTTTCTGATCTAAACAAAGCATGTCTCAAAAATGTGTACCCCCTCCCCAACATCGATAAATTAGTCGATATTTCATCTGATTTCAAACTGTTATCGTTTATGGTTGCTTATTCAGGATACAACCAAGTTATGTATATCTTGAAGACTGCGAAAAGACAACATTCATGGTTGATTCGGGGAACTATTGCTACAACAACATGCCTTTTGGACTCAAGAACTATGAGCGCATGATGAACAAAGTATTTAGAAACCAAATGGGAAGATGTTGGAAGTCTATATGGACGATATGATTGTGAAATCCGAAGATGAGATCGACCACACGTCTCATCCCCGCAAATTTTCAAAGAAGTTCGAACACATATCATAAGGCTTAACTTCAAGAAGTGTGTTTTCATAGGATTTGACCTAACAAAACGAGAAATTGAAGCCAACCCAGATAAGTGCAAAGCATTAATGACAATGCCAATGTTGATTCCAAAAGGAAAATTCAAGTCTATAGTAACATGTTGGTCGCCCTATTAAGATTCATCGCCAAGTCAGCCCGATACGCATTTCCTTTCTACAAGCTATTAAGAAAATAAGCAGCTTCTAGTAGACTGGCAGATGGGAGGTCGCGTTGACACGGTTGAAGTAAACCATTTCCCAACCACCAGTCCTTTCATGCCCGATTGAAGCAAAAACTATTTATTTGTACCTAGTTGTCTCACCTGAAGCGGTAAGCGCAACCTTAATCCGCGAAACTACTAAAGGACATAAATCCACCTACTTCGTCATAAAGAATTGTGGAGATCTTTTAGAAACTGTTTATACAAAAAAAATATTATAAATTGTTAGTTGAGAATAGGAGACAACTAAATATAGTGCAATTGAATTCTTGTCAATCAAATCAAGGGTTAGTCAAACTAGCAATAGCTGAATGCAGAGTTAGGAGTCTTTCTCAGTTCCATGAAGGTTTACAAAAATCATATAGTTTAAACATGTTGAAATTGACAATTCAATATTAAAACTTGTGTTCCAAGTCTATAGCGCAACTAACCACAAACTACTATATTTGCAGAGGAGCGACGTGGCCCAAAAGAGCACACGAGGATAACCTATGCAAAGTTGCCATGAAAATAGAAGAATATACACCACCATGAGACATCACGTAGATAGATCCAACAGTAAGAAGAAAGCATATATGCATTAAGGCAGACTTAGGGTAAATGTTGTTGGCCACGATACATTATTTTCCTATAAATACTTCATATACTTTTCATTTTATACACAAAATCAATCAAACAAGTCTAATATAACAAAATCACATATTCTTATTTAAAATATAGCATCATAAATTTTTTAACATGCATTGCTAAACTTATTAATTAACAACATTTCAAACAATCATTATATCACTTTACAATGCTCATACAAACTAAAATAAGAGAAAATATTTATGTATTACATTTATGTTATGAATTTAATTTTTTGACATTAATTTAAATTTAAATTTTTTTGAAAAGTATAATTAAAATTTAATTGATATGTATTGTTCACATAAAGAATTTTACACTCTCAATCCATTTTGGTTTTCTATCTTAATATTGCATCGAAATTAAATTCTTTATATATATTTTTTTTTGAAGTATGCTAGATGACATAACATTAGTAAATGGTCAACAATTAACATAACACTATGTAGGCAAAAACACTTCAATATATACCATGTTGCTCATAAGGAAACAGGAAAAAAAACTACACAAAGAAAGCATAAACAAGACAAACATAAAAGGGTGAGGCAAGGAGGTGGAGGGTAAGACTAGGAAAGGAGCATATTGATGACATTTTTATTTTACATGAACCATAAAGTTTTTTTTAATTTACAATTTAAGCTAATGTTGGTCCCATTCCATCCAATTGGATTGACTACCAACTCTAGGAATACTGTTGACTCTAGAGAACTTATCAACCTTGAAGTTGGCCCCACACATGATTCCTTCACTGTCTATCCTTGGCATTGCCTTCAACTTGTTCATTGGATGCTCAAAGCTCACTAAACCTCCTTCACTATGAAACATACACCCTGCATCCAACATTAACTTATCAATACTATTCATTTAACCTTATTAGGAACAATAATTGTCTCAAAATATAAATTTTATTTTAAATTATTAGATACATTTATTCTTTTTAAAATATACATACTCTTAATACTACTATTAAGTGGTTTGGTAGACCAAAAATCAAAAGTAAACACAACTATATAAAAAAAGATTTTTCAATTATAAATTAATGTAATTCCACTAATGTAAAAGTTTTTTTATTTTATTTTCATATATGGTTAAAAAAAGAAGCAAAGAAAAAAAATGATGGTTAATTAAAGTACCTGTTGGAAAAGGAGCAAAGGATTTGGCACAACCCTCTTTTATAACTTCAAGATCATCAGAGATGACAACAGATCCATCAGCTGCAATACCCCAATACAACTTCACTCCACCATCAGAACCCTTCAAAAAAGAAACATGATTAATTAATTAACAGTGTTGGTGAAATTAATTAAGCAATTAGCAAAGATTTTAATAGTTTGATATATACATACCAGTGCAGCAAAGACAGTACCAATTTTGCTATCATAGACAACAAAGGCAAAACTACCATCAAGATCCTTAACAACTTGATCTGCTGGGTATGGACCACGATCACGAAGTGTCTTATATGCTTCAATCACAAGCATGGCTTCATCACTACTCTTTGATAAACCATATTGCTTTATCAGTAATGACAAATTGTTCAAACTCCCCAAAAATAAACAATATATGTCATCAACCCCACAAAACAACCTGCAAAATCACATCTCTCTTGTTAATTAACTCTTATTTTCTCTAGGGAAAAGCTCTGATAATCAAAATTATTATTGACAAATTTAGATTAAGCATAACCTTTGATGAACAGAAAAAGGCTTATCAGGTCTAACATAAGCAAGAACAGCAGCTTGACCAAAACTCATATAAGAAGTGTTTTGAGGATGATGAGAGAGGAAATCACTAAGAGTTTCTTCAGGAAATTTAGGTTTCTTGGAACCTTTGTAAGATGCAGGACTATTAAGCTCTTCAGGTGGATGAGCAAAAGCTTTGTGGAAAATTGCCAACATCTTCTGTTTTTTTGATTCTACACCAAATCTTAGAAAGTAATAATAACTTTATTTACCTTGGCTATTTAATTTATTGAAAGATTTTTAAAATGGAAGGGTCATTGGGATATTTATATGGTTATTTATAATAAATTTAATTACGTAACACCTACCACAAAGTGAACAAAAGTGGTTAAGCTGGTGGTCTTGTCTTGTTCAAAGTTGTGGCCGTGGGTCCTACTTTGATGGATAAGTATGAAAGACCAAGAAGTACTCTCTTGATCTTATCGTGATAAAGTTTTTTTTTTTTTGTATACTTTTTATAAATGAGTTTTAGGATAGACCATTTTCATAAATGATATAAAATGGGTCAATAATTAATTATTATGAGAAATTTTAATGATATTTTACTATGTTTTTCAAAAATAACAAATTATAATTCTCTTTATTTTTATAGGTGTTAATAATTTAATTAGTGTCGAATTAATATAAAATATATTTTTTATCAAATTAATATTAATTAAATTATTATCTCAATTATAAAAATAAAAATAACAATTAATATTACTTTTAAAAGAGAAAGTATGTGATTTTTGTAGTTTTAAATATTAGTTCATAGTTGATGGGTCTATATTATAATTTGCCTTTTTATTATGTATAAT
>JBBPBP010000002.1:44713956-44725583 GCA_037974735.1 Cicer chorassanicum | reverse complement strand
TTTATGTTTGAATATGTGACAAAATTTTCAAAATAAAAATATTGACATTTGTCAGTTCAACTAAAATTTTAGAATATTTTTTTTTTTCATTTAGTTATGAAGGAAAAATAGGAGGGAGAAAAATTATAATTTGACGAAGAATTAAGTTTTAATAACTTTGTTTTTCAAAATAAATATTACAAATGTAGAGAAAAATAAAGTTTAGAAAATAACAAATTTATCCAACAATAGAAAACTATGAAAATGTGAGACTCTAATAAAACTTTAATATCCACCCTCTATTTAATATTGTTCTTGAGTTTAATTATCATATTATCATCTTTAACTGAACTTTGATATTGTGTTAAATTAGTTTGAATCTAATTCGCAAAAGTTAGCACAAAATATTTAAACTTATGTAAACCATCGATTTTTTTCCTCCTATTTTTTATTTATTTACTTATCTTTTGTGTTCTTTCGGATACCAAAACCAAAACATAAAACTAAAATGAATATAAAAAGTTATCATTATCTTTGTTTTTTTGTTTACCAAGATAGTTTTTGGCCCCACGAAGTCACTATCATCGCCTGCCTGCTTCCGAAATCACACCATATTTGCTATTACCATGGGAGATGGGAACAAGTTTCCCTTGGTTGGACACCAACTCACATTATTTTATTATGTAAACCATATGGCTAATTCTTTCATCCTTCAAAAATGTAATTTTCCTTTTTCAAAATTAATAATTTTCTATGTTTTCTATTTTAATAGTAGAATAGTTAGTTATCTTTACTCACTGGCTAATATGATTCTTCCAAATAGGACAAGACAAATATTTTGTCTATTTTTTCTTATATATAGAAATAAAAGTGACAATATCCTAATTAAAAATTATTATAGTGTCAATTGATCATTCAAAGTAGTAAGTTATGCTAATCAATTAGTGGAAGAGCTAAATGTATTTATAGTGTTTATAAAATTTATTATGAGCTTTGAAGTTTAGTGGTTCAAAATATTTATTTACTTTTTATTTCTATTTTAAAAAAATATATAATAAATTGATATTATTTTATCTATCAAGATAGTTTTTTAAAAAAGAAAAATAAGGATTAAAATTTAATTAAAATTTTTGAAATATTGAATTTTGAAAATCTATTTAACATTAAATATATTGATTACGTATTATTATCTTCGGTCGACTTTCAAACATATGATTTAGTGGGAGTTGTACAACTTTTATACAAATTTGACAGTACCTTTTTACTATAATGTTGAGTCTCACTTGTGCTATTTTTTCTAAGAGATAAATATTCTTTATACACTCTTTAATAACATGCTGCTAAAAAAAAGTGAATATATGAAAGCAATTCCAATATGCTTAGGCAAGGCGGCTTTTAGGGCAATAAGAAAAGACAACTCACAAAGTCACATCTTATGGGTTTCCAACATTATCTTATCTCTTTCTGTATATACTATTACTATGAGCTTCAACATTCCTTCAATAATTGCCAAAGATTTTTAAAGTTGGACACCCCACCTCATCATCAATCTGGCTAAGTTCCAATGCTTTAAAATCAGATGGAATCTAATAAAAAACATCAGATGAATCCATCGGTTGAACCGAGAATTTATTTGGTTTACTTTCATTTTTAATCATAGTAAAATTGAATTAAATTATTAATAAATCGAGATGAAATGTGTTAACACAGTTGGTTCAACCAACTTTGTTTATTTCTTTTTTAAAAAAAAAACAATTATTAGTCATTTTGACTCAACTATTGAACTAATTGAATTGTGACACAAAGATCTTGTTAATTTGATTTCTCATCCAATTTTTAAAATATTGAATTTAGTCTCCATTATATTTAAGGGTGATATTAAATTGACCTCATCAAACTAATAACTCAAATCTAATTTAGTTGTTATACATGTCATGTTTAGAATGATCTAACTCGAATCAACTTACTCATCATATAGTTAGTTTTGTTTTAATTCGAACTTGAAAGAAAAATTAGGAATTTTAGACTCAACCAAAAAAAAAAATCAATTCATTTAAATAACAAATTTGGTTTTTTTATTTTATTTTATGTATATCCTTTTTTTTAGGCTTAATTGCACTTTTAGTCCCCCTATTTTAGGTGAAAAGCGAAAGTAGTCCCTCCATTTTGTTTGTCCCCAGTTTTAGTCCCCCAAATAGATTTTGAGTCCAAATCTTGATGAGTTGTCATTTTTTAATGACGTGTCAAAAAAAACACTGACGTGGCACATGTATATGTGGATTAAAACTGATTATTATATTAGTTCAAATTAAAAAAAATACAATTTAGCCTATTATTATAATTATTGTTATAAATTTTAAAAGAAAAGAAAAAAAAAAAAGTAAAAAATGATGTCTTCGTCGTGTTCATCTACCGTTCTTCAAAAGAACAAAAATCAGCCCCAATTCCATTCAATGTGTGAACCCTAATTCAACGATTCAGCCCCAGTTTCGTTCTTCATCGTGTTCGTCTTCCATTTTCGTTCTTCCGTTCGTTCTTCACCGTCTTCTGTTCGCAATCGTCTTCCGTTTGTTCGTCATTCGTCTTCTTCGTCGTCTTCTTCTTCACTGTTCGTGTTTTTCTTCTTCTTCATCCTTTTCAGCGGTGTTTCAATGACGAGTGGAGGTCATTTCGAGTTCTCTCCATCTTCATGGACGAAAGAAGATACAAAGTTTTGTGCTAGGTATGTGATTTTGGGGTTTTTGCTTTGCTTTATTATTAACATTATTTAACTCTGTATTGAACTTTGATTTTAGGACCAAAGCTCTATGCCTTTTTAATAATGTGGTCCATCTGCTTTATTGTATTATTTTGTGGTCCATGTGTAGTTTGTTTTAGGCTTAGTTTGATTGAGTTATTCAATGGTTTGTTTTGTGTAGGCCAGCTAAAGTCCACATAGTTAGGTTAAGAATTAACCATGGGGGTAGTTTTGTAAACCACCCAGTGAAGATATACGTTGGGGCCCAAGTGGATGAGATGAATTGGTCTTGGGATGTAGACGTAATGTCCTACATGCAAATTACTAAATTGGGATGTAGACTTAATGTCCCACATGCAAATTACTAGACTTAATGTCTTGGAATTTGAAGCAGTTCAAACTGAACCAAATCAATCAGAATCTAAACCAGTTCAAACTGAACCAGATAAACCAGAATCTGAACCAGTTCAACCTGAATCTAAAGCAGTCCATGATGAACCTGGACAAGGAGCAGGTGAAGATTATTTGAGTTAAGAAGATGAAGATTATATTGCTAATTCAGACGATGAAGATGATGATATGGGTGAGTTCTATGAGGGTGAGGATTGGGATTGGATTTCTGAAATACCAACTGAGTTATTTGTTAATGTTGTAAGTGATGAAAATTCATCTGAAAGACATGCAAACCCAAGAGTAAACCTAGGGCCTAGTTCTGCAACTGATTTTGAAGAAAATGATGTGAATTCTGATGATTTGGATACTCCACCAGGAAGTGAAGTTGATGAAGAGGATGTTAGGAAATTTCCTAAATTTAACCAACCTGAAAATGGTGATGAAGTAAGGTTTGAGTTGGGCCTAAAATTCAATACAAAAGAGCTGGTTAAGAATACCATTAAAGATTTTGCAATGGAGACTAAGAAAAACTTGTATTTCAAAAAGAATGACGGAAAGAGAATCATTGTTAGGTGTGAGCCAGAATGTCCATTTTACATGAGGATTAGTAAGAGGACTTCAAACGAATATTGGCAATTAGTGAGTTTCACAAATGATCATACATGTCATAGGAGGGAAAAAAATAGACAAGCTAAGACTGAATGGCTTGCCAAGAAATTCGTTCCTATGTTGAGACATACACCTGAAATGAAACCCAAGGGATTGATTGTTGAGGCGCTTGATAAATGAGGTGTGAAGTTGTCTGTATACCAAGCATATAGAGCCAAAGTAAGAGCCATAGAAATGATTGAAGGTGCTCAAAGGGAGCAATATGCACACTTGAGAGAATATGCCGATGAACTTAGGAGATCCAACCCAAACTCTACGGTTATTATTAAGTGTGGTATGAGTGATGTTGGACCTGTCTTTGAGAGAATATATGTATGTTTGGAGGCTTGTAAGGCTGCGTTTGCTAATACATGCAGGCCTTTAATTGGGTTTGATGTTTGTTTCTTGAAGGGAGAATATGGCGGTCAGTTAATAGCTGCAGTAGGCAAAGATGGGAATAATCAAATGATTCCCATTGCATATGCAGTTGTTGAAGCGAAAACAAGAGACTCGTGGCAATGGTTTCTGGATCTTTTACTGGATGACCTCAACAATGTTCAGCATAGGCAATATGCATTCATTTCAGATCAGCAAAAGGTAGGTTATACTGATCTGATATTGATGTCAATTTACTAATCTGAATTTGCAATCTGAATTTGTTGAATTTGCTGATATTTGTTATACTGAATTTGCAATCTGCTGAATTTGCTGAATCTGAATTTGTTATACTGAATTTGCTGAATTTGAATTTGCTCAATCTGAATTTGCTGAATATGCTGAATTTGCAATCTGAATTTGCTGAATCTGCTGAATCTGAATTTGCTGAATCTGCTGAATTTGCAATCTGAATTTGCTGAATCTGCTGAATTTGCAATCTGAATTTGATATTGATGCATTGATCATGAGATATCAAATGTTGGAAATAGAGCCTAACTTTATGTCTGAATTTGCTGAATCTGAATTTGTTATACTGAATTTGCTTAATCTGAATTTTTTATACTGAATTTGCTGAATCTGAATTTGATATTGATGCATTGATCATGAGATATCAAATGTTGGAAATAGAGCCAAAATTTCTGTCTGAATTTGCTGAACATATGACTGTCTTTCTACAGTAAGGAATTTCTTGAATTGCAATCTGATATGAAATTTATGTCAATTTACTGATCTGATATTGATCTGAATTTGCTGAATTTGTTGAATTGCAATCTGATCTGAATTTGCTGAATTTGTTGTCATTGCCTTGTTTTATTCTGCTGAATTGCAATCTGATCTGATATTTGTTATACTGAACTGATATTGATTTGAATTTGCTAAATTATGCTGAATTACAATCTGATCTGAAACTGATATTGACTTGTTTTAGGGATTGGTACCTGCCATTGCCAACATTGGGGCCCATGTGGAACACCGATTATGTGTTAAACACTTGTATGGAAATTGGAGAAAAAAAAAGTATCCCGGAGGACATATGAAAGAACTTCTTGGTTGGCAGCAAGGGCTACGGTGGTCCAAGATTGGGAGAAAGCAATGCAAAAAATTAAGGCAATCAATGAAGATGCTTGGAAAGACATGATGCAACTCCCACCATCTATGTGGGCTAGGTCAGCATTTTGCACTGATATGCAATGTGACCTCCAAGTAAACAACATGTGTGAGGCTTTCAACATGGCTATATTGGAGTATAGAGATAAGCCTATCATAACATTACTTGAAGGTTTGAAACATTACATTACAGTAAGGATTGTCAAACAGAAAGAGCTCATGCTACGATATAGAGGCAATATATGTCCTAAGATTCAACAAATATTGGAAAAGGCAAAAAGAGCAGCGGGGGGTTGGTTTCCAACTTGGCATGGAGATGATGATTTTAACTTGTTTAGTGTCACAAATGGTATAGATACTTATATAGTAAATCTTCACACAAAAACTTGTGCTTGTCGTAAGTGGGATTTGATCGGTATTCCGTGTTGCCATGCTCTTGTTTGTATATGACACAACAAAGCTGATCCAAAATCGTACGTTTCACCTTATTATAGGTATATTTCAATTCTTAACACACTGTTTCTGTTTTTGCATATTGGTATTGTTTTAACATGCTGTTTATGGTATTTGTTTAAATAGGAAAACAAACTTCTTGACATGTTACTCTTACATTATAATGCCATCAAATGGACCAAAACTTTGGCAAGCATCAAATGGAGAGCCTATAAATCCCTCAATCATGAGAAGAGCACCGGGTAGACCAAAGAAAAAAAGGAACAGGTCCAATGACGAGCCAAAAAGTTCTAACATACTACCAAGACGGTTTGGAACTGTGAAATGTAAAAACTGTAACAAGCTTGGCCACAACACGAGGACATGCAAGGGTAAAAGTGCAGCAGATAGAGAGATACCAAAAGGGGGAAATAACGTCAACAGAACAAAGAAAACAAAGACAACAAGGGTTAGAGGAGATGAAGGAGAAACACCAACAGTTTTATCTCAGGATTCTCAAGCTCTACAAACTCAAGATTCACAAATCAATTGAAGGAGCTAAACTTGTGAATTTTATTTTGGTTATTATGAATATGTAATGATACTTGAGAATTTTATTTTGTAATGCATTACTGGTTATGACTTGAATTTTATTTTGGTTATTATGAATATGTAATGATACTTGGAAATTTTATTTTGTAATGCAGTACTTTTTGGACCTAAGTTCTGATGGAATGATGTACTGATTATTTTGTAATGCAATAGTATGTCGATGGAATGATGTACTGATTATGACTTGAATTCTAATTATTTTGCAACCTAAATTCTGATTATTGTGACTTGAATTCTGATTATTTTGACAAACTAAATAGACAATGATACCAAATGGTACCAAACTGAATTACTGAATTACATCATTACAAAACTGAATTATATCATTAATTAAGAGCCAAACTGAATTACATCATTAATCATAATCCAATCATT
The DNA here is from genome assembly GCA_037974735.1 of Cicer chorassanicum. Lineage (NCBI taxonomy): Eukaryota > Viridiplantae > Streptophyta > Magnoliopsida > Fabales > Fabaceae > Cicer > Cicer chorassanicum. Next base: position 44,718,862 of record JBBPBP010000002.1, on the reverse strand, counting down.
ACAAAACACCGTTAATCAAACTGAATAGACAACTAAATTACAATCATACCAATTACATTACAGTTTAAACCATAATCCAATCATTACAAAGCACCCTTGATCATCATTACAAAACACCCTTAATTATCATTACAAAACACCATTAATCATCATTACAAAACACCTTTAATCTAATCATTTTAATTACTTCAATATTACAATAACCAAAAGAACAATAATCAAAAGCAATGAAAGTGCCAGAAAACCCCTCATGAGTTTCAACTTCAACTTCAATTCATCATCATGATTTTTTGTCACATTGTCTTTCTTCTTGAATTCATCAATCTTTTTCATCAAAGACATAATAACTTCTTTTGCTCGTTCTGTCATTGGCTCATCAAACCAATCAAAAAAATTGCAAGCTTTTTACCCTGTAACTGAAACAACATAACAAAAAAAAAATTGAATCTTCTTTCAATAAATTTTCATAATCTCAAAAAAATACAACCAAAAATAAAATTCAGAATTTTGACAAATAGTTACCTTATAAAATCCACAACCATGAAACCTTCGACCTGGATTTTCAGTCGTCCAAGAAGTACACAAAGGAGATTCAAGTCCACACAAACATTCTCTCCTTCTAATTCTCAAATGAGAATTGTTGCTTGTAACTGAATACGAATTAGAAGACATCTTTTCCCCAAAAAACAGAACGAACAAAGGAAGAAGAAACGAACCAGATGAAGAAGAACAAACAACAGAAGAAGAAGAAGACGAAGCCGAACACAGAAGAAGAAGCCGAACACAGTGAAGAAGAAGACGAACACAGTGAAGAAGAAGATGACCCAACTGATGAACCTAGATGAAAAGGATGACGAACACGGTGAAGAACAAAAATGAAAACGAAGATGACGAACACGGTGAAGAACAAAAACGAAGATGAAGAACACGGTGAAGAACGAACGAAAGAACGAAAATGGAAGACGAACACGATGAAGAACGAAACTGGGGCTGAATCGTTGACTTAGGGTTCACACATTGAATGGAATTGGGGGTGATTTTTTTTCTTTTGAAGAACAGTAGATGAACACGACGAAGACATCATTTTTTACTTTTTATTTTTTTTCTTTTCTTTTAAAATTTTATAACAATAATTATAATAATAGGCTAAATTGTATTTTTTAATTTGAACTAATATAATAATCGGTTTTAATCCACATATTCATGTGCCACGTCAACGTTTTTTTGACATGTCATTAAAAAAAATGACAATTCATTATGATTTGGACTCAAAATCTGTTTGGGGGACTAAAACTGGGGACAAATAAAATGGGGGGACTACTTTCGCTTTTCACCTAAAATAGGGGGACCAAAAGTGTAATTAAGCCTTTTTTTAAACTCTCCATTATACCTTACATTGAAATTTATATACCAAACTGTCCTACTTCTTTTTACCTTTAGGAGGTCGCATCCCCGCCTTACAACTTCCTAGAAAAAAAATCATCATCAGGTGATCGGCGGAGATGCGATTTCCTGAAAATAAAATAAATAGAATATTTTAGTGTATAAATTTCAATGTCGAGTATGATGGAATTTTTAAAAAATAAATAAAATATACATAAAAAAAACCAACAAATTTAGTGAATATTTTAATCAAGCAACCTTTGTACAGCACTAAATAATTATATGGTTGTTAAGATCAAACAAAAATAATAATAATTATATGGTTGTGTTGATTGCAATTTCAAGGATTCCCAAAGGTTATATATAATTTGAGTAAATAAAGATATATAATTTTTTATAATTCATCCAACTTTTGAGCGTCTCAACCATCGGTCACGCCGCCACTGCACTCGAACCACCGTGAGTGCACGATGATGGAAGATGACAAAACTGTTCATTAGTTTTGATGTTGTTATTTCAATGTTTCATTTGCCTCATATTAGTTGACATGTAAGAATTTACATAAAAGTTCACTAATTATTGACTAATATTTTTTTAATATAATAATATAATATAATGCTCTGTCAATCTGAATCAAATGAACAACACATCAAGACAGAAAATTAAAATAACACTAAACAAAACAACGAAATAAAAAAAAACACGAAATAAAACTTAATATACGATGTGTTGTTGTATCATTTATTAAGATAAAAACACATTTTTCAATTAATTATGTATTATTGTCACATTATTATTTTTATACAGACAATGTATAGAAATTAAAGTTTTTTTTTTTTTTATCTATAAGGGCTTGTTTACTTTGTAAACACATTTTCTATTTTATTTCTTAAATTTTATCTTAATTTTACTCATTGATAAGGAAGTACGAACATTTTGTAAAGTGAACAGATATCTACATTTTTAGAAATAATAAAAATATCAAAGGTTTACAAGAAGTCTCTCGTCAAGATAAAATAAATTTACATTTTAAAAAATAAAAATACAAATATTTCCACAAAGTAAATGATACATTTAAATCATTTTGTTGTTTTATGTTATTTTTTAGATATTGTAATTAAATTTTTTAAAAAATTTATGTTTTTCGATTTTAAATTTATATTTTTCGATCCATATATTTCATCAATCTAAAAAAAAATGATTATTGATTTTTTTTTAGTAAAAGATGAAAGTATGTGTTCATATATTTTATGGTTTTTCAGAAAGTATACTTCTGAATTTATGTTGAGGGGGTGTCAAAGGCCTTACAAGGAACAAAACCTGGACTAGCCCAAATTGCAAAAAGTTAACAAGAATTTGGGTCTTTTGCTAAACCAAAAGGAAAAATTTACCCTGTACCCCAAAAAATTTCAAAATGCCAAAATTACCCTCCAACTTTTTTTTACTATTTCACTAAAGTCAGAGTAAATTTTTTTTTTCTTCACTATTTCATCAATTCCGGTGCCCTAAAAAAGAATTCCGGTTGGTCCAAGATTTCCGATAACTTCCGGAAACCTTTTAAGAAGATTTCCGGTACACAACTGCCTTCCAGAAACCTTGTTTTCAATATTTCCAATACACAACAGGCTTCCGGAAACCTTATTTCAAGATTTCCGGTACACATCAAAGTTCCGGAAACCTATTTTCAAAGGTATCCGGTACAGTAAGACAAAATTGTGTTCCAGGAAACTTCATTATAAGGTATCCAGTACACAACTATTTTTTTCGATTTTTATTTTAAATTTTTTGAATTTTATTAATTTTTTAAAATGTTAACAAATATGGATCAAATGCTACCATTATTGGATAAACCATGCGCCGATACTACAAATATTTTTGAGACGGATCAGGTATGAATAATTTTAATTAATATTAATATTGTAAAAATATATTATTGTTATTATTTATAATTAATTTTATTTCAGATATTTGTTACAAGAGACGCTATTGTTACAATATCTCTGCGCCTGGCGTCACATATCCCAACCATTCTATGTCAACATCAAATAATATAGGAGGATTTGGAGGTGGAAGTGATGGAATATGTTGGATATATCCAAATTGCCTCAAACACCTCTCTGGCAGATATTTCACTATAGTGTTGCATAATCTGAGGTGACTAGTATATAGCATGATATCATCAAACGGAATGACACCCCTGTAATTCTCTCATGGTTTCCATATAACATTCGCAGGTGTTAATTCGTCAATGATACGTATGTACCCGTGCTGCTTATGCCTGGCCTGTTTGTAGCACCATCTATTCATTCAGGCATAACATTCCGCGTCAGCACCCTGGTCACCTCTATTACAAATATTTGGAAAATATTCGTAAATCCAACACTGTTGCAAAATAAATAAATTAATTAATGATATACAAACAAAATAAATAACATTATAATTAAATATAGAATAATAATCAATTTAAATATTTTTAATGAACTGTAAATAAATTAATTATTTTAACATACCTCACCAAACCACAATCTAGCTGAAACATGATGACAGTACCGTGTAAGGACCGATAAATCATAAGGTCCTCCAGGATACTGTGTGACCTCACCAGGTCCCTGAGCTCCATCATGCTCCTCCTCCATATGCTCTCCCTCCTAAGCAGGTGCAGCGTCTTCCTGCTCATGTACATCCACCTGCTCATGTACTATAGGAGGCTCCTCCTCATGCACTATAAGAGGCTGCTCCTGCTGATACACAATCACATCTGAGATAAATCGGTAATCATGATCTCCCTCATCATCGTTTTCAACTATCATCCGTCTTCTTCTCCTTGAAGCTGTCGGTCGAATCCTCTCTGTAGGATTCATCGCGGATGATGTAGAAGCATCAGTGTCACGCGTAATTCTTATGATTTTCCCGTCTCTTCCTTGTGCGTCCACTAAAAAATTAAATAAAAATAAATCACAATTAGTTATAAAATTATAATGAATTAAATTTAAAAAAAAAATCAGTGTAATTTCCGGAAACGTTGGTGGGCAAGGTCTCCGGTAACCTTTCCGGAAGCCATACTGTACCGGATACGTTTACAAAAGGTTTCCGGATATTGCTACTGTACCGGAGAGGTGACAAAAAGGGTTTCCGGAAGAAGCAGCTGTACCGGATATATTGTTGAAAGGTTTCCGGAGTAATAGACTTCTGTACCGGAAACCATGTTTTCAACCTTTCCGGAAGTTTGGAAAAAAAAAACTTACTTTTTAGTTCCGGAGATGTCAAACTCGCAAATGGTAAATTTTTTGTACTTTTATTATATAAGGGAGGACAAAATGGTCATTTCACTGCTATTTTGGGGGTATAAGTATAATTAGGGGGTATGGGGTAAAATTTTCAACCAAAAGGGTAAGTGGTATTAGTTACTATGAAACAAACCAAGCCTATGTACAACCATGCTATTTTTCTAGCTCGAAAATCTGGGTCTTATGATTTGGCACATCACTTTGCTTTTTTTTTTTTTTTTTTTTTTTTTTTTTTT
>JBBPBP010000002.1:44664305-44706160 GCA_037974735.1 Cicer chorassanicum | reverse complement strand
TTTTCTAGTTTTCTTAAAATCTACTGTTGAAATGAGTTCCTTATGCGTCTATTGTGGGTAGTTTGATGTATGTATGTATGTATGTTTACAAGGCTTGATATTGTGCATGTTGTTGGTACACTCAATAGATTTTTGTCAAATTCAGGTAGAGAACATTGGAATGTTGTATAATGGATTTTGAGGTATCTTCGTGGTACTACATGTATGACACTTTACTTTGGAGGTGACAAACCTATTTTGGTGAGGTACTCCAATCGAGATATGGCTGGAGATATTGATTCAATGAAGTACATTCCAAGCTACATGTTTAAATTTAAAGAGGGAATTGCGGCTTGGCTGTCCAGATTACAAAGATGTGTAGCATTGTTTGCAATTGAGGTAGAGTTCATTGTCATTACCGAAGCAAGCTCATAATTGATTTGGTTGAAGAAATTCTTGCATGAGCTTGGATTTATTTAGGACAAATATATATTATTCTTCGAAAGTCATAGTGTTATTCATCTTGGTAAGAATTTGACATTTTTTAGTAGATCCAAACACATTGATGTGAGTTATCATTGGATACGTGATGTTTTGGAAGCTAAGTTGTTCGAGTTGACAAAAGTTCATACTAATTATAATGGTTTTGATATTATGACTACAATATTACTAAGAGGGAAGTTTGAAACTTGTTGTGATGTAGCCAGTTGGGCGATTATGTCCTGATAGTTGTGAGGGGGAGATATGTTGGGTATTGGGCTCGCTTTCTATCTAGAGAATGGTCAAAATATTGTAGCCCAAAAGAGGCAGCCACTAAAAGAGAAACGAGAAGAGTAAACATTATTCTCGATTTTGTCGAACCAGTCACAGAAAAACATCGATTACACATTCGTTAACCATTGGATTAGGCTGATTATATAGAAGGATCCCAACATTCGATCTTTGTTTCCAACACTCGAACCGGCAAAACGACGTCTTGAGATTAAGAAACAGTGCTTGCATAGTAGCAGGTTTTTGAGGGGTTTTTTTTCATCTTCTTGTTTTTCATTTGTAAGCTTTAGAGCTTTATTATTTTGGTTGGTTGTCCACAAAATTTGTGTATCATTTTGAGACACTTTTGTATCCTTATTTGATTATAGTGGAACTATTGTTTTGATTTGGACAACCTGTGATTTTTTACCCTTGCAATTAGGGGTTTGCATGTTCATTTTTCTTGAGAAAACTTCATGACTGAGTCTTAAATTTTGCATGGATGAAGGTTTGAATTGGTAAAACATAGAAAATTTATAGTCAAAACAGACTTTGTGTTCGAATTGTTAAAATTTATTGGTTAAGTGTTTTTGAGCAAACTAAATTTTCTAGTGTTTCTTTACATATTAGTTACCACTACAAAAATTGTTGTAATTTTTCTACTTTATTTTCATGCTCTAATAATTAATAAACTTAAAGCCTGTAGAGTAAATGATTAAAGAGAAAAACTAGTTTTGAGGAAAATAAATTTTCTAATGATATTTATGATATTAGAGTTTGTCTCAAAAATTGGTGTTCTAGAAAGGTCGTGGGAACATGCCAAAAATAGTTGTTCATTTCAACCCTAGTAAAAGTTCATTTTTAACTAAGTCAAGTTAAAACAATTTTGGTGATGAATTTTATAAAAATTATGACTTAAAATTTGGAGACGATGATTCTTTCAAAATGTATGTATTTGAGTCGGAGAGTTTCAAAAAATCCTTCATAATTTTTCAACAACTAAAATATATTCTTTCAAAATTATTTTTAAAAGGTTGTATAGTAGAAATGTTGCTGATCGTAGTCATGCCATTAGATGACCAAGGTCATTGTTTTAGTCATAACTTAAAATCTATTAATCATTTTTAAGTTATTCTTTCTGAAAACAAAACTAGACTATGTTTTCTATATTCCAAGCGTAAAATTTATGGTATTTAGTTATGTATTAATATATAATTTAAAATGACTCTCAATTTAACAAAACTGAAAAGAATCTGGTTCCAAACCTTCGTTATGAAAACTGCTTTTGATGGCTAACTTAATACTCAATTAAAAATTATTTAAAAAAACTAGACATTGTAATCTTTAATTGGATTGTCAAAATCCAACGTTGTTTGATGTTTTAACAAAAATCACATAGTTATGGTTGACATGTTAATTTTCTGGATCTTAGAAACTTTAAAACTATACTTCCAAATGTTTCTATCTTCGTAAAGAAGTCATAAAATAAACTCATCTTTGGTATAAACATATTTTGGACTAATAATACCTTAAGAATAAGTTTGGAATAAGTATGTTTTGAGGATTGAAGTAATAAGCATTTTATCAATAAAGGTTCTTTTAAAAAGTCATGATGTCTCATGAACATGCATCATAATTACATTGAGAAAAATAAGTCCTAAGTTTGGACACCTTTTAGACTAAACCGATAGTTTTAATGAAGACAAATTTGGGACTTTATTAACGGTGTAGACAATATAAAGTAGCATAAGATTTTTGAATTATGGATGTTATGCGATCTAAGGATGCCTTTTATCTTTTAATATAACATAGGTTGGATGTTATGTGCGTATGTGCTGCCACTTGATATGTCTAACATATGTGGATATATTTTACAAAAATAATAGATGTGTATACACATTTACTTGATTTTTCTGTATAGATATATCATTCAAGTTGTTACATATTACTTTATGAATAGTGTTAGAAAGTGTTGGTCTGACACCCTAAACCCAATTTGAGATAAAAAGTAAAATGCACTAGTTCTGAAAGAGATTCACAGCGGTCCCAAAATAGAGTATAAAAAAAATTCTTTTTAAAATATAAGGCTAAGGACGTCACATTCACACTTACACAACACATTTGCATAAAAATCCTCAATTAAAAATCCTTCAACATCGAATATAGCTGAGGTTTATTACACGAATATTTCTAACATAGATCCCCTCAACTCAACCCGAGACACATATACGCAACAGTCGAGGTATACGTGTGTTGCGTGGTAGCTCCCAAAATTTGGAGTGCTACCTCCAAGTCACCTAGGAATTCCCCACCCGAATACTTCCAAGGTCTAACAATCTTGCCTTAAGGCTCAACAGTAGACTGCCACGATCAGGGTCAATTCAGTTGTACTTCCCCAAGTCACTAGGCTTGCCAGACCCTACCTATATAATGACAAAATACTATCCACTTCAAAAATTCCCAATATTTATTTTCTCCCATCGCTGACCAAGATTACTCATTCCATTAAGAGAACCATCATCGACACATATCGAATTCATCACTATTCAATTAAACACAACATGCATTTCATGATATTCATCAAGGTGGTTACATCATAAGTCAACAAGGACACATCATCATTGCATATTTCCATAGTCATACATTACATTCAAAAGTTATCATCATAATACACAAGCTCCAACAATACAAGATTTTCACTCACATATAATAATACTAGATCATTCACACACACCACGTTAATTGCAATGCAAATAATTACAACTCATCACATTTTATATCATATAACAATATCAAGGGTGGATATAAATAAATCACATAATATGTCAAATACACAATTCTATAATAATTCAACTACCACACGATCTTCAAAATCAAATCAAACAACACCCTATAAAAGTTTCTAACTCATATTTTATCCTCACCTAATTCAAGTTTTCTCATTAGTTAATTACTACTCAAAGGACTTAAGCCCTACGTAGTGAGCCCCAAATGAATTATGGAAAATATGGTTTTTCCGCTCATCTTACTTAATTTACACACATGAATTCGAACTCACTCTCACCCCATACATCGAATGAAGATTTTACGCAGCCGTAGAGAAGATATAGAACTTCACGACAACAATAAACTCGAATAACTAATTGAATACGCGTCTCGCCTTCGTAAATCCTTGTCTTTAATAGCCTGGAAAGACAATCGAGCAAACATAACAAACCAATGAAAATAAATTATTTACAACTTGTAATATAGCCTCAAACATTTCTTTTATAATATATAAATTTTATATGCATATCTACATAAATTGAATCATTAAATATTTGAAAAAAATAATAGTTATAGTATTTTAATAATAATAAAGTTATCTAACTTATTAAAATAATCGAAACAAATTATATACTTTCAAATTTAACAATAGCAATTATGCATATAAAAAAACGTATGCATAATTTTAGCTAATTGACCAGATTGCATGTACAACAGACTAAAATCCTTTATTTAAAATTAGTTGATATTTAAAAATAACTGAAATTATGATTTAAAATATAATAATTTTTTTTAATGTAAAACATAAATAACAAAAAAATAATATTAAGAGTAAAGAAAGTGTGTAAAAAGAAGTAAAAAGGTAAGTGAAAAAGATCTCACCGACATAAACAACTCGTAGAAGTGCTCAGTGGTAACAACAACACATAACATGGCGAAGACGGATTATCATGATCGTTGGTAGAACTGAAAAACGATGGATGTAGGATGAAGCTTTTGATGTGTAGATCACGAACTATTGTTTTCGAAAACCATCGTGTCGATCGCAATTGAGGTCCAAAGCCGATAGTTCGAATGTCCGATTTGGTTGTTGGTCGTTGTTTCAGATGCGATTGTTCACAAAGATAAAGAATTGGGTAGTGAGTTTGAATATATGGTAGTTACAACTCACAACGGCACGTGCAAGAACCACCGGAAGAGGCTTCGTGACTGATCATAGCACTCGGGCACATGTTTTTATCCTTTTGTTTTAGTATTTTTAAAATCACTTTATAGCTTAGAATAATTTTTTAGCTTATTTCTAAACTTTGGGTTGAAATTGAATTACAATTTTATTATTTGCATTTTAACCCCTACTCGCTTTGTAGGCCATAACTTGAGCTCTGGATATCCGATTGAGGCATGCGAGCAGTCGTTGGAAAGCTAAAAATCAGAGCTACAACTTTTGTGTTCGAAAAAAAATCTGAATTCCGAATTCTACTGAGTCTAAATTACAGATTTCATATTCTGGACCTTTGTAATAACTTAAATAGCGGGCTCCTTGTTTTAAAGCCCAAAAGCCCGAGTACTATATATTTGGGATTTCTTTCTTTTTTTAGATGGACAATATTTTCCGGACAGAATCATCAGAATATAATAAAAAAGATATTTTTATTTTCAATTTCGATGGAAGGCTAATTTTAAAAGGTTAATCCGCGAATTCAGAGTTTCATCACACCTAGAGATTCAGGTTACATCTTCGATTCTAATTTATGATTCTAATTTCGTTATTTGATTATATTGATAATTCGATTGCTTAAATTGAATCTCAATAGGATCAATTAAATTTATTTGACAGAATTTGATTTCAGTCTCTAATTAAATTATAATTCTGCGACGCTTGTTCGTTAATTGTAATATTTTGATGATTGTGATGCTTAATCCAGTCAATGAAATCGAATTCACATAGGGTTGATTGTACGCTTGTTTGATCAATTCTATAGTCAAATAATAATAGAATCATGAATTAGAAATTATAGAATCTGTGATAGGTCCGAAACTCGAATGAGTGGATTAATCGTTTTTCTCATCTGTCCAAACTATTTCTAATTTCGATAAATCATTATCAAAACCCCCAATACAGATTTTTAACTCGGTTAATATCGTTATATTAGGAGTCCTTGCGAAACGACTCGGGTTATTACCCTTTTCTGCAGTTATTTCAATTCGTATTTGATCCGTGTGCGACAACGGATCAAATTGGCGCCGTTGATGGGGACTCTCTGATAATAATATTAACCAGTTTTAGAGTATTACTAACCATCCTAACAATTGTTTCTTTGTGCTCTGTTGTTCTACATGTCAGATAGGGTTGTGCTAGCTCGTAGGCACGTTGCTAGTCCAAAAAATCCGATTTTCAGGCGACTGTGGCGGATTGCTCCGAATTTTTGCCAGAAAATCAGTAAAAAATCAAGGAACAGGACACCCTTATTAGGGACTTATTACGAGATTCCAGGCTCAAATTCCCAAATTCCTTCATCTGGACCACTTTTTTAATTTTTTGAATTTTCGATATTTTCAAAAAAAATCCAAAAAAATTTGCGTGACCTTTATTTGATTTTTAGAGATTTTTGGTGGTATTTTTATATTTTTTGGATTTTATTTGATAGTGTTTTCGATTTTTCATCTCAATTTTAGCAATAGGGACATTGTTGGAATTTTCAGAATTGTGATTTTGCATTTTACTGTTATGATGATGCATGACTAGGGCTAGTTCTGTAAATCTGCACCCCCTTGACCCTGAAATAGATAGAACTTTCCATTTACGGCTTAGACTTAATAGAGCTGCTAGTGCTAACGTGTCAAATAGAGAGTCAGATAGTGATAGTGATAGTGAAAAAATTGACATTTTGCTGCACAATATGGCTGATATGAATAATAGAACTTTAAGACAACTTGCTGCACCTGATGTTACCTATAATGCATTGTGTATTGAATATCCTGAAGTTACTGTACCATTTGAACTTAAATCTGGTGTAATACACTTGCTTCCAAAGTTTAATGGTCTTGCAGGTGAGGATCCCCACAAACACTTGAAGGAGTTCCATGTGGTGTGTTCTACCATGAAACCTCAAGGAGTCACAGAAGATCATATCAAGCTGAGGGCCTTTCCATTTTCACTTCAAGATACTGCCAAGGATTGGCTATACTACCTTCAGCCAGGTTCTGTTACAAGTTGGAATGAATTGAAGAAATTGTTTTTAGAAAAATTCTTCCCTGCCTCAAGAGCTGCTTCAATCAGAAAAGAAATATGTGGCATTAGACAGATTGACAGAGAATCACTACATGAGTATTGGGAGAGATTCAAGAAATTGGTGTCTAGCTGTCCTTACCATCAGGTTTCTGATCAATTGCTCATCCAGTATTTTTATGAAGGTTTGCTGCCTATGGATAGAAGTATTTTGGATGCTGCTAGTGGGGGAGCACTTGTCGATAAGACACCAGAAGAGGCAAAAGCTTTGATTGAGAACATGTCCATTAATTCCCAACAGTTTACAACTAGAAGCAATTCAGCTGTTTTGACAAAGGGAGTGAATGAGATTCAAACTTCTTCCCACAAGAATCTAGAAAGCAGACTTGATGAGCTTACATCTTTAGTGATGAAATTGGCAGTATGTAAAGCCCAAGCAGTGGTATGTGGTATTTGCACTTCTCTAGAACATCCTACAGATTCATGTCCTACCTTGCAAGACGATCCAGTTGCTGATGCTCCTCAAGCATATGCAGCAAACATATTCACCCCTCAAGCCAACTATGATTTGTCGTCTAACAGGTACAATCCCGGTTGGAGAAACCATCCCAACTTGAGATGGGGGAATTCATCTGCACAACAACAACAGCAACAGCAGCCTAGGCAGCAAAACATTCTGCATCAACAACAAAACATTCCTCAGCAGTAAAACAGTAGACCTTCATTAGAGGACCTTGTCAAGCAAATGGCTGTCCAAAATCTTCAATTCCAACAAAGAACAGATTCCACAATTCAGAATTTGGAGACAAAGATTGGTCAACTGGCCACTTCAATTAATCAGATGCAAACTCAGGGATCAAACCAACTACCTGCCCAGTCGGTAGTAAATCCAAATGCCCGTAATGTTAGTGCAATTACATTGAGGTCTGGGAAAGCTGTTGAAACACCAAGGGTATCTGAAACTGTTGTGAAAAATAACAAGGTTGCTGAAGAAATTTTGATACCTAAAATTGTTGGTGATGACCAAAATATACCACTTCCTTTTCCTCAAAGGGCGGTGAAGACTAAGAAAATGGACGAGGCAGATAGGGACAGGGAGATCTTGGATACATTTAGGAAGGTGGAAGTGAACATTCCCCTCCTTGAAGCAATTAAACAGATTCCGAGATATGCCAAATTTTTAAAAGAGTTGTGCACACACAAGAGGAGGTTAAAAGGTAATGAAAGAGTAAACATGGGGCGTAATGTTTCAGCCCTCATTCAGCCAATGCCCCAAAAATGCAAAGATCCAAGAACTTTTTCCATTCTATGTACCATATGCAGTAGTCAATTTGAAAATTCCATGTTAGATTTAGGAGCTTCTATTAATGTTATGCCCACATCTATTTTTAACTCTCTTGCTCTTGGACCTTTACAGAGTACAGGTGTTACCATTCAATTGGCGAACAGAAGCAATGCTCGCCCCACTGGACTTGTGGAGGATGTACTTGTTCGAGTAAATGAATTAATATTTCCTGTAGATTTTTACATTCTGGACATGGAGGGAGAGAATAACTCCAACAGGGCGCCTATCATTTTAGGCAGACCATTTTTGAAAACTGCTCGAACTAAAATTGATGTACATGCTGGAACTCTATCCATGGAATTTGGTGATAACATTGTAAAATTTAACATCTTTGATGCTATGAAACACCCCATGGAAGAGCATTATGTTTTTCAAATTGAATTACTTGCTGATTTGGTTGATGACACTTACCCTGATATGTTTACTGCTGATTTTCCTTCACTATATGATTTTGATGATACTTTTATTCGTGAATTTTGCATAGATAATCAGTTGTGCTCTGTGTGTGCTGAGATTGAAGCTGCTTTGCAGGTTGATCATTATGCTGATGTTGATACTTCTACTAACATAATTGATTTTGCAGACTTAGCTTCAGCGACTGGTATCATACCCTCCATTGAGCAGCCACCGACTATAGACCTTAAACCACTTCCTGAAAATTTGAAATATGCATATTTAGATGGAAGTGACAATTTACCTGTGATTATTTCAGCTAAACTTGAAGATGAACAGGAAGAGAAGCTGTTGCAGATTTTGAGAAAACACAAGAAGGCAATAGGATGGACCTTGGCTGATATTCCTGGTATTAGCCCATCCATGTGCATGCATAGGATACTATTAGAGGATGGAGTAAAATCAGTAAGGCAGCCCCAAAGGCGACTCAACCCATTAATTCTGGATGTTGTGAAAAAGGAAGTGACCAAGCTCTTGCAAGCAGGCATTATATACCCCATCTCTGATAGTCAATGGGTGAGTCCGGTGCAGGTAGTTCCTAAGAAAACTGGACTCACAGTGGTTAAAAATGAAAATAATGAACTTATCCCCACACGAGTGCAGAACAACTGGAGGGTATGCATCGATTACAGGAGACTAAACCAGGCAACTAGAAAGGATCATTTTCTTTTACCATTCATTGATCAGATGCTTGAACGGTTTGCTGGTAAGTCACATTATTGTTTTCTTGATGGTTTTTCTGGTTATTTTCAGATCCATATTGCACCAGAGGACCAAGAAAAGACCACATTCACATGCCCTTTCGGCACATTTGCCTACAGGAGGATGCCCTTTGGCCTATGCAATGCTCCTGGAACTTTCCAACGCTGCATGATTAGTATTTTTGCTGATTTGATAGAAAGTTGTATAGAAGTTTTCATGGATGATTTTACTGTGTATGGTTCTTCATTTGATGTATGCTTGAACAATTTAGATAGAGTTTTGCATAGATGTATTGAAACTAACCTTGTACTGAATTATGAAAAATGTCATTTTATGGTTGAACATGGCATAGTTTTGGGACATGTGATCTCTAAGAATGGGATGGAAGTGGATCCTGCCAAGATTGATGTGATTTCTAATTTACCTTACCCATCTTGCATCCGCGAGATTCGTTCTTTTCTTGGTCATGCAGGTTTTTACAGGCGCTTTATCAAAGATTTCAGCAAGATAGCTCTTCCATTGTCGAATTTGCTGCAAAAAGATGTTAGTTTCACATTTGATGACAAATGCAAGAAGGCGTTTGATTGCTTAAAGGCAGCACTGACCTTTACTCCCATCATTCAGCCACCCAATTGGACCCTCCCTTTTGAAATTATGTGTGATGCGTCTAACTATGCAGTGGGAGCGGTTCTTTCACAAAGGGTCGGTAGGGCTGCCCATGTTATTTATTATGCTTCTAGAACTTTAGATTCTGCACAGGCTAATTACACTACCACTGAAAAGAAACTCTTAGCTATTGTTTTTGCTCTTGATAAGTTTAGATCATATTTGCTAGGTTCGAAGGTAGTTGTTTTTACTGACCATGCAGCTTTGAAGTTCTTGCTGAAGAAACCAGAAGCAAAACCGAGATTGATCCAGTGGATGTTGTTACTCCAAGAATTTGATTTAGAGATTAAAGATAAGAGTGGAGCTGAAAATCTGGTGGCAGACCATTTGAGCAGAATAAAACTGGATGAGGATCCCATCCCCATTCAAGATGATTTCCCTGATGAGCAACTGCTACAGTTGCGTGAGGTAATTCCTTGGTTTGCTGATTTAGTTAATTATCTAGTTGCTGGAGTCTTTCCCGCAGATGCATCCAGAACACAAATTCATAAACTTAAAAGCGATGCTAAATATTATGTGTGGGATGATCCATATCTGTGGAAATTCTGTAGTGACCAGGTGATTAGGCGATGTGTTCCCCACCATGAGACTCAATCCATTGTTAAATTCTGTCATGCCTCTCAAGCTGGGGGACATTTTGGTCCTCAACGGACAGCTAGAAAAGTCTTAGACTCGGGTTTCTTTTGGCCCACTCTATTTAAAAATGCTTTTGAGACTTACAAAACTTTTGAACAATGTCAAATAGCAGGAACAACAATCACTCGTCGGAGTGAGATGCCTCAACAACCTATGCTTTTCTGTGAAGTATTTGATGTGTGGGGAATTGAATTTATGGGCCCCTTTCCTGTATCTTTTGGTTTTGTCTACATTTTGCTTGCTGTTGATTATGTTTCGAAGTGGGTGGAAGCAATACCCACTAGGACTAATGATTCTAAAGTTGTTGCAGGTTTTATCAGATCAAATATTTTTTGTAGGTTTGGAATACCCCGAGCCTCATAAGTGATCAAGGCACTCATTTTTGCAACCGCACCATGGATGCTTTGCTTCGGAAGTATGGGGTTGTGCACAGAGTCTCTACACCTTATCATCCCCAGACTAATGGGCAAGCTGAAATCTCAAACAGGGAAATCAAACAGATCTTAGAAAAGATGGTGCAGCCAAACAGGAAAGACTGGAGCCGTCGGCTGGAAGATGCTCTTTGGGCTCACAGAACAGCCTACAAAACACCAATAGGAATGTCTCCTTATCGACTTGTGTTTGGTAAGGCATGCCACCTCCCAGTGGAAATAGAGCACCGTGCTTATTGGGCTGTTAAGAGCTGCAACCTTGAGATGGAGAAAGCAGGTTTGGAGAGAAAGCTTCAATTGCAACAACTTGAAGAGTTTAGACTAGAAGCTTATGAGAACTCTCAAATCTATAAAGAGAAAACTAAATACTATCATGATAAAATGATTTCTAGGAATGAATTTTCCATTGGCCAAAAAGTTTTACTCTTTAACTCCCGTCTGAAAATTATGGCAGGTAAACTTCGATCCAAGTGGATTGGCCCTTTTGTTGTTACTAACACTTTTCCTCATGGTGCAGTTGAAATAAAAAGTGAAAACACCGACAAAGGTGTTCAAAGTTAATGGACAACGCCTCAAGCTATTCCATGAGAGCTCTGTACTTGAAGATACTACCATAAAAGAACTCTCCTTGGAAAAGCCCACCTACACTGAAGATTGAACAGGGAGCTCCATTTCCTTACTCTTAATTCATACTTGTTACTTTCATTGAGGACAATGTGTAATTTAAGTGTGGGGGGGGTAGTATTGAGGATTTTATCTGTGATAGGATTTGAAAATAAAAAAATAAAAAAAAATAAAAAAAAATATTAAAAAAAATATTAATAAAAATGTGCATTGCATTGCATGCTTTTTCATCAAATTTTGTGGTTGTAAATGTTGTGAGAAAATGTTGTGAGTTTTTTTGGACTGGCATGATTGGATATTATCTTTGCATTCTTGGTAAAATAAGTTGGATTAAAATGCTAAATTGCGTATCATTTGTGATAGGTCATTAACCCTTGTGAGATTTTGAGCCTATTATGAATGGAATACATTTTTCCATCTTCCTTTTTTGTGTGATATCTCACTCATGATTGCTAGTTACGCTAGAACTTGACTTGACTCTTGTCCGCATGCATATATTGAAATGATCTAGGCATTTGTTTCTTGTTAAGCTACTAGCCAAATAAGCCTACCCTTCAATTATCCATTTTTTGTTTAAATTAGTGTGGGGGTGCTCAACTCAACTTGTTTGTTTAAATTTGAGGTTTTAAAAACAAAAAACAAAAGAGAAAAAAAAAAGAGAAAAAAAAAGAAGAAGAAAAAAAAAATAAAAAAATGAAATAAGAAATAAAATGAGGAAAATGGTTATGTTGTGAGTAAAGAGAGTTGATAATAAAAGTCAATGATACTTTGTTGAGTTACTTCTCAATGTTATTTTTCTCTCTTGATCATTACTCCTTTATCCTATTTGATTTTTAGCCCTAGTCTCCTTAGGATTATCTCACCCTTACCTTGGCCACGTTACAATCTGAATAAAGACATTTTGATCATTATGTGCATGTGTTTCAATTATAGATGTTAGAGGCTTGTCAAGCCTATGGTAGTGCTAGCTTTCATCATGTGCTTTGAGGGTAAACAGTAGCCCAAACACTTGAGTGATTGAGAGAAAAGCTTAAGTGTGGGGGAATTTGATCATAGCACTTGGGCACATGTTTCTATCCTTTTGTTTTAGTATTTTTAAAATCACTTTATAGCTTAGAATAATTTTTTAGCTTGTTTCTAAACTTTGGGTTGAAATTGAATTACAATTTTATTATTTGCATTTTAACCCCTGCTCGCTTTGTAGGCCATAACTTGAGCTCTGGATATCCGATTGAGGCATGCGAGCAGTCGTTGGAAAGCTAAACACCAGAGCTACAACTTTTGTGTTGGAAAAAATCTGAATTCCGAATTTTACTGAGCCTAAATTACAGATTTCGTAATCTGTACCTTCTTTGTAATAATTTAAATAACGGGCTACTTGTTTTAAAGCCCAAAAACCCGAGCACTATATATTTTGGGATTTCTTTCTTTTCTGGCATCAGATTATTTTCGAACAGAATCATAATATAATATAAACATATTTTTATTTTCAATTTCCATGGAAGGCTAATTTTACAAGGTTAATCCACGAATTCAGAGTTTTATCACACCTGGAGATTCAGGTAACATCGTTGATTCTGATTTATGATTCTAATTTTTTTATTTGATTGTATTGATATTTCGATTGCTTAAATTGAATCTCAATAGGATCGATTATATTTATTTGACAGAATTTGGTTTCAATCTCTAATTAAATTATAATTCTGCGACGCTTGTTCGTTAATTGTAATATTTTGACGATTGTGATGCTTAATCCAGTCAATGAAACCGAATTCACATAGGGTTGATTGTACGCTTGTTTGATCAATTCTATAGTCAAATAATAATAGAATCATGAATTAGAAATTATAGAATCTGTGATAGGTCTGAAGCTCGAATGAGTGGATTAATCGTTTTGCTCATCTGTCCAAACTATTTTTTAATTTCGATAAATCATTATCAAAACCCCCAATTTCGAATTTCAACTCGGTTAATATCATTATATCAAGAGTCCTTGCGAAACGACTCAGGTTATTACCATTTTCTGCACTTATTTTAAATCGTATTTGATCCGTGTGCGACAGCGGATCACACGCACTTAGGAGATATGCAAGATACACATACTAGTGAACTACCTGTTCTCTTTTTAAATAATAGATTCACATAACATAACCTAGGTTTTGATTTAACCTTATATTGTGCACGCTTAAAACAATTAGTTACTAGACAATTATTCTTTTGCTTTGTTATCTTTAAAACATCAAAAGAAGGTGTTTGTATTTAAACCAAATTGGTTGTTACAATTGTTTCCTTGCATCTCATGACATTGAGTATTGTAAAACCTCTTCAAACCACCAGAAATACGGATTCTGGATTCCTCAAGTGTCCTAGCATCATCTTCCTCTTGAGTTGAGTATGTTGGAATCAAGTTTGTTTTCCTCTTGTGATTTTGATGTTAACAAATGTATTTTATGAGAACAATTTGTTTGGACTGATGGCTTCATTAAGTGTGCAACCATTAGAACAAGAAAATTATTCGAAGTTACCAAATGAAGATACTAGAGGAAACGACCAAAGGAAGCTACCAGAGGAAGTGACCAGAGGAAATGACTAGAGGATGAGATCAAAGAAATACAAAAGCATACGCGTCTACCTCTAAACATGTCTAAGTCACGCAATTCTGCCTCTGACTTTTATATTGTTCACAAAAAGACATAGTCAAAATATTTTTCACAACAAGATATGGTCAAAATATTGTTCACAAGAAGACATGCTCATAATTTTTCACAAGAAGATATGCTCATAATTTGCTCACAAGAAGATATGCTCATAATTTGTTCACAAGAAGATAGACTCAGAATTATTCCCAACAGGATACACTCAGAATTATTTACAAGAAGAAACACTCAAAATTATTCACTAGAAGATACACACATAATTTGTTCAAAAGAATATACATTTATAATTTGTTCACAAGAAAGATATGATCTAGATGTTACAAGGACAAAAAGTGAAACCCTAATTTGTTCTATAAATAGATACTCAAGGTTGAAGAAGAAAGCGAGAATTAATAAACTCAAAAATCCATACAATATAGAAAAACTTTTGAGAGCTCAAATTTCCTAAGTATTCAAAGGTTTAAGTTCTAGAGAAGAACTTGCTCAAAGAAATATTTTCTAAGTGTTGTAGTGTGAGAAATCAATTATAACAATCTGCTTACCAGAAGCAAAACACAAACCGTTCCAAACTTGTGTAACCCAGCCCGATAATGGCTTTAGTGTTCCTTAAGCAATATGTGGTTTTTAGATTGTGTTGAGAAGACTTGACTTTTAGGATCAAGGTGTAGTTGCCTTCAACTATCTGTGGTTTTTAGGTTGTGTGGAAAAGACTTGACTTGTAGGGTCAAGGTATTTGTTTACCTCAAAAAGTTTGTAGGTATTAGGTTATTTTGAGAAGACTGACTTGTAGGGTCAGATGTTGTGTAATTCAAGGATTTGAGTTAGTGGTTAAATTATTCTAAGTGAAGGGATTGAATGTAGCTACCATGTTGGTGGTGAACCAGGATAAATATGCTTATGTTACTTTACTTCTACATTCTTTACTTTACCGCTGCCTCTGATTACTTAAGCATGATTGCTACTACATCTGTTTTAGTTAAAATCACCAAATCCGAACCAGATCTTGAATAAATAATTAAAAAGAATCCAACTTAGACATACACAATTCAACCCCCTTCTCGTGTTTGCACCTTCAAAGTACTATTGATTCTCCGTGAAATAAGTATTATTTACTTGTGATAGCTTTTCAGCAAGTGTACTAATAGTTGCAAGTAATAATTAAAATGGTAGTATCAAGTGTTGAATTCAAGGATTGCGTTTTACTATCAAATTATGTTTAATTACTAAAAATTGAACAAAAAGTTTTCGAATTGATTGAAACTAACAAGAGTAATAGATTTAAACAATAAGAAAAATGTCAGGAATAAGTTTCACTTCGGGTCCAACATTGGTTCTAATTTGATCCTAGTTACTAAATTACTTTATTGAATTATTACTAAATTCTATTTATTATTCTAGCCCTAATGTCCAATGTCTTAGTGATAGAACCTTTAATTTCAAAGTAACCCCTAATTCCTTAGTGGATTTAAGATTAGAATTAAGCTTTACAATACAAGAATTCTCTTATTAAACTACTGCCTCTGCAACTAATTCAATTGGTTTCATGACCTGCATCTATCCCTATACTACAATATCATGAATTTCTCATCTCAAGCATTTGTAAAGTCCACTTCCGTTTCAAAATACGAATCGTAAAACATTTTAAAGTTGATAAAGAAATAATAATATTTAAGCACAGAGATGAGAAAAAGATTTCAATAAACGTATTCATATAACTAGAAATCAAATCAGACAAATAAGGGTTTCATCTTGTTTCAGTCATCCCTAACATTTAGGGTTAAGTTACTCATGACAGAGATACAAAAGATAGAGATTAAAGAAGAATTATAAGAAAGATTCTTGATAAAACTCTTCCAATGGTGTTAGAAACAGTCGTCTCTGAGATTCTCTATAAGGGCCAAAGTCTCCAAACTTCCCAATTGTCAAAAAGATACCTAGAAAGTGAGAAAAATGAGTTTTTATGCATTCTGATGCGCGCCACGTGTACCTGGTGTAGGATTTGCGCTTTAGGCGCATTTAGACAGATTCAGTATGCATAAATGCGCCCCAGGTGCCGGTTTTGCGCTTCAGGCGCACATCATCTACTTGTTGATGTTTACTGAATTGTTTTGCTCTTTTGAGTCCGAATTTGGTTCCGGTGTCTTCATGAAAGGTGTAGCTGTGGGTCTTAGCTTTCATTTTCACTTGATTTGACTCCAATTGGACATCTACAACTCCAAATATGGCTAAAATACTCCACGTAGATCATGTTGATTTCTCGTCAAAATTCAGCATTGCACTACAACAAAGAAACAATGTAAAACTACGAAAAGTCTCTACTTAATCAACGAAATAAGAACATAAACATTTTATTAAATCCAAAAACTAGAATCAACAAAATACATCAATTAACTCCTTAAATTAACTCATGACACTACGCCAAAAATGACATTTTATAGTGCGCCTTTTATAGCGCTTATTAAATATAAGCGCTGTTGTATAATATTTTAAAAGTAACGGAGGTTACAACAACGCTTGTTTGAAAAGCAATGTGGCAAAAGCGCTGTTGTAGGGTCATATAGGGTCACATAGCGCTTGCACATAATGTTTACAACGCGTTTACAGCGCTTTTGATAAAAGCACTGTAAATTAAAGCGCTCTCACATAATGTTTACAACGCTTTTGAAGTGCTTTGTATACAAGTGCTAGCTTTTAAAGTGCTTTTTGTAAAAGCGCTGTAAAATACATGCGCTTTCACATAATTAAATGACCTATTAGAGCGTTTTTTATACAAGCGCTGTAAAAGGCTTGCGCTTTCACATAATTAAAGGACCTATTAGAGCGCTTTTTATACAAGCGCTGTAAAATGGTGCGTATTTCATAAAAATCATTTACTTTAAATAAATAAAAACAAATTTAATACGTTGTCCTAATCTTACGAACCCTCATCTCCTCTACTCTGCGAACCCTCCTCTCATCTACTATGCGCCCATCTACTGCTCCTTTAAAACAAATTGGATATGTTGTCTCAGGTACTGTATTTATTAATTTGTTGTTGTTGTTGTCACTAAATCATATAAAATCTGTTCTTTTTTAAAATTTGTTCGATCTGTTCTGTTTTGAAATCAGACTTGCACCTTGGTTTCCATTTTCCTATATTAGATATGTGTACTATAGACTGGTATAATGTTATCAGTAGCTTATTATTTGTGTAACACTGCATTTATATAGGTCATATAAAATGGACCGGAAATGGACGTCTGCCAATTGATTGTCAAAAGAGTATGAAAATGGAGTGAAGGAGTTTGTTGAGTTTGCAGTGAAGAATGCAAAATATCCAAATCGAATCATTTGTCCTTGTTTAAAATGTTGTTTTGGAAAACGCGTTAGAGCAGATGAATTGGAAGGACATTTAGTATGGCATGGAATTGATCAAAGCTATACATGTTGGATAAGATATGGTGAGAAAAAAAGAAGTGGAGAAAGTAGAAGACAAAATAATATAATACTTTCATATATTATTACTACAGCCTTAAGCTGTTTATATAGGAAAAGAAATTACAATAGTAATACTGAGTAATAATGACAGAATCATAAAATTAAAATAAACATAATAATATAAAATAAAAGAGAATCAAATATGATTTCTCTTGATTCTTCAACAGCCCCCCTCAAGTTGGTGCATAGATATCTGTCATGCCCAACTTGGCTATAAGTCGCTCAAAATTGGGTCTTGCCAAACTTTTTGTCAAGATATCAGCAGTTTGCTGATTGGAAGTCACAAATGGCAGGCATATAATTCCAGCATCAATTTTTTCTTTTATGAAATGGTGGTCAATCTCAATGTACTTGGTTCTATCATGTTGTACAGGGTTGTGAGCTATACTTATTGTTGCTTTGCTATCACAGAAATTTTTTAAGGGTGAGTCAACTTTCATTTTCAATTCGTCCAAGAGTTTACGAATCCATAAAAGTTCACAGATTGCTTGAGCCATTGCTCTGAATTCAGCTTCTGCACTGCTTCGAGCAACAACCCCTTGTTTCTTACTTCTCCAAGTAACTAAATTTCCCCAAACATAGGCACAATATCCAGTGGTGGATTTTCTATCGGTAATTGATCCTGCCCAATCAGCATCTGTAAATATAGAGACTTCTCTGTCATTAGTTTTCTTGAAGTACAAACCCTTTCCAGGATTGGATTTCAAGTACCTTAAGATCCGATAAACTGCCTCCAAGTGTTCTTCATAGGGAGAATGCATGAATTGGCTTACAACACTCATAGAGAAAGCGATGTCAGGTCTAGTGTGGGCTAGATAAATAAGTTTGCCGACTAACCTCTGGCATCTTCCAATCTCAACAGGAACACTGCCTTTCTCCCAAAGTTTAGCATTTAATTCCATAGGAGTATCTGCTGGTTTACACCCACTCATCCCAGTTTCTTCCAAGAGATCTAGGATGTATTTTCTTTGAGAAACAACAATTCCCTTCTTTGAGCGAACAACTTCCATACCAAGAAAATATTTAAGCGCGCCTAAATCTTTGATCTCAAATTCTTGTGTCAAATTTTTCTTCAATCTTTCCATCTCGACAATGTCATCTCCTGTGAGAATAATATCATCTACATATACAATTAGAATTGCAATTTTACCAACATTAGAGAACTTCATGAATAGAGTATGGTCTGATTGTCCCTGCATATATCCTTGCTTTTTGACCGACCGAGTGAATTTTTCAAACCAAGCCCTTGGGGATTACTTGAGACCATAAAGGGATTTTTGTAGTTTGCACACATTTGAACCAAATTTATCTTCAAAGCCAGGTGGACTATCCATGTATACTTCCTCCTCCAAATCACCATTCAGAAAAGCATTCTTTACATCAAGTTGGTTAAGAGACCAATCTAAATTCACTGCCAAGGACAAGAGAACTCTAATAGTGTTTAATTTGGCAACGGGAGCAAAAGTCTTTGAGTAATCAATGCCATATGTCTGAGTAAACCCTTTAGCAACCAAGCGTGCCTTGTATCTTTCAACTGTGTTGTCAGAATTATATTTTACAGTAAATACCCATTTACAACCAACAATATTCTTTCATGTAGGTAACGTCATGACTCTCCAAGTTTGATTCTTCTCAAGAGCTCTCATCTCCTTAAGAACAACTTCCTTCCACTTTGGAATTTTTAGAGCCTCTTGTATATTTTTTTGGAATTTCTACAGCAGACAACTTAGAGGTAAATGCAGCAAATGAAGAAGACAATTTTGAGTATGACACATAATTAGACAAAGGATATTTAGTGCATGATCTAACAGGTTTTCTAATTGCAATAGGAAGATCTATATCAGGATACTCGACATGACTTTTAAGAACAGAAGAAGACTTACCTGTATCAAGATGATGTGTTGGATTATCTAATCGTTCGGAATCTTGGAAGGGTCGGAGAATGGGTCCTTCATTTCTCTGTTTATGGTTTCTTCTTTCAAAGACATTTCCCTTCCAAGTAGGGTCAATTGTAGTAAACCTGCTTTGTGTCTCTTTATCTGAGTCATTATGTTGTGGCATTTCAAGTGGTCCTTCATTATTGTGATTTTGATCATTGTGATTTTGATTTGAAATTGTCGCCCCCGAATCTGTTGAAACCTCGCTCATAAGTGGATTGAGTTTCAATATGGATTCTTGGGCATTTTCTTTTGGTGCATCTATATAAGTCTCAGAATTTTGTGACGACACTATATCAATTAAAGTAATGATGTTTTCAAACGTAAAAGATGAATCTTCCTTAAAATTCCCCCCTGAAGATGAATGTCAGTAAAAAATGGTTGATTTTCAACAAAAGTAACATCCATGGTTACAAAAATTCTTTTTGATTTTGGTTCAAAACACCGATACCCCTTTTGAGTTGGAGAGTAACCGGTAAACACGCATTTTATTGCTCGTGGCTCGAGTTTGTCAAAGTGTTTATGTTCATGAACAAAAGCAGTGCAACCAAAAACTTTTAATGGCAAATTAGCAGATACACTAGTCAAAGGAAAATAATTTCGAAAAACATCAAGAGGGGTATGAAAATAAAACTTTAGATGGCATTCGATTAATTAAATATGATGCAGTTAAAACAGCTTCACCCCACAAATATTTTGGAACGTGATTTGCAAATAGTAAAGCTCTAGCAACCTCAAGAAGATGCCTATTCTTTCTCTCTGCAATTCCATTTTGTTGGGGTGTATTAACACAAGAACTTTGATGAACAACCCCATTTGCAAGAAAAAAATCGGACAAAAGTGTATTAAAATATTCTTTACCATTGTCACTTCTAAAGACTTGAATATTTGTTTGGTATTGAGTATGCACCATTGTAAAAAAGTTTTTGATAACCTGTCCAACTTCAGATTTTTCTTTTAATAGATAAACCCAACAAATTCTAGTATGATCATCAATAAAAGTTATAAACCATTTTTTATTAGAAAATATGTTTATTCTATTAGGACCCCAAACATCACTATGAATAACTGCAAACGGTTTTGATGGTTTATATGGTTGTGTAGAAAAAGAAGAACGACGATGTTTAGCAAGTTCACAAGTTTCACAATGAAATAAAGACGGATCCTTCTTAGAAAATTCTTTAGGAAACAAATGTTTCAAATACGGAAAACTAGGATGTCCTAACCGTAAATGCCATAACATAATATCATCATTATTAGAAGAGACAAAAATAGATTCAAAGCAAGTACTTGTTTTTTGTTGGTCTTTGAAGTCGAGTCCATTGTCAAGATAATAGAGTCCTCCACTCTCCTTAGCATTGCCAATCATCTTCCCCGTGCTCAAATCCTTAAAAGTGCAATGAGAATGAAAGAAGTTAGCTTGACAATTTATATCCTTTGTTAATTTAGTAATGGATAACAGATTACATGATAAATTAGGAACAAGTAAGACATCTTTTAAGGTTAACACAGGTGACAGAATAACAGAACCTTTCCCTGCAATGGCTGAAAGAGAGCTGTAACATCCTTTATTTTAATTAATTAATCTAAAACCCTTAGTTTTGTTTATTCTGTTTTTATTAATTCAGTGTGATGATAGTAAGATAATTATTTATTGGATGTTCAATTATTTGATGAAGTATTTTTATATTAATTATTGGGATTTTTATTATTAACTAAAAATTTCTGTCTTAGAGTGAACAATGACCAAGTCAATTTTGACTAAGTCAAAATTGAATCACCCATACTACTTCCTTTGATAAGTATATTTTAGTTTAATAGTATTTAGTTTATAGGACCGTGCACTTTCCCTTGTGTCCATTCAAATGTGTAACTAGCAACAATAAATACATGAATGTCAATTAATTCTTAACGGTTGGTCATTGAATGGTATTATTTCAATTGAATTCCTTATTCATGAGTGCAATTAAACTCAAGGAAGAGAATTATTCCTTCTCTCGGATCAGCCCCACGTCTCCTTTATTAGTCACATACACCTCTCATTCGTAGGCCACGATAAAACTTGCGGTAGGGAAAAAGAAGTCATAATCACCCACACTCCATTACCAACGTTTCATTATCTCAAATATTTTCTAAGCCACTCAAACAACCACCCTCACATTCCCTCGTATTCCGATCAAAGTTCTAAACTTTCGTTCCTTCATCTTGGTGAGATTTTCGAGGGCTATATAGTGTCGCCTGGAAGGAAAGCACTCAAGGTAAGGGCTTTTCTCCATGCAAGGTTAGGCCGAATATTAAATTAATAATTTGTAAGATATTTATATGATGTCTTGATGTGTTAAAAGAAAAATGTTGATTATATGTTTGCCTTAGATAATTTAATTATAATATTTTGTTTTATGATAATATGGTTACCTCGATAAAATTAATTATAAAATTTTGATTTTTATTATTATAACATGAGTAATATGCTTGTTGTCATATATTTGATGTAAAGTTACAATTTTTCTGTTGTCTAGGTATATTTAATTATAAAGTTATGATTTTTATTATGATCTCATGAGTAATATGTTTGTTCGGATGTTTTAATTTAAAGTTTCGATTTTTGTGCTATTTTATTTCAAAGTTTTGATTTTTGTGAATACTATATGAGTCTTGAGAGAATTGATGAAAAGTTCTAATTTTTAATTGTGATAACATGATTAAGTTGATTTTTGTAACTGGTTATTTGTGTTTTAAATATTATTATCTTTGTGGTTGCCTAAGTGGCTGATGATTTATGGTTTGAATAGTTCTCCCTTTGTGGTTGCCTAAGTGGCTGATTATTCGTGTTATGACATTTTCTTTGTGGTTGCCTAAGTGGCTAGTGATTTGTAAATTTCGAGCATCATTATCATTTCATGACATATCATATGCATCTTTGTGGACGCCTGTGTGGCTGGTTTAATTTTCCCCATTGGTATGGGTGACTTCTGTGTGGACGCCTGTGTGGCTGGTTATATCCGGATCATATATGTTTAGGAGCATGCACAACTTGCAATTCATTTTATTGTTATTTTTATTTTGATCTAATTATTTGCTCTAAGGTGAGTTGCTACTCATTTATTTAGATGTCTTTTATGACTTTTGATACATCCCTGTGAATGATAAAAAAAAAAAAGATCAGTTTCTCTAAATCTTTTATTACAAAAAGATTTTATATTTATATTTTATGATTATTAACTTATTATTTGGTTTAATTTTTGCCGTGGGATGAACTGACCCCTTACACCAACATTTAGGTACTAAGGATCTCGAAGAGTTGCTTAAATGACGTTTGCTTGGCGCACGTGCGTGGGAAAAAGGGGTACTTTAATTAAAAATAATAATATTTGTAGTGATAAACCCGATGTGGTACATTTTTAAAGTTTATTTATTTTTCATCGTCAATTTTAAATAGAAATGCGGAGGTGAGGTCCTTCCGCTAGGAAAAATCTAAATCAGTTGTTTTTATTTCACTTAAGGAGAATTTATTCTATTTTAGGACGTAAGTGAACATTTTCTACAATTAACAAATTATTTTTATAAGAATAATAACATTCAGTAAAATTACGTTGTGCTATTTCAAAGAAAAATGAAATCAATTTATTTACTAGTGAAATTTTATTGATCACATGATCAATTACTTTCTGTAAAAAAAAAAAATTATGTCATTTTTGAGAGAAAATAAATATTTTCAAGTAATGTCTTGGATCAAAATCCGGGGCGTTACAAGAGCCATCTGCAATTTTAATTTTGTGGTTACCTGCACAAGGACTATAACAAGAAAATTGACTCGACTCCCCAATCATATGATCAGTAGCACCAGAATCGATAATCCAAGTATGGCTGGGAGTGACACTAAGTAGAGCAGTATTTGGAAAATTACCTCTTTGAGCTATAGAGCAAGAAGGAGTTTGAGACTCAAGGAGTTTGTACAATTTATCTAATTGTTCCTTGGTGAAAGGAGATGGGCTTGAAGGGGACTGCTTTTCTTGATTAGAGGTACCAGCTTGGAGGGCATGACCTTCGTTTCCTTCTTTTTTCTTCCAATTTAGAGGTTTTTCATGGAGCTTCCAACATGTATGACGTGTGTGCCCTGGACGTTTGCAATGTTCGCACCATGGTTTCTTGCCATCTCTCTTCCCGTCTTCATTCTTAGTGACTAGGGCAGAGCTTTCAACCTCACCAACAGAAAGTGTCTTACCCATCATAACACCTTGTCTCGCCTCTTCTCTTCTAACTTCCGAGAACGCTTCCCGAAGTGATGGCAATGGAATCTTTCCCAATATTCTGCCTCGGACTTCATCGAGCCGCTTATTAAGCCCAACCAAGAACATGAATACTCGGTCGTTCTCCTGTCTCTTAAGAAACAAAACACTGTCCTCACAGCACTTCCAATGATCATCATAGCAGAGATCCAATTCTTGCCATAGTGTCATCAACTCATTGTAATAGGTAGTGACATCTCTATCTCCTTGTTTGGCATGCCACAATCGTGATTTGAGATCGAAAATTTGAGAAGAATTCTGAATGTCAGAATATGTTTCTTTGACTGCCTCCCAAACTTCCTTTGCAGTAGGCAAAAACATAAAAGGTTTTCTTATCATTGATTCCATATTACTAAGCAGCCAAGCGATAATAACAGAGTTCTCAGATTTCCAAAACCTATAATTCGGATCAGTAGTGGCAGGCATTTGCACCTCTCCTGTTAGGAAACCATATTTTCCCTTACCGTCTAGTATCAATCTTGTGGTTTGGGACCATTCAACATAATTTTTTCCATTGAGTTTTTGAATTTCAACCTTGAGGACATTAGAAGTTCCCTCATGGCCAAAAATGTTGGAAAAACCGTTGTTAGATAAACCATTATTGCTGCCTGGGCCGCTGCCTAAACCAATACTGTCGGCGTTGTTGACTACTTCTGATTTTTTACCCAAACCATCGTCGCTGCTGCCGCTGCTACCCATAAGGGCTGCCTTCCATGGGGTATTTTGTGCCATAGCTCAGTTGGTTAGAGCGGCAAACCCTAATGGGTTCTTTACAAAACCCTAACCAGAGCTCTTGATACCATGAAGAAAGTAGAAGACAAAATAATATAATACTTTCACATATTATTACTACAGCCTTAAGCTGTTTATATAGGAAAAGAAATTATATAATGGTTGTACTAAATTCACAAGACTGTCAGCGATATAATCCTAAAATGTTTGAGAGTTTGTTGAGTGATGAAGAGAAACCATTATATAATGGTTGTACTAAATTCACAAGACTGTCAGCGATATTAAAGTTGTACAACTTAAAAGCGAGTAATGGATGATCTGATAAAAGCTTCGTAGAATTATTAACACTCTTAAAAGATATGTTGTCAGATGATAACGAACTTCCCAATCGAACATACGAGGCTAAACGAATTTTGTGCTCTATTAGCATGAGTTATGAAAGGATTCATGCGTGTCCTAACGATTGCATTTTATTATGAAACGAATATGACTTGCTAAAGGCGTGTCTGGAATGCAATGTGTCTCGATATAAGAAGAAAGAATCTACTCCAGCAAAAGTCGTGTGGTATTTTCTTATCATACCAGGATTTAGGCGCATCTATCACAGTGAACAAGATTGAAAACACTTGACATGGCATGCAGATGAAATAATTAGAGATGGAAAGTTTCGACACCCTGCAGATTCTCCACAATGGGCAAAAATTGATCACGAGTATCCTGAATTCGGGAGAGAGTCAAGAAATCTACGACTTGCACTTTTTACTGATGGAATGAATCCACATGGTCTTCAAAGCATCTCACACAGCACATGGCTTGTGATTTTGTTGATTTATAACCTACCTCCACGGTTATGTATGAAGCGTAAGTCTATGATGTTGTCTCTGTTAATTTCTGGAGCCAAACAACCGGGGAATGATATATATCGACGTATACTTGACTCCTTTAATTGAAGATTTAAAAAATATGTGGGAGACAGGTGTTGAAGTTTATGATGGGTATAAGAAAGAATGTTTCAATTTGAGGGCTATGCTGTTCGGCACAATTAACGATTTTCCAGTATATGGTACTTTATCACGATATATCATTAGAGGTCAGTGTGCATGTCCTATATATGAAGAGAGTACAAATTGGATGCAGTTGAAACATTGTAAGAAGCATGTATTTCTTGGACATCGTAGATTTTTACCTTATAGTCATCAATATCGTGGGTGGAGAAATGCATTCAATGGAAAATCAGATGAAGATATTGCTCCTTTAGCACCGAGTGGATATCAGATACTTGAAAAAGTACAAGGTTTGACCAATAAATTTGGTAAACCTTTTGCGAGAGAGCTGGTCAAAACTGAGTGGAAGAAAAAGTCAATTATCTTTGAATTGCCATATTAGAAGTCATTGTATATAAGACATTTCCTCGATGTGATGCATATTGAAAAAAATGTATTTGATAGTATTATTGTTACGTTACTCAATGTTCCAGGAAAGTCTAAGGATGGCATCAATGCAAGATTGGACTTGGTCGATATGGGAATAAGAAATGAATTGGGTCCCGTAAAGAAAAGAAATCGCACATATCTACCTCCAGCCGCTCACACTCTATCTAGAAAGGAAAAAAATTGTTTTATGTAAATTTCTACACAAAATTCAAGTTCCAGAAGGATACTCTTCAAACATTAAAAATTTAGTTTGTATGAAAAACCTCAAGTTAAAAGGTTTGAAGACCCATGATTGTCGTGTTCTAATGGAGCATTTGCTACCAACAGGTATACGTTCCATTTTACCTGAAAAAGTTCAACGAGCCATAACTAAATTATGTTTCTTCTTCAGGGAAATTTGTAGTAAAGTGATCGATCATAAAAAATTACGGACATTGCAGAGGGAAATAGTTGTTACTTTGTGTGAGCTTGAAATGTATTTCCCACCCTCGTTTCTTGATATAATTGTTCACCTTACTGTTCATCTTGTTAAGGAGACACAACTTTGTGGGTCAGCTTATATGAGATGGATGTATCCGATATAACGATATATGAATATATTAAAAGGGTACGTAAAAAGTAGAAGTCGCCCAGAAGGTTATATTGTTGAACGGTATATTGTCAAAGAAGCTGTTGAATTTTGTACCGAATATCTGTCCAATGTTGAATCCATAGGGCTTCCCATGTCTCGTCATTCGGGAAGAATATCAGGAGAAGGGATAACTGGAAAGAGAGTAATGACTATATCGAGGACAGAATGGGAGCAGACACAATTGTATGTTCTGCACAATGATGATGAGGTTCAACCGTATGTTACAATACACATGGATCAGTTATCTAGTTTGAACATGAATAGGAATCAAAATTGGCTAAAAAATCACATTAACTCAAAGTTTGATATAGACCCCAGATCAATTTCACAAATATTGAGGTGGCTAGCAAATGGTTCAAGTTTACATGTCTTTTCTTACACTGGTTATGTAATTAACGGCTACATATTTTATACCAAAGAACAAGATGATCAAACCACTATGCAAAATAGCGGAGTAACTCTCGTAGCTGAAGCGATGCATTTCTCAAGTGCAAAAGACAAAAACCCAATATATGCAAATCTATCATATTCTGGGGTTATCGAGCGCATATGGGAGTTAGACTACACAATGTTTCGTGTTCCCATATTTGGTTGCAAGTGGGTCAATAATAATAATGGCGTTCGGATTGATGAGTCAGGGTTCTTGCTTGTTGATTTTAATAGGGTGGGATATAAAGATGAGCCTTTTATTTTACTGTCGCAAGCTCAACAAGTAATTTATGTCACTGATTTTGTTGATGATAAATGGTATGTTGTCCTAACGACCAATAAAATAAGTGATGATAACAATAACAATGAAGATGTTGGTAATGATTTTTTCTTTGCAACATCACAACCACATGAAATTGATTCAACTGATGATGGTTTATATCTTAGAGATGATCATGATACAAATATGAATCCCACCAGGAAAAGAAGAAGTGCATCTTAATGTGTTTAAGTGTTTTATATAGGCCATGTAATCTGAACTGAGTTCATGTAATTTAAGTGTTTGATCTGCCAGAATTGAGCATTTTAGTATTTAGCTTGAACTGTATTTGATTTTCTTGTTATACTGATTTTCTGCTTATATTTAGCTTGATCTTAGTGTTTTATACTAAGTTCATGTAATTTAAGTGTTTGACCTGCTAGAACTGATTTTCTGCTTATATTGAACTTGTACTTGCAAAAGCTTTGTTTGAGTACTAGGCATTTTTCTAGAACTTGAACTGATCCCAATATGAGCTGATCATGTAATTTAGCATTGATATATGGTTATTTAACTAATTATTTGGAAGAAAAAAAAAATACAAATATAGGTAATTTACTAATTATTTAGCATTTTACCGAAACTGAACTTAAATTGTAATTTAACATATTTAACTTGAACTGAACATAAACTTGTAATTTTACAGCGCTTTTGTCAATAAGCGCTATAAAAAGGCTTTTAAAAAATAAGGGAAAAACATCTAAGTGAAACTAACACTAGAAGATGGCATGATGGAAAAAAAAAATAAGGAGGTCTTTTAAAGAGCTTTATGGACAAGCACTGTAAAAGACTTTTAAAACATAAAATAAGGAGGTCTTTTAAAAGCGCTTTCTGGACAAGCGCTGTAAAAGACTTTTCAAAAATTAAATAAGAAGGCCTTTTAAAGCGCTTGTTCTATAAGCGCTGTAAAAGGGTCACATAGCGCTTGCACATAATAAAATAAAGATGTCTTTTAAAGCGCTTCCTGGACATGCGCTATAAAAGGCTTTTTAAAAAATAAAATAAGGAGGTCGTTTACAGCACTTTTGGACAAGCGCTTTAAAAGGCTTCTAAAAAAGCACTATAATATCCTTTAAAAAAATAAAATAAGGAGGTCTTTTACAGCGCTCTTTCAAAAAAGCGTTGTAATAGGGTTTTATATATAACCTGATAATAGTAAACCGCTTCAGTTTCCTCTTCATTACTTAATCTTTCTTACGCACTTTTGGCATTGTGAAACCTCCTCATCTTCATTGTCCTTCTCATTGCAAACCCTATTGTCCCTACGAACCCTATTTCGAACCATCTCCATTGTGAACCATCTCCATCTTCATTACTATCTCTACGATCATTACGTACTCCATACGAACTTTCATTATGTATTTCTGCGCAATCTTCTTGTTGTTCCTTCTTAAGTGAATCCGTAACCCTACGAATCCTCATTACCTATTTCTGTGCACTCTTCAGGTATTGTATTTATTAATTTTTTGTTGTCACTAAACTGCATGTTGAACTTATACTGCTACGTACTTGGACTACTGCATGTTGAACTTGTTGAAGTTATATTGAACTGCATGTTGAACTTGTTGTAGATAAGTGGAATCAACAAGGATTTAGATCGTCAATATGAGGAAGTTGTCAACACTAAGAGTTATGAAAATGAAGTTAAACGTGGTGCAACCATTATGCAAAAGGTCATCAAAGCAAGAAGTAATGGCATTAAATTTGAGGTATACTACACTTTGTTTGCTGTTTATTTTCTTATCTTTTTTGAAAGCATGTACTTACTCTCTGAGTTTATTAGGTGGGATGGAATGAAAGTGACCAGCCAATTGAGCCCAACAGTTCCATGATGGTTAGTTATATTGGTGCAGTTGTTCATCCGAATATCCCAATTACAATTGACGATTGGAGAGATAAAGCTTTGAAGGATGCTAAAGATATATTGTGGAATGATATACAAGTAACTTTTTACTCCACTTTTTTGTTACTTATAATCTTTCCATCGAAATACTTTTACTTAAACTATATCTTTATTTGGTTTGCAGTCAGCTTTTGATGTTGATGAGGTAAGAAAAAATTACGTGCTTAGAGTTGCCGGAAAAATACACAGGGGATTTAGATCTCATCTGTCAAATTGCTACTTAAGAGATCGCGATGGAAATGTGAATGTTGAAGCTCCAAAAATATATAAACACTATATATCAAATGAAGAATGGAGTGCTTTTGTAGCTAAACGTGCAGACCCCGCTTTTGTGGTAAGTGATTAATTTATTAGCATTTGTGTTTTATTATTCATATTCATAGCATATTTTGAATTTTTACATGATTTTTTTTTTTTTTTATATAGAGTATAAGTACGGCAAATCGCGAGAGGGGAAAAAAAATTCAATTCATCCATACAAAAAATCGCGAGAGGGGAAAAAATCCAATTCATCCATACAAAAAATCGCATATGGGGTATGCACGTTTAGACCAAAAAATTGTAAGTAAACATCACTTTTATATGATGTGCTACATTATAAACTATAGTTTCTAACTAATATTTTGTTTATGATCTTAACGAATAGCTTATGTTTATGTCTTAACGAATAGCTACAAGAGACGCAATCCGATCAACCATTGGGTCGTCATATTTTGTGGAAGGAGGCTCGTGTGAATAAAGATGGAATAGTTGATAATGAAAATGTTCAACAAGTGATACAACTTTGTGTAAGTATATTATCACTTTAATATTTTTTAATATTGTATTTTAAAAATGATATTGAACTTATCTTTTTAATCCTACATGTATTTTAGGAGAATCTAGAACAAAGTTCTGAAAATCAAGAAGACAATAAACAAGTTAGTTGCAGGGACATACTTGGTAAAGTATTTAATGTTCCTGAATATTCTGGCCGTGTGAGGGGTAAAGGATTTGGCATAACTCCAAAAAGCTATTTTTCACATGAGAAGCGCACAAATCCATATAATGAGGAAGTACTAGAGATGCTGAAAATCCTAACGGAACAAGTGTCATTCTTGGTGAAGACGAATAAAGAAAAGCAACTTCTGGAGCTCCAACGTGAAATACAAATAGAGAGTGAAAACACTAGTTGATAAAGAGCACATATATGAACTTCTCAATCATAAGGAGCTAAGTGCTACTGTCATCAGCATATACATTAGGTAAAATACTTTATTTAAGATAAAAATTACTTTTAATTGCATTTATTGGTAATTAATTTAATTTATTGGTAATTAATCTAATTTTACATTTTCATTGAAGGTTTTTGTATGAGAAGTTGGTGTGCATGCGCAAATTGTCAGATAGATTTTCATTCTTGTCTCCGCATAAGCTTTCCATGTTTAAAGTCGATCCAGTTAATGTAAAGAAATATATTGTTGACATCCTATTGGGAAATAAAGAGAAGGATAAGTTGTTTCTTGCGCCATATAATTCAGGGTAATTATATATTCTTTATTTATATCTTTTTTTAATTTATGATACTTAATTTATCAGTTGTGTAAACAAAATTGTCAACCAAATTTTTGTTGTTGTAGGAAACATTGTCAATGCGACCTCTGAAATTATATACTATTTAGATCCCTTGCACGACCATTACAACAATCACTCGGATATAAATACTATCTTCGACAAGTAAGTAATATTCATTTATTTCTTACATATATATATAAATAATGTGTTTGTTAATTGAATAATAATCACATTTATTTGATAGTGCTTTACAAGTTTTATGAGCTCAAATGGGTGGTACAGTGTCGAAGCAAAAGTCAAACAAGATCACATGGATTCCAATAAATGTTTGAAATTTTTGTTATAGAACTTAATTTCATTTACAATAAACTATGCCTTTAAAATTTCATTTAAAATCAATACACAAATATTTATTGACTTATATGTTTTATTTTATAGTGCCCTCGTCAAACTAACAACATAGACTGAAGCTACTATATATTGCGAACAGTACAACAAGCAGCGCTTTTTAGAATAGAAAACTAGTATAAGAATGAACCTATTACAGTGTTTTTTTTAAAAAGCGCTGTAAAACGTGCATCAGATTGACCCTATTACAGCGCTTTTATGAAAAAGCGTTGTAAACCTAGTTCAACAAGCAACGCGTTTTTAGAAGAGATTTACAGCGTTTTTCAAAAAAGTGTTGTAAAACGAGTATCACAAGCACGCAATATATCCACCTATTATAGCGTTTTTTTATGAAAAATGTTGTAAAACTACTCTAAGATAAGTGTTGAGTGCTATATATTACAACGCTTTTTTATTTTAAATAGCGTTGTTGTATCTTTTAACAGTGCTAGATACTACAGCGCTTAAAAGCGTTGTAAAGGACTTAAAAAAAGCGCTGTAAAATGGTATTTTTCGTGTAGTGTGATGAAGAGTTATCAACTTGCCACTCCAAAAAATGAGTATTAGAAAGCATTTCCAAGCCACCAGAAGTACATGATTTGGATTTCCTCAAGATTTGGCTTCACTCGCCTCTTGAGATGAGTATTCGCAAAGTCTTTCCAAACAACAACACCAAACTAGTCTTCTTTAGAATTCGACTTCATTTGCTTTGTTAAGGAACATGAGTATTCTCTAAGCCTATTTAGGAATCAACACCAAACTAGTCTTCCCAACAATCTTACTTCACTCACCATGATAAGGAATGCAAGTATTCTCAAAGCCTCTTCGTGCATTAACACCAAATGGATCTTCTCAATAATCTGGCTTCACTCGCCTTACCAAGGAACATGTATTGTTTACTATAACCTTGTTAGAATATGCAACATGTATGATTTACTAGCCTCTCTAGGAATCAATTGAAGGAGGCTTACCATGAAGTATTGTATATGAAGACCTACTCTACGAACTAGGTGTAGGTAACCTATTAATGACATACACTACATGACTAACAACATATGACCAAAGGTACTTGGACATATTTGAATGAAAAAGAAACGATCCGAAAACATTTAAAATAAGCCTTTCTCAACACAAGATGTTTGATGTAAAATTTCAAGTCATTGTAAAAAGAAGGCATAAAAAACTCTTCATTAGAAGAGTGTATCATTTTCAGTTTGCAATTAAATTTGTTGAAATTAAAGCAACAAAATTTTGATCAATTTGTTTAACTTCAGTTTTATGTTTTCTAAGAAATAAATATTCAAGTATGTCTCGTAAAATTATCAACAATAAAAAGAAAGAAACAGGTTAACCGGCAAATCCTTTTCATTATACTTTGGAATCCTTGAAGTGAACAACACATTTACATCAAGTTAATAAATTAATGATAGTTTACAGAATAAAGTTTTTTCATTTACTCTTGTGCATTAGAGAAAAGAAGAAATAACTCAAATATTTTGAC
This sequence comes from Cicer chorassanicum, assembly GCA_037974735.1. Classification (NCBI taxonomy): domain Eukaryota; kingdom Viridiplantae; phylum Streptophyta; class Magnoliopsida; order Fabales; family Fabaceae; genus Cicer; species Cicer chorassanicum. Next base: position 44,673,330 of record JBBPBP010000002.1, on the reverse strand, counting down.
AGAAATTTGATTCATGTAACATGAAATTTAAAACCTAAATTCCATCTCGCATTTTGGTCCAAAAATTCTAACATTTTAATTGAAATTACATACTATGTTAGTATTTAAAAATAAAAAGTACTAATTTGATACTCTAAACTTTTTATTTTTGAAGTAAAATTAGTACCTTTATATGATTAAATTTCATACCTACTATATGTTAGTATTTCAAAAAAAATAAGAAATTTGATACTCTAAACTTCATCTGTTTTAATCTCATCTCTTATTGTTAAGTTTTCTTATTGACATAAACTAAAATGAAAATAGTGTCTCTTTAATTTTAGTTTGCATGAAGAAATTATTGAATAAACTCTTTCACCTTAATTATCTCTCTTCTGCAACAATTTTTTTTATGTTGTAAGAATGATGATCAGTTTATAGACAAAAAATTAGAATATTTCATATCATGACATGTACTGAAATTGTTTTTTTCGATCAATGTGATTGCAAAAAGAAAAGTTAGCTTGTTTGGGACCAAATTAACCATCTTACTTGTTCTTCAATATAATTTATAGATGAGAGTAATTTGATAATTAATGCCGAAACATTTTACCATGTCCTTGAGACCAAATTAACCCTATTATTTGTTATTCAATGCAATATTTAGACATGGACAATATTTAGACATGGACATGATCATCAAGACCACATTTGCATGACTAGCACCATATTTGATGAGGTGTGGCCCATGAGTTACCCTAACCCAACTTAGGTAATGATTATGAGTCGAGGATTGTACCGTGCACCCCCTCATGTACTTCCCACCCCCCCCCCCACTTCAAAGGAAAAGTCAATAATGCCCCTGAATAAATCTATAAAAACTGCCCAAAAATTTACGTTACCTTTTTTTCACCCATTTCCTTCGAACATTTCATTTTTCCGAACTGATTTTAGCAAAGTTTCGAAAACTTCACAAGAAGTTCAAAGTTTCGAAATACAAAAGTAAGGCCAAATCCTAAACCCTTCGAAAGTTTCATTGAAGCACAAAGATTCGAAGCAATATTCTCGAACATTTTCAAAGTTTCGAAATGAAGCTTTCAAAACTTTCATTCAATCTGAAAGTTTCGAAATAGGAAAATCTCTGAATCCCTAAAAATGAAGTTTTGAAAGTTTCATATAGATGGAAAGTTTCGAGGATATTGCTTCGAAAGTTTGAGTTGCATGCATAGTTTCGAGCTTCGAAAGTTTGATGTTGATCAATAGTTTTGAAATTCAGTTTCGAATGTTTGGGCTTCAACGAAACTTTCGAAATGCAGCCTCGAAAATTTGGCTGCACTATGAAATTTTCGAAATGCTTTTTTAATTTAAGTGTTTTTTCCATTTTTTTTAATATTGATATATTAATATATTGCAGTGCTTAGAATGAGAGGTGCATTTGGCCAGATTATTCGCAACATTGGCCAAAGCGTGGTAGGTGATAGTGGTGATGGCGCAGACAGAATTCCACCAACAGGTTCAAACAGACGACGAAATGAAGCAAACCATCCAATTAGGCAGCGTCGTCGTAGACAGGATGATGTGGTTGAAGCTGTTGAGCCTACGCATATGGACGAGGATGTACCTGAGCCTGCACAGATGAAGCAGGTTGAGAACCAGTATACTGAGCATGATGATGCTATTGATGTTGCTGATGATGCTGATGTTGAGCCTAAGGAGGATCAGCAGCTCGGATTCCCTGGTGGACCGGTGGTGACATCTGTAATGACACAGTATGAACATCACCTGACTCGAAGGATATGGGAAGGAGAGGTATTTATTTAATTAATTATATTCTTTATATTTAATTAATTATTTATTTAAATAAGAACATATATTTATTGTTATGTTCTTTAATTACTCGCACGATCGTGGGTCGTTAAAGATTATTACACATGGATTGAAGCTGAAGAAGTTTTCTGAAGTTCTTGTGCCAGATCCTGTATTGCATCAGATTCGGGAATCTGGACTGCTACACCTCTCTTCAGCTTATCTCACTATGGCTGATGCTGGTCTCATATCTGCCTTTGTTGAAAGGTGGCATAGAGAGACCAGCTCATTTCACATGCCATTTGGAGAGATGACAATCACACTGGACGACGTGGCGACTCTTCTTCATATCGCACCTCAAGGTAAATTTTTTGATGCACCTATAAATATGACTACTAATAATGTTGCCAGAGCTGCCCATGAGTATTTAGGTGCATCATGGGAGGAAGCATTAGCAAAGATTAATTACATTAAATGTGCCCAATATAGATTGCAATGGTTACGTGATTTACATAGTCGTCTCATTCAGACTAACCAGTTTGAGTGTGCGGCTAGAACCTACCTATTGCATCTAGATGGCTGCACTATTTTCGCTGATAAAACACATACACGTTTGGAGGCGAAATATGTTAGTTTATTTATTGACTTAGATAGTTGTCGGGACTATTCGTGGGGTACTGCGGCATTAGTTTTCTTGTATGACAATCTCGGAGATGGAGTTGTCCACGACACTCGACAGTTGGGTGGTTACATGACCTTACTACAAGTATATTTATTTATTTATTTATATATTTATTTATTTATTTATTTATGGTGCAGTGCTGGATTTACGAGCATTTCCCTAGCATCTGTAAGCGGGGCGATAGAGGAAAGGTTCCTGCACATCTTCCTGGAGCATGTAGGTGGACTGCGAAACATGCTGTAGAAGGCGGACTAATGACATATTGTTGGAGACTCGATGCTTTGACACTCGATGATGTACTGTTTACACCATATGATGATGATCGAGTTAATCATCATTTTGCTAAGCTTTCGATGTTCTTCGGATACCTTCGATGTGGTGGAGTCTCAGTCCCGTATCTGCCAGAGCGATGTCTTCGACAATTTGGTCGTATTCAGTGCATATCGCGTGACGTTCCTCGGGTGCCAGACAGTATAGATTGGAAGTGGCAGTCTACTATGAGATCATCTGTAACTGCCTTTCGAAGACTATATCCTGTTGCGACTTTTCCTGCAGAGGTCACTGCAGACTACTATGCATGGTACACATTTGTATCACATTCTCTGATCCTCCCTCCACCTATAGTTGCACCTTCGAGTCCACCTACTGGTGCTGCACATGTTGGTCCATCATCTTCTGTAGATGGTGGTAGAGACCGTAGACATCGTAGAACACTTGAGATTGCACGTAGGGCTTTAGATTTGGTAGAGCCATTTAGTGAGGTTCATGAACTATTAATTGAATTATGCCGCTTGTACGACGATTAGTTATTGTGTTATGTAAGATTGTGTTATTGTGTTATGTAAGATTGTCGTGTCACTGTTATTTATGAATTTTTATTTTGAGTTAAAACGTTAAATGATGGAAAAATGATAAAAAAAAATGATAAAACATAAATGGACAATCAAACATAATTTATAATCTTCAATTAATGAAATACAAGATGATTTGGTAAATGATGGATCAATGTGTTCCCAATGTTTCATACGTCATGCATACCCTATTTCCCATGTCTTTGCATACACACTACAAAAGTCTCTCCATTTTTGTGAGGTAGGTGGTAAAGGACAATCAGACTTCAATTTGATCTGGACAATAAAATATTAAACATTAATTTATTTAAAGAACAAAATATTAAACATTAAATTATTAAACAATACTACAAATCATAAATTTTACATGTACCCAATGATTTTCATTTACGAATCCAATTGCTAGTAATCATAAGCTTTGACTCTTTCGATGGTGATTTGTTTAGCGGAAAGAATGTCATATTCAGATTACGAGACAACAAAACTAATATGACATTATATAGTGTTGCTATCACGTAACCCAAGTCTGGTATAGTCATCCACTTATCTTTTCCTTGAGCACCCAATCTTGAAATTTTCAATGAGTTCCGCACTGATTCAATACTGTCATCGAACACATTGGCATAAAGGTCTTGATGTAGATGGATCTCTTTATCCAATTGTGTTCGAACTAAAGGCCAAGATTCTTCAGTATGACCTAACAATGCTGCAATTGCGCGAAACCCACAATTTCCATCAGGCACAACATCTATTATCTCCTCAATATACTGATGTATAAAACTAGGAAAATGTATGTTATGAGATGTTTGCCTAGCAGAACACTGTGCTGATTGATTTGCAGAACTTTGAGATGGTTGCCTAGCAGAACATTGTGCTGATTGATTTGCAGAATGTTGAGATGCATCAACACACTCCCAATATGAAGGATCACGAGGAGTATCAAAATCTTTTTTCCTTTTACTATCTCCTTTGGTTCTCACCTTCTCAGGTGGTACAAGTATTGATGTTGTATGTGGAAATACAACTTCACGCACCTTTGCCTTGAATATCCTTTGACCAACAATATCTTTTTTCTTTATATACGCTTTCATTGCTTCCAACTCTTCTGAAAAGTCATATTCTGATAAAGATTCTTCATCCTTCAATTCTTGCTCAATGCTTAAATTTCTCCAAAATACATGAATGCTATCTATCGGGATAACATTACCAGATATCTACAACTTTGTCAACTCACAAGCACATGGTAATCCATGAGTTGTTCTGATTGAGCAACCACACTTTGTTTTGTCAGTACCTACAATCTTCACTCTCTGTAACTGTTTGTCAATTTCTTTAAAAACTTTTCTTGATACAAAGTGGTGTAGACTTTAAAAAATGGTGAATTATACCCGTGCTCAACATCTTTGATGGTTTTGTGAAAAGACGATTTAATGATACATACTTGGTTCTTCAACATCATATTCACAGCATCCCAACTTTTACACAAATCACCAAAACAAGTTTGCAACATGTTTTTCAATCTCCAATGAGCAGACTCAACTCTACAAAAAAAATTAAATAACACAAATTAAAACAAATCACATAAATTAGTAAATCATATTTTCTAAAACAATACAAATCATAGTTTAAAAATACCTGTTAGATGTTGTGTTCCCCAAATGCATCACTCTACTGGTCCAAACCGTGACAAATCTTTCTTTGTAAGGTGTCAACCAAGAATCTTTCACATAATCAACAAAAAGGATAATATCAGTACACACTAGCTCAAAGTGTTGCAAGTGATGATCATACTCCTCCACACTAGTCGAATATACAATTTTGTTCCATAAATCCATTACTTCGTCTAGTCTATCTTTTTTCACATATTGTTTGCATCTTGCCCCAACTTTTTTATCAATATGAAAACGACATAGCAAATGAATTGAAGTAGGAAACACAACTCTAATAGCATTCATCATGGCAAGATCTCTATCAATCACAAAAACTTTAGAAATTAAAGTCTTAGATACGAACAACTGTCTTACCTTTTCAAATGCCCAGATAAAGTTATCTTGTCGCTCTTGTTCCAAGTATGCAAACCCAACAGAAAATGACAAACTAGTAGATGTGACACCGACAATTTCAAGTAATGGTAACCGATATCTATTTGTTTTGTATGTGCTATCACATATCAAAACAAAATGAAACGTGTTTAACAACTTTATGCAATCAGGATGCGTCCAAAATATATCTCCCAAAACATCTGAATTATCCCGTCTTCTTGTCCAATGCACATAATTTTCTTGTTGTATTAACTTCAACAGATGCTGCATTTCTGCGTACGAGCCTCTCAACGAAGCTCGATAACTACTCCTTGCTTTATATATTTGACTGGGAATTGAGAGATTAGATTTATTTCTCTCTTTCAAAGCATTCAAAATGAATCTTGGTGCAAGCTTATACTTTGTCATGTCATTGACAAATTTTCTCTCTTCTTCATTTAAACGCCCCAAATATGAATGACCGGTTAAGGTATCCGCTAAATCATGATTATGCGTTCCACAACGAACACTAATTTTCCATCCTTCACCGATACTCAACGGTATACATCTGAGCTTAAACGGACAGTTTTCCTTGTGAGAACAAGTTACTGTTGATTTTGATTTAGATTTATATCTTCCGCTTCTTTTGTAACACCCCAATTTCTCATTATTTTATTTTAATAGTATAATGATACACTATTTTTATTATACGAGTGTTAATATGTGGCCTAATTTGTTAAGTGTGTATTGTGTGTTTGTGTTAGTAATTGATTTAAATCATTAATATTAACTATAATTAACTTACGAAAATTAAAATAAAATAAAACATGTATATATATATATATATATGTGTGTGTGTGTGTGTGTGTGTGTGTGTGTGTGTGTGTGTGTGTGTGTTTAAATAAATTAAAACAAGGAGTGAATTTGTGTGGCTACACTAATTGTTACCTTTAGCACTAGTAGAATGAAATAATAATAATAATAATAATAATAATAATAATTATTATTATTATTATTATTATTATTATTATTATTTAAGGATAGTCTTGCAAACCCTTAAGGAGAAACAATTATTTGCGAAGTTGTCTAAGTGAGAATTTTGGTTAGAGGAAGTGAGTTTCCTAGGACATGTAATTTCAAAAGGTGGAATAGCTGTTGATCCTGCTAAGGTAGAGAGTGTCTTAGAATGGAAAGCACCTAGGTCAGTGACTGAGATTAGGAGTTTCCTAGGATTGGCGGGTTATTATCGTAGATTCATAGAAGGATTCTTCAAGTTGGCCTTACCTTTAACTAAGTTGACCCGAAAGGGGGAATTGTTCGTGTGGGACAACCATTGTGAGAGTAGTTTCTAAGAGCTTAAGAAACGACTGACCTGTGCACTGATCTTAGTGTTACCTAACCAGAGTGAACCTTTTGTAGTGTATTGTGATGCGTGTGGTTCAGGATTAGGTGGAGTACTTATGCAGGATGGGAAGGTTGTAGCGTATGCTCCTAGGCAATTGAAGATTCATGAAAGGAACTACCCTACCCATGACTTAGAACTAGCAGCAGTTGTTTTTGTACTTAAGATGTGGAGACATTATTTATATGGATCTAGATTTGAGGTTTTCAGTGACCATAAGAGCCTTAAGTACCTTTTTGACCAGAAAGAGTTGAATATGAGACAACGTAGGTGGATGGAATTTCTTAAGGATTTTGATTTTGAGCTTAACTATCACCCTGGAAAGGTCAATGTAGTGGTTGATGCCTTGAGTAGGAAGACTTTGAGTGTGTCCGCTTTAATGGTTAAGCATAGTGAGTTGTTGGAACAGTTTAGAGACATTAGTTTAGTTTGCGAAGTGACACCAGAAAGTGTTAGATTGGGAATGTTGAAGGTAACTAGTGGACTATTAGAAGAGATCAAAAAGAGTCAGAAGTTGGATTTACACCTTTTAGATAAATTAGAGTTGGTTGACCAAGGGAGAGAACCTGATTTTAAAATTGGTGTGGATGAAATTTTGAGATTTAAGGATAGAATTTGTGTACCCGATATAGACGAGTTAAGGAATTTGATATTGGAGGAAGGACATAGGAGTTGTCTAAGTATTCACCCTGGAGCCACAAAGATGTATAAGGACCTCAATAAGATATTTTGGTGGCCTAGAATGAAAAACGATGTTGCAGAGTTTGTATACGCTTGTTTGACCTGTCAAAAGTCTAAGGTAGAACACCAGAAACCTTCAGGCTTGATGCAACCTTTGAGTATTCCCGAATGGAAATGGGATAGCATCTCTATGGACTTTGTTGTAGGCTTACCTCAAACTCCAAAAAGGTATGACATTATCTGGGTTACTATGGATAGATTAACTAAATCTGCTCACTTTATTCCGATAAACATAACTTATTCCATGGAAAGGTTAGCTGAAATATACATAAAGGAAATTGTGAAGTTGCATGGAATCCCATCAAGTATAGTGTTAGATAGAGACCCCAGGTTAACCTCTAAGTTTTGGCAATGGTTACAGAGCGCTTTAGGTACGAACCTTAGGATGAGTTCAGCCTACCACCCACAAACAGATGGTCAGACTGAACGAACCAATCAATCCCTAGAAGACTTGTTGAGAGCTTGTGTGTTGGAACAAAATGGAAGTTGGGATAGCTTTTTGCCACTTATAGAGTTTACCTATAACAATAGTTTCCACTCCAGTATTGGAATGGCCCTTTTTGAGGCGTTGTATGGGAGAAGGTGTAGGACTCCTCTGTATTGGTTTGAGACAGGCGATAACCTTGTGTTAGGACCTGAGATTGTTCAACAGACTACTGATAAAGTAAAAATGATTCAGGAAAAGATGAGAGCATCTCAGAGTAGGCAAAAGAGTTACCATGATAAAAGGAGGAAAAATCTCGAATTTCAAGAAGGTGATCATGTATTTCTGAGAGTTACTCCAACGACTGGGGTTGGTCGGGCATTAAAAATGCGAAAGCTTACTCCTCAATTTATAGGACCTTACCAAATCCTTAAACGCGTTGGCAACGTAGCATATCAGATCGCGTTGCCTCCATCTCTTTCTAATCTTCATAGTGTCTTTCACGTGTCTCAACTTCGCAAGTACATTTTTGATCCTTCACATGTGATTGAGTCAGACAAGGTTCAAATAAAAGAGAATCTAACTTTTGAGACCTTACCGCTACGGATTGAGGACCGAAAAATCAAAGAATTAAGGAGTAAGACGATTTCATTGGTTAAGGTTGTCTGGGGAGGTGCTACGGGTGAAAGTGCTACGTGGGAAGTCAAAAGTCAAATGTGTGATTCTTATCTAGAACTATTCCCGTCAGGTAAATTTCGAGGACGAAATTTCTTCAACGGGGGGAGAAATGTAACACCCCAATTTCTCATTATTTTATTTTAATAGTATAATGATATACTCTTTTTATTATACGAGTGTTAATATGTGACCTAATTTCTTAAGTGTGTATTGTGTGTTTGTCTTAGTAATTGATTTAAATCATTAATATTAACTATAATTAACTAACAAAAATTAAAATAAAATAAAACATGTATATATATATATATATATATATATATATATAAATTAAAACAAGGAGTGAATTTGTGAATTTGTGTGGCTACACTAATTGTTACCTTTAGCACTAGTAGAATGAAATAATAATAATAATAATAATAATAATAATAATAATAATAATAA
>JBBPBP010000002.1:44640287-44663895 GCA_037974735.1 Cicer chorassanicum | reverse complement strand
TATATATATATATATATATATATATATATATATATATATATATAAAGGAAAGCCTAGTGCTACGAAAACAGAGACTAGCACATATAGGTTCGGAGCCGCAAATTCCAATTCAAGTTACAATTCCAATCCCAAAATTCAATTTCAATTCCAAATTTCCAATTTCAATTCCAAACCAGGTATGTCATTCCTCATTCTTTCTCCCCCGTACTTGTCAAGCAATTACAAGAATACTTGAAAATTAGAAATTCACATTTGGCTAGTACCGTGCAATTGATAATATGGTTCAGATACTTTGCCTTATTCCTTCCTTTTATCGGATTGCTTGTTATGCTGATAGTTATTTTATAGTTTTTTTTTTTTATTTTGCAAATTATGATTGAAATGCTGATGGTTTATTTTATAGTATTTTTTATTCTGCAATTGATGATTGAATTGTATATTATTTTGTTTCAATTTTTAGTAATAGTAGATTAGGAATATGATTGAATTATATTATTAGACATATATTTTGAAATTAATTTACATATAAAGAATTCATTTTTTTTCAACTATAATTAGAAGTGGTTTAATTACATTTCATATATGCTACTTAATTCAGCTTTATTTTTATTTTAGTATATAAACTACACATTTACCTGTTTGTGATCAATCTCTTAATTACAATTCAGCTTTGGTTAGATCTTTTATTCCCTGTATTGATTTTGACAGTGATGATGAATATCATATTTACAATTACCAATAATTGTATACATTGGAAGAGTTTTATTTCAAAATATGGGCCACCAACATCTTTTTTTCATACTTTGGTGGAAATAGTTCTAACATCTATATCTGAAAGAAATCATTGGAAAGTTATCCGATTATCAAATAGGACAGATTCTAGTTCCTGTTTTCATTATTATTATTATTATTATTATTATTATTATTTTCAATTACAATTTATATGTTAATAATAAATAGTCTAATTGATTTCGCAACTGGAATTCATTTCGCAACTGGAAGGATTAATCTATTTTGATTATAATATAAAATTGGGTATAACCAATACTAAGCTGTAATTAATTATTATTACTTGAGTTCATGTGATGTATATAAAATATGTTTAAAAATCAAAGCTATATATATGTATAGAGACACAATATTTAGTTCTTCTCTCATGCTTAGTTTAAACAAAATATAATTATAGTAATATGTGTGTTTAATGATATTAAATATATTTTGGATTATATTACAATAGCAGATAACTTATTTATGTATTATTAGTTAATAATTTATTTATCTATTGGAGCAAGTAATTAATTTGTATTTGGTCGTTGAGTTGATTTATTTATTTATTATATTTTTTCCGCGGACTATTAGAGACGAGGGTCGACGAAGACGCGACAAGTTAGCAGATCGGATTTGTTGGGCGAAATCTTCAATTGAGGTAAGGGGTGAGATGAGGTTCGATTTTATGAATATAAAATAACGTGAGATGAACGGGAATACCAAAATTCCCAGATATTATTTGGGGCTCACTACGTACAGTCGAGCCCTATTGAGCAATAATAATTAATTAATAATATATGAATGGTAACAGTGAGGACTAAAATATAATTTAGAAACCTATAGAATTGTTGTGAATTTATTTATAGCAAGATTGCACGTTGAATGATGTTATGAAATGTGATGTTGATTGTTACTGTATGAATAATAAATATTGGAGTGTTCTTGCTATTTGATTGAAATCGTGAAATTATTTGAATGTGCTACCTGTTGATTTTTTTTATTGCGATTGATAAGATTGGACTGTGTATTGTGAGTAGTGTAAACCAAATATTGGGATTGAATTGTGATTGACTGATATACATATAATGATGAATATTATGAAGTCAAATTGAAATTTATTGAGTTGTGATGATCGAGTAAGTATGAGATATGTGTTGTAGAGATTCGGAGTTAGGATTATTTTGTCATCATATAGGGAGGGTCTGACAAACCTAGCTATTCGGGGAAGTACAACTGAATGAGCTTGATCGTGGAGGGCTACAGTCGAATTGTAAGGTAAGACTGATAGACCTTGGGGGTACATCTAGTGGGGAATTCCTAAGACTGATAGACCGGAAACTACCGTGCAACACAAGAGTACCCCGACTGTCGCGTATATGTGTCTCGGGTTGAGTTGAGGGGATCTATGAGGACTTGGCCATTCTTGAATTGTCCGTCCACTCTTGTAGTGGCATAGTATCAGGCCTCCTAACCAAGTACTTCAGAGTAGAATGGTACCAAGTGATGAAGTATAGAGTATAGGACATGCATAACATTTTATCCTTGTAACTGTTTATTGTGATTGAAGTAGAATAACCTTAGATATTATATTATTGAATGTTCTCCTTATTTGTAATGTTTGACTGATTGCGTGTTCTTCTCGTGTATTTTATATTGTTACATAATTTCGAAACTCACCCCTCGATGTTTGTGTTTGGCGTTTGCGATGGACGCAGACAAGGCAAAAGCTGCAGGTGAAGATTAATGCTCTTGAAGTGTAGGAAGTCATATTATCTCCAAGATTTCTATTTTCTACCTTTTTGTTAAAGTCATTTTTGAACATAGTTTATTTTGGGAATTCCGGCTCTGATAGTGACATCGGGTTGGGACTACATTTACAATTTTCATTAAGCTGGTGTATGTGTGTTTCCAAATGGATTCTGTTAATTACTGTTATGATTACGTGATGCTCTTTACCTTAATAAAAATAAATGCTTGGAATTTGATATATTTATTTATTTATTTGAAGGATTTCATTGTTTTAAAAATAAGAAAATTAAATTTTTTTTTTATTTGGGGTTTAGGGTGTCACATCTTTCGCATCCCAGTATGTATAAGTTTAGCTAATTGACCAAATTGTATGTACAACAGACTAAAATCCTTTATTTAAAATTAGTTGATATTTAAAAATAACTAAAATTATGATTTAAAATATAATAAATTTTTTAATCTAAAACATAAATAACAAAATTAAAATATTAAGAGTAAAGAAAGTGTGTAAAAAGACGTAAAAAGGTCAGTGAAAAAGATATCACCGACATAAACAACTTGTAGAAGAGCTCAGTGGTAACAACAACACATAACATGGCGAAGACGGATTATCATGACCGTTGGTAAAACTGAAAAACGATGGATGTAGGATGAAGCTTTTGATGTGTAGATCACGAACTATTATTATCGAAAACCATCGTGTCGATCAGAATCGAGGTACAAAGCCGATAGTTCGAATGTCCGATTTGGTTGTTGGTCGTTGTTTCAGATGCGACTGTTCACAAAGATAAAGAATTGGGTAGTGATTTGAATATATGGTAGTTACAACTCACAACGGCACTTGCAAGAACCACCGGAAGAGGCTTCGTGATTGTGTTGATGACGAAGGAGAATGAATCGCGACTTTTTGATCACGAGGGAGATATGAAATTGATTTTATGAAGATGATATTGGTGAGGTTATGATCCTTTAATTTCATCGAACTGAAGTAGAGAGGGACAGAGGGGAAGAAGACTACGCTGCAGATTTTTAATTTGTGGAGAAGGGGTGCAGCTAGCAATTACCTAGGTGCCAAAGTAACAGATTTAAAAGACCTAAAAGAGAGTAGGCCAAAGTCTATATTGAAATATTAAAAAGGGGGTGTAGCAAACAGATTGCATGTGCGGATGAGAAAGTCTGTTGCAATGTAATAAAGACCCAAATGGAATAGAGAATTAAAAAATAAGCGGCAAATGGCAGTCTCACCCAAACTCCCTTTTCTAATATTTTTTTTTAATCTTAATAAATAATTAGATAGAATAAATAAATACAACGTTTACAATTTATCTTATTCATTAAATTAAATATTTAAAAAATTATCACACTATAGCAAATACACTTCTAAGGAAAATTAATCATAATTATTTATCAACACATATTCTAAACAAATGCAATACTAAATTAATTCTTTAAAATCCTATTCGATAAATAAAATAATTTATTACTAGATGTAAGATCATATGTGCACCTAAGAGGGGGGGTGAATTAGGTGTTTGGTTATTTTGATAGTTTTTAGAATTATAGTGATTGATTTTTGCGCTTATGGATAGTAAAAGATAATGTAAATGGCAGTAATGTAAAGAACACAACAGATTTATCCTGGTTCCCCTAATAACCAAGGGTACGTCCAGTCCTCTTGCTCACCACAAGAGATTTTCTTCACTATCTGTCAGAATATGTACAAGTCCTCACCCTGGGACCTTGGCTACAATCTTCTAACAAACTTTCAAAGATAGAACACTACTATCTTAGATACAGCACTTAAAGAAAGCACAACTTTCTTTTACAAACACTTTGTTGTTTTTGATAAGGATATAGGAATAGAATGAAGGTAGTATAATTCAAGATTTATTCAAGTACTTTGAGAACCTTAAGGATATGAAAATGATATGCAAGTACTTGAATTTCTGAAAAAGACTTAGAGAAAAATTCAGAAAGTTTAGTTCAAAGTCTTTGAAATTGTGTAATTTGAATTCATAATTTGAAAATGAAGTTATAACCTATTTATAGTCCTCAAACAGCTCTTTAGATTCGTGGCCTTTGATCCAAGAGGTTTGAGAAAGAATTGCAATGTTTTAAATTGAATTCAAAGCTGAAAAATTGCATTGCTTCCAGTTGTATTCGACTACAAGATATCTGTATTCGAATACAACTTGTTGCAACGTTAAAAATTATTCAAATATTCCACTGTGTAGTCGAATACAGATGAGATGGCCAACTCTCTGACTTAGCCATGTTTTATCTTGTATTCGACTACAAGAGATCTGTATTCGAATACAACTTGCTGCAACGTTAAAAATTATTCAAACAATTCACTGTGTATTCGAATACAGATGAGATGGCCAACTCTCTGACTTAGCCATTTTTTATCTTTATTCGAATACACCTTGGTTGTATTCGATTACAGTATTACTTTTAGTCAAAAATAAAGATTCTAACATTTTGAAAATATTATTTTGGACTTTTGAAAATATTGTTTATGCATATGCAAAGTAATTAAGGTTCTCTTGTATTTGAATTATGACTTGAATTATTTTACCTTTATATAATCTATTTATTTGTAATTTCATCAAGGGATGTTTGAAAATGAATTGGAGGAATTCTTCTTTTTGTTGCTGTGTCACCATTGGTCTTTGTGTATAATCAAAAACGTATTTTTACATTCTCCCCCTTTTTGATTATGACAAAACCATTGTTGTTGTTTTTGACGACTCCCCCGTAATGTAGGCGTAGTGTACTCCCCCGTAATATATGCAAACGTCTGTGTTGGAGGAGGAAGGGAATATGTGTTTTGTGTACCTACATTATAAATTTTAACGGACAACAACAAGCAACAACATACAACAAAATACACAGTATTTCTCCCCCTTTTGACATGATCAAAAAGAAGAATACCATAAATAGGAAAGTAAGGGATGTAACACAAGAAATATAACATAAACCAAAAAAGATCACATTAAGATAATTAATCAGTCGAAGACATAAAAGTCAGACAATGATAACAAAGTGAAGCGGAAAGTAGCAACGATTACATTTAAGCAAACTAGTAGGAAAGTCATTCACAAAAACAAACGAACTAGTCCTAGGAAACGAAATACAAATCAACGACGATCCGAAGGTAGATGGAGGTGATCAATTTTATCGGCGATGATACATATCTCGTGGACCAGGCTTTCGTGATTGGTAGCGATGGTGGATTCGATAGCTTGGAAGAGAGCATCGACCGAAGTGGTAAATCCTGAGAAGCAGGTCTGAAGAGAATCAAGTTTATCCATAATCATGCGGTTAGAAACCTGATCATCATCAGAGGCAGGGTCATCAGCAGCATCAGCTGTAGGAGTAGTATCAGGTGCAGAAGGGTCGGTAGGAGCACCAGATGTCTGACCGATATCACTCTGATGGATGTATTTTTGCAGCGGTTCACTCCAAATGATTTTCATGCTAGGAAGAACACCCAAATCTAGCAGATTATCCTTAGTGACGGTATACACAACCTCCTCAGAAAAATCTACCCCAAAATGTTCAAGTATGCAAGAAACTTCCTTAGCATAGGGCAATCCAACAGCTTCACGGGATACAAACATGACTGACTTAACAAAATATGCCCAGTTAAGAGGAAGACCGTCATTCATGAAGTATAGAATCTGAAGTTCAAACTCAGAAAGTTGAGAATAGTTACCGGCCTTAGGAACCAAAATGTAACTTAAGAAGTAATGAAGCAGACGAAAGTCGACAGTTAAGTTTCCAACACTAAATCTTTGTCTTGCAAAGGTGGAGCTAGCCTGAAGTTGCTTGCGTTCTATGGTTTGTTTGTCAAAGCGACACAGAGCCGCATAAGCATCATGTTTCGAGATATTATGCCATTTGCATAAATTAGTCAGACTGAGTTTCTGACCGAAATCAGGTATTTTCAAAATGTCACCAATAGTATGAGAATCAAGTTCAATAGTGATTCCTTTGACACGTGAAATTAACATTTTGCCATCCCGACGAAGATTACAATAAAAAACTCGAACCAAATCAGGATATATCGGACCTTTGTAAGCAATAAAGTCCTCAACTTGTTGAGCCCTAAGTAAATCAGGAAATTGAAAAGTAGAGAATGAATCTAAAGTACCGAATTTGGGAATGATGAGCCTTTTGTCGGAGTAAAGTGTGCGAAACCGAGTAATTTCTTCGGGAGAATGCAGAAGACGAGACAAATCCGTGACGCTGGTGCTCTTTGTGCGTCGCTTGGAAGGACCCAAGCTTGCATGCTTGGGGCGAGGTCCACTCTTGCGTGCGTTTTCAACAGTGGTGGAGATGTTTGACATTTTGTTGAAGGTTTTAGGGTTCGGATTCGAAACTGAGATGGGAAAGTGAGGAAATCGTGAATTTGCGAATCTGAATTGGGGGTTTAGGGTTTTTGATTTCGCGAAGCTGAAGAGGGAGATGAGTGATTTCACAATTAATTGAATGAAATCAAGGTTTGGGAAGCAATCGTGAATGAACGAAACCAGGTCTGTGAGGTTCGATTTGCAGAAATGTCAGGGAAGGAAGAACGAGCTCGAGGAGAAGAAGAACATGGTATTCGAATACTGACTGCACAGCTTTATATATGACAGAAAACTGCGAAGCTGTATTCGAATACAGGAGGATGGTAATCGAATACAATTTTCCAGAAACATCTGTATTCGACTACAATTTGAGTGTATTCGGCTACGACTTTCAAATTTTGAACCAGACAGGATTTTACCAAGCAAAACATAACACAAACTTCATATAATCACATAAATAACATGTAAACATAGTCAACTAACTTCTAATATGTGAAGACAAGGATTAACATATTGATAACATTTTAATTCAAATAGTCAACTAAATTCAAATAACATGTAAACATGTGAAGACAAGAATTAACTCATACCTTTGACCTGATGATAACATTTTACCTGATGTTTAAAGATCACTTTCACTTAAGATGCCGAGTTCGCGTCGTATTTTGAAAAAGGAGTCTTTAGGAAGAGGTTTAGTGAAGATGTTCGCAAGTTGATTATGAGTATCCACAAAGGTTATTTCAACATTTCCTTTAAGCACATGATCGCGCAAAAAGTGGTGTCGTATATCAATGTGTTTGGTCCGAGAATGCATGATTGGATTCTTTGAAATATTGATCGCACTAGTGTTGTCACATCGTAGCGGAATACATCCAAGATCAATTCCATAATCACATAGTTGTTGTTTGAGCCATAGGATTTGTGCGCAACAACTTCCTGCTGCTATGTATTCGGCTTCAGCGGTACTAAGTGCGACACATGCTTGCTTTTTACATGACCAAGATACGAGTGCATTGCCCAGTACATGACAAGTGTCGCTTGTGCTTTTACGGTCTGTTTTACATCCTGCATAATCTGAATCAGAATATCCAACGAGACTGCAGATGCTACCTTTAGGATACCATAGTCCAACATTGATGGTGCCTTTTAAGTATTTCATGATTCTTTTGACAGCTACAAGATGTGATTCATTCGGATCTGCTTGAAATCTTGCACATAGACAAACACTAAACATGATATCTGGCCGACTGGCCGTTAGATATAATAAAGAGCCAATCATACCTCGATATTTTGAAATGTCTACAGATGCACCAGTTTCATCTTTATCAACATATGTTCCGGAGCCCATGGGAGTTGCACTCTCCTTGCATTTTTCCATGTCAAATCGTTTTAGCAGTTCTTTGCAATATTTTGCTTGATTGATGAAGATGCCATGCTTGAGTTGTTTGATGTGAAGACCAAGAAAATAGTTTAATTTTCCCATCATGGACATTTCAAATTCACCTTGCTTCATCAATGAGAATTCTTCACATATTTCATTGTTTGTTGAACCGAATATGATATCGTCAACATAAATTTGGACCAACAAGGTGTGACCATTATTTCGTTTAATAAATAATGTCTTGTCAACCTTTCCCTTTTCAAAACCTCTTTCACACAGGAAGGCACTCAATCTGTCGTACCAAGCTCTTGGTGCTTGTTTTAGACCATAGAGAGCTTTCCTTAGTTTGAATACATGTGTAGGATTCTTGAAGTCTTCAAAGCCGGGTGGTTGCTTGACATATACTTCTTCATTGATGTATCCATTTAGAAATGCGTTTTTCACATCCATCTGAAATAATTCAAAATTCATAGAGCAGGCATAAGCAAGTAGTAACCGTATTGCTTCTAACCTTGCGACCGGAGCAAATGTTTCGTCAAAATCGATTCCTTCTTCTTGATTATATCCTTGGGCGACCAATCTTGCTTTGTTGCGAACAACTATACCATTTTCGTCAAGTTTATTTTTAAATACCCATTTTGTACCAATTATGTGTTTGTCACCTGGATTAGGAACAAGTTCCCATACTTCGTTTCTTTCGAATTGGTTAAGCTCTTCTTGCATTGAAAGTATCCACTGATCATCTTTTAGTGCTTCACCAACTTTGGAAGGTTCAATTTGAGAAACAAATGCCATGTTTAAGCATGCATCTTGTAGTTTGAGTCTAGTTGTAACTCCTTTGTTGATATCACCAATGATGTTATCAATCGGATGATATCGATGGGTTCTCCATTCCTTTGGGAGTTCATTGGTTTCCTTTTCCATGTCGACTTCATTTTCTTGACTCGGTTGATCAATTGGATCTTCTTTACGTGGATCACTACTTTCAATATCATCATCATCAAAAGAAATAGCTTTGTCCTCTTTCG
Organism: Cicer chorassanicum; assembly: GCA_037974735.1. NCBI lineage: Eukaryota > Viridiplantae > Streptophyta > Magnoliopsida > Fabales > Fabaceae > Cicer > Cicer chorassanicum. The sequence goes on along the minus strand of JBBPBP010000002.1, from coordinate 44,654,614 downwards.
AGGGGTTAGTTTCATCAAAAGTAACATGTATTGATTCTTCTACAATTAAAGTTCTTTTATTAAAAATCCTAAAAGCTTTACTAGATAATGCATACCCAATAAATATACCTTCATCTGCCTTTTCATCGAATTTTCCAAGATTGTCTTTTCCGTTATTTAGCACAAAGCACTTGCATCCAAAGATGTGGAGGTGAGAGATATTGGGCTTTCTACCTTTGTATAGTTCATACGGAGTCTTCTTAAGAATTGGTTGAATGTTTACTCTGTTAGTAACATAGCATGCCGTGTTTACAGCATCTGCCCAAAAATACTTTGGTAGATTTGAGTCACTTAACATTGTTCTTGCAAGTTCTATCAAGGACCTGTTCTTTCTCTCAACAACCCCATTTTGTTGAGGTGTTCTTGGTGCAGAAAAATTGTGGAAAATTCCATTTTCTTCACAGAATTCTTCAAATAAGGTATTTTGAAATTCTCTACCATGATCACTTCTAATCGATACAATTTTGGATGATTGTTCATTTTGGACTAGCTTGGCATAATTTTTAAAAGCCTTAAAAGCTTCGTTTTTGTTTGACAAAAACAAGGTCCATGTGTACCTTGAAAAATCATCAACAATTACTAGTCCATATGAATTTCCACAAAGACTTTTAGTTCTTGATGGACCAAACAAATCCATGTGTATTAATTGAAGTGGTCTTGTAGTAGATATAACATTAATAGCTTTAAAGGAAGTTTTTGTTTGTTTACCTTTTTGGCATGCGTCACATAATTTATCCTTGACAAATTTCATTTTTGGTAATCCGACAACAAGATCATGCTTGACTAGTTTGTTTAAATGATCCATGTGAATATGAGCAATTCTTTTATGCCATAACCATGCATCATTGTTGTCGCTTACCAAAAGACATTTCATTTTCAAGGATAAATCATCAAAATTAAGTATAAAAATATTCTTGAAACGTTTACCGATAAATTGAATTTCACTTGTTGCTGCATTTTGAATGATGCACTCTTCTTTGTTGAAGACTATCTTGTGTCCTTTGTCACACAACTGGCTGATGCTTATCAGATTATGCTTTAGGCCTTCAACATAAAGAACATCTTCAATTTTTGGAGAAGGTGATTTTCCAATTTTTCCAATGCCTAGGATCTTCCCTTTGTTATTATCTCCATATACTACATGCCCTTTTGATTCAAGGGTCAATGCTGAAAATTTTGTTATGTCTCCCGTCATGTGTTTGGAGCACCCACTATCTAAGTACCATAAATTTGAAGTACTTTGTGAGCATCCCTGCAAAATTGAAATCAGATTTTATTAGGTACCCAAAGTGCTTTGGGTCCTTGGGGGTTAGTGCCTTTCTTGACCCATATGCAATGGCCTTTGGGAATGCTAATGTTTCTTATATGACAAGTATTTGGTGTGTGTCCATAGATACCACAATATGAGCAAGTAGGAATTTTACTTGTGTATGTATGACGTTTATTGTTAATAACCTTTTCTTTATGTGAATGCTCTTTTTGTACAATTGTCATGTTTCTTAGATTTGTTTGAGTACTTGATTTTACAAAAATGGTCTTACTAGTGCTTGGTTTATCAAATTTAGAAAATCCGATACCACTTTTATCATTTGAATATCTTTGCATGTTTAGAACATTTTCTAATCCTATATGTCCTTTTTCATACCTTTCAATTACTCTATTTAGTTGAACAATTTTAAATGAAAGTGAATCACAATTGTTGCATGTAGAATTCTGCTTAGATTTTTCAATATATTTTTCCATAAGATTAATTTTTTCTTTAAGACATGAGATTTCTTTCTTTTGAATTGATACTTGTTTAAGCAAATTTTTACATTCAGCAAGAAGTTCCTTTATTGCATTTTGTGCTTCATTGTATTCTATAACTAATTCATGATTATATAGAGGGTTGTTTGAGTTACTAACCTCTTCGTCATCGGAATGATGTGACGCCATTAGTGCAACATTTGCGCATTCATCACTTTCAGTTTCTGATGTTGAACTTATGTCGTTATCTTCCCATGCAATATATGCTTTCTTGAAGTCTTTTCTTTTACCGGCATTCTTTTTGATGAGATCTGGACAGTCTGCTTTAATATGTCCTTGTTTTCCACATTCAAAGCATGTGAAGTTTTGATTAGTCGTGCTATCTTTCTTTCTGAAGTTCTTCTTCTTGAAGCTTCTGTTATTTTTAAGAAATTTGCCGAATTTCTTGACAAGGAAGTTGATGTTTTCGTCATCATCAGAAATTTCTTCTTTGATTACTTCCTTTGATTCAGTCTTTAGAGCAATATTTTTGCTTTTCTTTTCTTGGGTTTCATTTTGCTCTAATCGTCCAAGTTCTATTTCATGTTCTTGTAGTTTGCCAAATAATGCAGAAAGTGACATTTTGGACAAACTCTTCTTTTCTGATATCGCAGTCACCTTTGGTTGCCACGCCCTCGTTAGTGATCATAATACTTTCAAATTCAATTCATCGTTGGAGAAGACTTTTCCGAGGGCTGTCAAATGATTTGTCAAGTGGGAGAATCGTTTCTGCATGTCTAGTATAGTTTCTCCAGGCTACATACGAAACAATTCATATTCTTGAGAAAGTGTATTTAGTTTGGATCTTTTTACCTCTATGGTGCCTTCATGGGTTACTTCCAATGTGTCCCATATTTCCTTGGCCATTTTACAGTGAGATATGCGGAAGAATTCATCCATACCAAGTGCTGATTGTAGAATGTTTTTAGCCTTTTTATCGTATAGCACTTTTCTTTTATCGTCATCGGTCCAAGAATTCTTTATCTTAATTTCTTCCTTGTTGTTGATGACTGTTGTTGGAATGTACGGACCATTTTCGACAGCATCCCATATTTCGTCTCCCTGTGCCTCAAGATATGCTTGCATGCGTATTTTCCAGAAGTCGAAATGTTCACCGACGAAACATGGAGGTTTGTTACTACTGCCACCGTCTCTAAAAACTGGTTGTGCGGAAGCCATTAGTTATTTGATCAAGGAGTAAGTTACCTTGAACCTGCTCTGATACCAATTGTAAAATCAGATGTGCACCTAAGGGGGGGGGTGAATTAGGTGTTTGGTTATTTTGATAGTTTTTAGAATTATAGTGATTGATTTTTGCGCTTATGGATAGTAAAAGATAATGTAAATGGCAGTAATGTAAAGAACACAACAGATTTATCCTGGTTCCCCTAATAACCAAGGGTACGTCCAGTCCTCTTGCTCACCACAAGAGATTTTCTTCACTATCTGTCAGAATATGTACAAGTCCTCACCCTGGGACCTTGGCTACAATCTTCTAACAAACTTTCAAAGATAGAACACTACTATCTTAGATACAGCACTTAAAGAAAGCACAACTTTCTTTTACAAACACTTTGTTGTTTTTGATAAGGATATAGGAATAGAATGAAGGTAGTATAATTCAAGATTTATTCAAGTACTTTGAGAACCTTAAGGATATGAAAATGATATGCAAGTACTTGAATTTCTGAAAAAGACTTAGAGAAAAATTCAGAAAGTTTAGTTCAAAGTCTTTGAAATTGTGTAATTTGAATTCATAATTTGAAAATGAAGTTATAACCTATTTATAGTCCTCAAATAGCTCTTTAGATTCGTGGCCTTTGATCCAAGAGGTTTGAGAAAGAATTGCAATGTTTTAAATTGAATTCAAAGCTGAAAAATTGCATTGCTTCCAGTTGTATTCGACTACAAGATATCTGTATTCGAATACAACTTGTTGCAACGTTAAAAATTATTCAAATATTCCACTGTGTAGTCGAATACAGATGAGATGGCCAACTCTCTGACTTAGCCATGTTTTATCTTGTATTCGACTACAAGAGATCTGTATTCGAATACAACTTGCTGCAACGTTAAAAATTATTCAAACAATTCACTGTGTATTCGAATACAGATGAGATGGCCAACTCTCTGACTTAGCCATTTTTTATCTGTATTCGAATACACCTTGGTTGTATTCGATTACAGTATTACTTTTAGTCAAAAATAAAGATTCTAACATTTTGAAAATATTATTTTGGACTTTTGAAAATATTGTTTATGCACATGCAAAGTAATTAAGGTTCTCTTGTATTTGAATTATGACTTGAATTATTTTACCTTTATATAATCTATTTATTTGTAATTTCATCAAGGGATGTTTGAAAATGAATTGGAGGAATTCTTCTTTTTGTTGCTGTGTCACCATTGGTCTTTGTGTATAATCAAAAACGTATTTTTACACTAGAAAATTGAAATGCATTTTTATATATGAGCAACCATATACTCATTACATATCATCGTTATATGGTAACCATGATGAAGCATGAAGTAGGGTTATCGGGAATAGACTCGTCTTATCCTTATGAGAATTATTGAGTCATTATAGTCCGTGATAGGCATCACTGTGTTAGTTTTTTAGCGACTGCACTTTAGTGGATCATATAGTTTTTAGAAGTATGCATAACATTGCATCTTATTGTGATTGTTTTGTTGTATTTAAAAATTATCTAATGTTATAACAATTTCTCTTAAATGATTTGATGTTATAATGAGATTGATTTTCCATTAGTGATTTTGAAGTTATAATATGATATTTATTTCCTTGAATGTTTTGATATACCGTGATGTGTTTGATACAACTCTATGTTGATTACCTGTGTGTTCTCCTTACTTATCTTATACTATCATAATGATTTCGAAATTCACCTCATTCATTGTTTGTTTGTGCATGTTTGCCAAAACGCATTGCTAGTTGTAAATTGGTGATCTATTCTTTGATAGGTGATACCAGTGATAAGTCTTCTTTTGTATTTTATTGGTTCTTAAGCTAAAACATATTTTTATATAAAATTAGTCACAAACAAGTATTATCTTGTAATTAACTATTTCTTTTGACTAGGATGTAAACGGTGTATTTTTCAAAAAAAAAAAAAACAAGTTTAGTTTATTTTATTGTTATAAGAAGGGAATCTAATATTATTTTGAGTTTTGATGTAAATTTGTGTGAGTTCGATACCTTAAACTATTATTTTATTTTTTTTAATGAAATTTTAAATAAGTTTTATCCTCTTATTTAAGTGATTTTCTCTCCACTGTGAATTTGCATTTAAAAGTATTTTAAAAATGTTATTATTAAAGCATTTTGGTTTAAGGTGTCACAATATGTGTTGTGAATATATGGTATGCATTCTTGTATTGGTTGATGATAATTGATACATGTACAATTTGTTTACTCTGTATATGGTCTCTGCTTCGTATATGTATATATGTTATTTTTGGATTGGGACCATTGTTATTATTGTGGAATTGAGTTGAACGCCTTAGACTTTAAGGAACAAGTTAAATGCACAAAGACGTAGCAGACCCGTGACTTGAACGCTAGTTTAATGCATGCAACTTGTGTAGATAATGGGCCATTCGTACCTAGTAGCCTTCGTTGAAGAGTCATAATGATAGTAGGTCCAAAGCCAAAGTGAAAAGGTTTCAGATGAAACACTCTAAGGTTGTAAGTACTCCTCTGGCTACTCATTTTAAGTTGATTTCTTAACAAAGTCCTTTTAGTGAAGATCAGAAAAGAGAAATGGAATGAGTTCCTTATGCGTCTATTGTGGGTAGTTTGATGTATGTATCTATGTGTACAAGGCCTGATATTGTGCATTTTTTTGGTACAATCAGTAGATTTTTGTCAAATTCAGGTAGAGAACATTGGAATGTTGTATAATGTATTTTGAGGTATCTTCGTGGTACTACATGTATGACACTTTACTTTGGAGGTGACAAACCTATTTTGGTGAGGTACTGCAATCAAGATATGGCTGGAGATATTGATTCAAGGAAGTCCATTCCAAGCTACATGTTTAAATTTAAAGAGGGAATTCCGGCTTGGCTGTCCAGATTACAAAGATGTGTAGCATTGTGTGCAATTGAGGTAGAGTTCATTGTCATTACCGAAGCAAGCTCATAATTGATTTGGTTGAAGAAATTCTTGCATGAGCTTGGGTTTATTCAGGACAAATATATATTATTCTTCGAAAGTCAAAGTGTTATTTATCTTGGTAAGAATTTGACATTTCATAGTAGATCCAAACACGTTGATGTGAGTTATCATTGGATACGTGATTTTTGGAAGCTAAGTTGTTCAAGTTGGTAAAAGTTCATACTAATTATAATGGTTTTGATATTATGACTAAAGCATTACCAAGAGGGAAGTTTGAAACTTGTTGTAATGTAGCCGATTTGGCGATTATGTCCACATAGATGTGAGGGGGAGATATGTTGGGTATTGGGCTCACTTTCTATCTAGAGAAAGGTCAAAATATTGTGCATGCTATTGCTACAATCAGTAGATTTTTGTCAAATTTAGGTAGAGAGGATTGGAATGTTGTACAGTTGATTTTGAGGTATATTCGTGGTACTACATCAATAACGCTTTATTTTGGAGGTGACAAACCTATTTTGGTGAGGTACTCCGACTGAGATATGGCTGGAGATATTGATTCGAGGAAGTCCATTCCATGCTACATGTTTAAATTTGGAGAGGGATTTTTGGCTTTGCTGTCCAAATTACAAAAATGTGTAGCATTGTCTACAATTGAGGTATAGTTCATTGTCATTACCGAAGCAGACAAATAGTTAAAATTGGTTGAAGAAATTCTTACAGGAGCTTAGGTTTATTCTGGACAAATATGTATTATCCGTCAAAAGTCAAAGTGTTATTCATCTTGGTAAGAATTTGACATTTAATAGTAGATCAAACACATTGATTTGAGTTATCATTGGACACGTGATGTTTTGGAAGCTAAGTTGTTGGAGTTGGCTAATGTTCATATTGATTATAATGGTTTTGATATGATGACTAAAGTATAACCAAGAGGGAAGTTTGAACCTTGTGATATATCCGATTTGGTAATTATCTCCACATAGTTGTGAGGGGTAGATATGTTGGGCATTGAGCTCCCTTCCTATCGAGAGAAAGGCCCAAATATTGTAACCCATTATATGTCTCACTTATTAAAGTGGAGAGGGGTTTTATTTGGGTTGTAAGAGATAGACTATTTTGAAGAAAAAGACAAACACCAAAATAGAAAAGAGAAGAGTAAATATTATTCCCGATTTTGTTGAATTAGACTCAAAAAAACATCAATTGCTCATTCGTTAACCGTTGGATCAGGCTGATTATAGGACATCGAGTTTGCAACATACAATATTTATGTTCAATAATCGAATCGGAAAAATGACGTTTGGATAGGGAGAAACAATGCTCGCACAGTAGTAGCTTTTTGGGATGTTGTCTCATCTTCTTATTTTTCATTTGTAGGCTTTAAAGCTTTGTTATTTTGGTTGGTTGTCTGTAAAATTTGTGCATCATTTTGAGACACTCTTGTACCCTCAGAGTTTGTAAAATTTGTGCATCTTTGGTCTGAACGATCCGTGGTTTTTTACCCTTGCATTTTGTGGTTTTCCATGTTAAAATGTTAGTGTTCTTTACGCGCTTTTATTTGATCAATTTGTTGTCATATATTTGTTGGCGCTCCTAACGAGTTCTTATAAGTTGCGTACATTTTATATCGGCTGCGTATTGCTTGTTATCGTGTTTCTGTGTTTATTCCCATCAGTACCTTCATGGAAATGAAATTAGTAGATTATGAGTGTTGGGCTACCTTTATTCTATTAATTGATTATTGTACACCTATAATTAATTAATTAAATAATTAATCTAACAAGGGTGGGTTTAATGTTATCGAATCATGGGTACAGATAGGATATGATAAATAGGAATGTCACATTTCCCAACCGTCTAGGGTTGGCCAATGATAATGGCTTGGGCGACGACTACTGCAGCGACTTCTGCTCAAGCTGCTGAAATTGCGGCTAATGTTGTTGTTGCGTCTCGTGTCGGACCGATGACCAATATTGGGTGTGAGTTCAAAGGTATGGATCATTTCTACAAGGCTAACCTTCTATCATTATAAGGGAACAATAATCTTGATGGTGCATAGTTCAAGAAGTGGGGAAGATTTTCAGAGGAGTTTCTTTCCCACAAACTCAACAAGTTCTTTTTAAAAAATTATTGCTTATAAAAGAGGTTGATCATTTCTGGAATAATGTTCGTAAGCGTTGAAAGATAGTTGACACTACTATTACTTGGCTTATTTTTTAAGGAGGTTTTTTCCGATTAAGTATTTTTTCTGAAGGTATTCCTAATTAGAAAGTGATGAAGCTTGTTTGTTTAGAATGAGGTGACATGAGTGTGCCAAAATATGTTGCTAAGTTCTTTCTCCCCTTATTTTTTTATTTTCCTTTCTTTTATTTGGGGTAAGAAATAAGAAATGTGGTCCATGTGTTTTGATCAGGTAGATGGTTTAGTAGAAATTATAACTATAACTTTCTCATTCTAACTAAAGACAAAACTACTTTTAGATACAATTTGGGCCACTTAGAGTTTTTGGCTTCAGATAATTACTAAACTTTTGATTCTCCTTTTAAAACTTATAGTTCATGAACAAGCATAATTATATAAAAGTATATTAATACTTACTTTTTACAATATGATTAAGAATAGGACGACTGACAACGTGGAAAACAACAATAATATTATAATATTAATAATAATAATAATAATAATAATAATAATAATAATAATAATAATGTTTGTAACAATAATTTTAAGGATTGTAATTTTGGATGTTATCCATAATGGTATATCTATTATTAACTAAAAACAAGCAAAACAAGTAACTATTAATTTCCTCTTATCGAACACAAACTTTTTTCATAAAATACAATATTACCGAATTTTGACTTTGTTTTAACACCAAACTCCTTAATTCTCCTGGTATTTAAATCAAACCAGACTACTTCACTATTTTTTTTTTTTTTTGAAGAATATATTTCCATTTTTCCATGCTCCAATGGGATGTTCAATACAAGCCAAAGGTCCAACAATGAAGAGTTTGATCCATGAATCTTCTATCCCAACTTCACCCAAAATTGTTATGTGAAAAGTAGTTGTATTTGAATAATTTGAGATCATAGCAATGGATCCATTTAACACGACCAAACGCTTTTCCACCAAATTATATCGATAACTAAGATCCATGTTTGAGGGCAAATGTGTTATAAATAATTTAAAATAAATAAACTAAATAAATAAATAATTTAAAGTAATTTAAATAAATGATATTTTAAAATAATTTGTTTGAACTAATTTAAATAATATTTTAAGGTAAATAATTTAAAAAATATATATCAAATTAATAACAAATAAATTTTAAATTACTAACTTTATAATATTTTAAACATTAATGGATATTAAATTTATTATTAATTAATAATGTTATTTTATGTCATTTTATATTTTTAAATAAATTGTGTTGTTAACTTTACTAACCACTTCAATTAACTTTTAAGATATAAACTATAAGTTATGAGTTATTAACTAATTCATCAATTGTCTATAAATTCTTACCAAACAGAGCTTTAAGTTTATAGCTTAATTTTCTTGACATACTAATTTAACCTATAATATATTCTCATATCTAACCGGACAAACTTAACATAATATAGTTTGAAGTTCAAGTTTATAGTGGAGTTTAGTAGAAAGCTAGTAGTGATTAGGATCAAGAGTGTACAAGTGCATTTCCTTATTTTAAAAATTAGACAACTAATTTTTGTTTCATTTTTATCTTTTATGTATGAGTTTATTTTGATACATTTTTAGAGCCACCAACCAGAATTTTTATAACCCATCGTATTTTGCTCACGATCTCGAATATGTTACTGATGTAGAGGATGGTTATATTTGAGCAAAGATTTGCGATGGGAGCTTTATGATCACAAGGCTGTACTATTTCTCACTGCAAAACCACGTGAATGTCAAATGTTTCTCAAATTGAAATGGACTCCAAACTTAATTATAAATTACATTTAAAATTGTTTCTGTTTTAAAACACTTATAAAATCAATTTAATCTTTAAAAATATTATTTAATTAAACAAATAATATATTAAAAAATTTGGAGTGTTACAAAATCCATAAGTTAGGATTTATACAAGTCAGACGATAAAACCCTCTTATAATTCATACTTAAACTTTGACATCCGAAATTTATTTTTTTAGAGATGATTTTTAATTCATACTTAAACTTTGACATCTCAATCTTATATCTTTAGAGATGATAATTTCCTTTGAAAATATATAGATAAAATAGAATTGAGACATTAATGAAATCAACTTTTTGAAATATTTGATTTGTGTTTATTTCTCATGAATAAAGTTTTCCATTTTATTGAGAAATTAAGAGCATCTTACTCCTTTAAACCTCTAAAAATCCAGAGACAACAAATCTGTGTGGCCAATTATAACTGAAAATTGGAACCATCTTATATAGATACCCACAAAATATACGTATAATAGGTAGGATAAAAACCGCAGTATGAATAAAAGTATGAGTTTGAGTGATTACTTAAAAATATAAGTTGAATATATGGATGTGGGTACAAACATTTTAATATCCTTTCCACTTAACAACCGCATGTATAAATAAAATATATTTTTGTATATTAATATATATGTATATATATATATATATATATTTTATTTGACTAAATAATATCATTTCTATTATTTTATGAATTGATATATTTTAATTAAATTGTGATATTTTTCCTTCGATTGTTTTTGTAGTCAAAATATGGGAAGTGGACGCATGTACGAGCAAATGAGTGCACAAAGGGATAGAGACATCCGCTACTGTTACTGCCCGTACAAGAATGGCTCAAATACCAACATCTTTTTTCCATTGTGGATATGAGAATTGATATTAGAGTACTTCACATGTCCCAAGACAAATGAATTATTTGAGTATTTTCATATCTAGTATCATGAAATAATAGGACTTAATTTTTTTCTAACATTAAATGAGTTTATATGTGTTTATGATTTTTGTAATTTTTTTTGTATTATGGACTAGATTAGTATTGGTTTTTTATTATTAATTTTAATGAAAAATGGATAATTTTAACTTTAAAGTGAAAATATAATATTAATTAAAGTGTAAATTTTAAAAAGTAATTAATAATATTTTGAAAATTTAAAATATTATTTTTTGGGAATTTTTTTCTATAAATATGTGGAAGGAAGGAGTGAGTACATATTCCTTTGTCTTAGTTTATTTATTTAATTTGAGTTGTATACAATTTTTGTAAAAATAATTAATTTTATTGATTTCAGTAGTATAATAAATTTCACTTGATTAAATATTTTTATTAATTGTAATTAGTTGAAAAATATAATAAATTATTATATTAATAAAAAAATTAATTAATAGTATATTGTTATTATAAAATGAAATAGAAAAAGTATTTAGAGCGTAGGAATAAAAGAGTATGAATTGGCGTCCCTATCTAGGTGTTAAGGAAAGAGTGAACATAGGCGCACATGATTGAGTCAGGGGAAACGGTGCTGCACTGCATGTGATGAGCTGTCATGCTCCGTACGTTTCACATGCAACAAAAAAGTGCTTTGGTACATATCAACATATTAATTGTGGGAAGGCTTGACCGATGAAAATCATCTTGTCTTTTCCTTGTCTTAACATTTGCATTTATCTTTGCTGTTTGCTCCTAACACGCCTCTCATTCTCAGTCTCGATATTCAAGACTGTCTCTGTGCTTCCTTTATTAATACTATTTTTTTCTTGAAAATAACACAATAGGGAATGAAAATAATTAATATATTTAATTTAAAATTTAAAAAAAATATTTTTTTAAATAATTGATTTATTTATAAAAAGTTTATTTCAAAATAATTTACCTTTTAATTTTTAATATATTTATTTTTAATTATATTATTTAATTAATATTAATTACATTATTTTCCATGTAATATTTTTTTAATATGAATTTATGACATTAATAATATATTAATATAATAAAAATAGTTTGATAAAAATAGTATTTTTTTATATTCAGTTATATACTTTGTATAATATATGTGAAATGATTAAATAACTTAATTATTTTGAAACTGATAAAATATTTATTTTAATTGTCTCATTTTCTCTTATATTAGACATGAAAGGAGAAAATCAAAGTTGACGTTAGAAAACATAAATTTAATGACAAAAAATTTCCACATTTGATTTATTAATAAAGTATATATTAGCTTTTCCTATAATTTAGATATAAAAAAATTTATATTAAAATGCATGTTTCTAAATTTTTGAAAGTTTAAATATTATTTTTTTAATTAAATTTTTTCAAATTTTGATATAAACACGTACCTTTGGGACCGTAATGTTAACATGACTTATAAAATTATTCTTATTTATTTATTATTATTTAATGTAACATTTGTTAGTGATCTAGTATAATTAGCTATTATTTATATACAACTATATTAAATAAATAAAAATAGTAAAATATATAAATTTAATTTCTATATACTATGAGAGTAAAAAAAATTTACACTTAATCGATCACAACAAATATATTATCAATAATATTTAATTCTTGTATTTAGAAACAAATGTTTTTTCAAATAGAACTTATATGTAGGGATTGTCGCCATTGATTCATCCGTCGAATCACTCACATGCTCAACTTTGGCGTCGCCAATGGCATACATCGCGTAGTAGTACTGGTTATTATTATATTATGTATGATATGATAAGTTATAAGTACATATACTATATTAATAATAATCATATTCTAATATTAATGTTAATATATTTGATCGTTAAAAAGTACATATACCCGGTGCAAATAAGCCAATTTCCACAAATGAAGATTAATATGTCATGATCTATGCCAATCCTCAAAAGAATGGGATAATATCTACAATATGTATCTCATTAGGTTTTGGTACCGTTGTTTTTAAGTTTCTGAAAACTGTTTAAAAATTATAATTTATGCCACCGAAGATATTACTGGGTTGAGTCGCATGATAAAATAAAGTTTTTAAAAAGATTTTCTAATTCAAGAACTTTAATGAATATTGAGAATTAAGGTATCACAAAACCATTATATTAAACCTAATTTTGTATTTGACATACATCAAAACACTAATTTTAACTTGAGGAGACTTCCACTCACAAGATAAACATCAACAAAACAATTAAAAGAAGCACGAAAACTACAACTCTTCTACAGACATTTTATCAATGTTCTGGTTGTATCACTTTAAGACAACAATTATCAATTGTTGACAGCTATATGTCAACAGTAAATAAATGTCACCTTAGGTGCACCAATTTTTTTTTCTTCCTATTCTCATAGTTTAGACAATATTTATAAAAATAATGTGCCCAAAAGGACGAAAAAAATGTTGCATAAGATAACAGATAATACTCGCATATGTCTATTCTTTCAAAGTAATATTTTTTCTCAATTTTAACATTTTTCAAATGTTGCTCAAAAGTAAAAATAAGAAAAAATGTTGTAGTATATACTCGTAGTTGGAATGGCTCCAAGGTGGGTGGTTGTGCTTCCGAGCAAACTAATTGAGAATTGAAGCAACAACTGAATGCAAAGGACAACAACAAAATCTTACACAATCATAAAAAATAATCCAACTCAAAATTCTCTTCAATATTCACATAAAAGTATTTCTTGTAGACAAACCATGAGCTTTTCTTGTAACATTCAACAATATATTCTTGAACTATTTCTCAAACAGAAGGCTAATTGTTTGACAACAATTTTGAGTGCACTTGTTGATGCATTAAAAAAACAATCACACAATTCATTATAGCGATCAAACGAAATCTCTCATGTAATTGAAACTGAAATAGTTAGTTAGGACATGAACAAATACTCCCAAGACACTAAACAAGACCTTTTCCCAAACGAATGCAATTGCGTATCATATTTGAAGTAATACAACACCCAGAAACTACAATTATTTTTTTTTAAAATTATTGTTATCCATTTTAAAATTTATGGACGTTTGCAACTACTTTCTCATATCCTCAATAACAGCATAACGTAAGTTTCAAGTATTTCAACCGTGTGTAATGTAATTATTTTTTCAAATGTGTGTAACTATTATAATATTTGTAGCATTTGTGTTTTGACTGAGTGATTAAATTTTTGCATATATAAAATTTCACATTCTATTTTTAAAATTTTAAGGATTTAATTTCGCTCATATATATGGTGTTAAATCTTTTATATGATTATGGTATTCTCTTATGTGAATGTTAATTTTTTTTTTAGGAAATGTTAATGTTATTTATTTATAAAATTTATTTTAAAAATTTTATTTGTGATATAAGATTTTATATTATAAATTATTTTAATAAT
>JBBPBP010000002.1:44606543-44620632 GCA_037974735.1 Cicer chorassanicum | reverse complement strand
CATAGTGTGAGAAGAATTCATTAATAAAAGGTTATAACAACATTTTCTTTACTTTTTTGCAAAATAAAATTATTTGAAAAGGATAAAAACTTAATTAAAATTACGTGAGTAAAAATAAAAGGAAAAATTGTACCAAAAAAAGGAAAAATAGTATATTATAAACTATGAATTCAAATACTTCTTGAAGTAAATTATCTATTAATTAGATGACAAAATAGAATTGGTGTACTATTTTTTGGAAAGGAATTAGTCTACTATTTTGAAAAGCCTATTAATTAGTTGTTGATAGTGAAATGTAATGATAACATTGATGCACGTTAGGTAGAAGATTGCATAAATACAATTTGGTAACTCTTTAATGTATACATGATTTTAATACATACATGATTGAAGCTATCAAGAGTAAATTTAGCTAAATAGTTAGTAGATTGATTAGTCTCACGTCTAACCAAATTGTAGACTATTAAAATTATAACACAACCACAAACAATCTTCTATGATAGAACTGATATCTTGATATCGAATAATGATCCTCCACAAGATCTAAAAATATCAAATCATTCCCAAACTCTAGATCCTTCCGCAATGCTATATTTAGAATCTTTGTGGTGCAAAAATTAAATTGAATTGGATCATATTAATAGTTTGTTTCAGTTCTTGAAAACCACTTTCGAATCAAGTTCAATTCTAAATCAGTTTTTATAAATATAAACCAGTTTAATATTTTGTACAAACTTTTAATTAAAATCGATTTTGAAGTAGTTTTTCGTGTTTGACAAAAAAAAATTAAAAAAAAAATTATTTATGATTCTTTTTTGAAAAAATTTTTGAAATTCTTTTGATAATTTTTTTCAAGAAAAAAGTTTCAATTATTTATCGAAAGATGTATTTTTTATTTTTTCTCAAAAAAATATTTTTTTTTATTTTTTCGTAAAAAGAAAAAAGAAATCGATTTTATTTGAGAAAATCAAATTTCTAAAATTTTCTAAGAAAAAAAGTCTAATTTGAGATAAAAAAAAAACTTAAACTGGTTTTTGAATTAAGTTTGGTTATTCGATTAGTTTTAAATATGTGGTTCAATTCGTGAACCATTTAATTGGTTTAATTTTTGTGTGTGTGCAATGCAATCTAATTTATTAATATGCTCCAATTAACCATATGTTTTGCACACTTTTAACTATACTTTTTGCTACATTTGAATCTGGCAATGAATGAACAACTCAACTACCAACCACAACTACCACTCTGTCTACATCTCTTTGTTAGGGAGTTCAGGGAGTGTTGGGAGCAACTATGAGCTAAACGTCTAGGATTCTTAAGAGATCTTGACATCATATATCCACTTAAAACCTTAAAACATTATGTATATGAGTCACCACTCTTATATATCAAACATTTAACTCATTCATAGTCGACGTGATAGTTAACTACTAATACTTGAACTGAACACTTTCACCATTGCTCGTATTCTCCAAATATCACCGGAAGTTTGGGTAGAGGAATCAATGTTAAACTTATGCGTACCTAAAGAATGGTGCATCCAACGCACTTGTGAAAGAGGCATTGGTGGCCCTAAGTTTTGCACTTATATCAACCCTGCATTACAAAATTGGATGACAGAGTCAACATTCACATTCTCAAAGCAGTTTTGTTTCTTGCCAACCATATCTCATAACTAACAACCATAACATGTTGTATTATCTCTTTTGACTTAGTTTGTATAAATGCTCTCAATCTATTATGTAAAAGATGTTATATCCTCAACAGAATTATAAAAAGTGATTCTCAAACAAGAAGCAAAATCAAACTTGTTTAGACCACTCACATTCTATAAACAAGTGAGAGATTGTTTCTATGTTTTGGTTACAAAGAGCGCATATAGACAAACACCTAACACCCTTATTGAACAAAGTATGTCTAAGAGGTCTTTTATGCATAATTCACCATATAAGATGTGTATGTTTGAAAATGGATTTTATCTTCCACAATTTTGACCAAACAATCTTGTTATTTGCAAACTATGACTCATGAGAGTGAATCAATCCCCATCTAATTTTAAGAAACTTGTAAGCAGGTTTAACATTAAATGTCTCATGCATTTCATGCCCCCAAATAAAAGAGCCAAATTGCATAGTGTTAGGCAACATGATTTGAAGAATTTGATGTGCTTCGAAAAGAAAGAAAAATATTAAGAATCAACTATTCATTCCAACATCTAGCATCGTGATCAATTAATTAACTCTAAAACAAAAGAAATATCAATATGTGGCGGTTTCAGAGTTCATACCTTGTAGCCATGTCAAAAAGACAACCAACCATCATCCCATATGTGAATAAGGTAATCATCCCCCACTCTTCATTGTTTTGCTTTGTGGATCACTTCGCCACAAATTTATAAAATACTTCTCCCCATATAACTAGGAGAAAAATGAGTTTATAGTCATATTTTAATATTTAACATTTATTTTAATAAAATGTTTTATATTGTTTGCAATCTAAATTAAAAAATATTTAAAAATAAATTAAAATTATAATGTTTTACACCTTTTTCTATTTTTCTAAAACTATACATTTTTTCTATTTAAACTTTTTAAAATTAAAAAAAATTATTATTAACAACGATGACACTTTTTAATTAAAACACAAAATTTCACTAAAATAAAATTAATATATATAAAATTCAAAATTTCTCTCCTGAAAATAGATAGCGTAATCTACAGTAACAAAAGTGTAACTATCTACTTATCTCTAGTTAAAAAAATTTGACAGATTAATTTATCCCAAAAATTAAGGATTTTATTTTAAAGAAAGTTTGATTTTATCAAACAAAAATTAAAGGATCGAAATAACACATAATTTAAAGATAAGAAAAAAAAACACAATTTAATTTAATGATAGCAAAAGAAAACATAATTTGTAATAAAAGAAGAAAAAAAAGAACACGTAATTTATATTAAAGATAAGTAGATAACAAGTGTACTAATTCTAAATAAAAAAAGTAGCTATACTTTTTTTATATATAAATATAAAGCGTAGCTGTATTTTACTTTTTTGGTACTAGCTGTACTTTTTTTATCTTTACATATCTGGATGAAACAATTTAAAAGTTTGGTACAAAACTAAAAATAATAATATTAATTATCTTTTAGCCAAGTAAAAGTAAAATCACTGAGCCTGAGCCCCACTTGCCTCAAAAGAAAAAAGTGTATATTATTTTTTAATTTAATAAAAAAACGTAGGTCCCACAACTATCTTGTACTATAGTACGTATCCTTCTCCCACTTAAAACTGAAATTGACGTTATAAATACACGCTTTCCATTTCACAATTTTCATTCTCCCAAAAACCACGAGTTTTCAACTTGTTTTTTTTTCTTCTTTCAAACTCTCTACGCCGCCGCGTTCACCGGAGCACCATTCATTGTATGGCAGTTTCCTTTCTGGCATATGAGTTATCTGAACTCTGTCTCGGTAAGCCGCCGTTGAGGTCGGTATCGGCGTCGGCGACCATCGCGGAGGCAATTGAAGTTTTGAGAAGCTCCGGCGAGAGTTTCGTGAGTGTTTGGAAGTGTGACCATTCGGAATTTGGTCGATGTGAATGTGTGGGGAAAGTTTGTATGGTTGATGTTATTTGTTTCCTTTGTAAAGAGGAAAGTCTTTTGTGTCCTTCTTCTGCTCTTAAGGCTTCGATTTCTCAGGTTTTGCCTAGGGTTCATGGTCTTGTTGTGCATCTAGAACCTTCTTCTAGGTACTTTTTATTTAATTATTATAATTCAGGATTATTTTATAATACTATGGTTGATTATTATTATTTTTTAATAGTTTATTTAAGTTGTTGAGTTTTTTTTTTTTTTTTTGGTTAATTATAATGTGGTGAGTTAGGTGAATCTGAAATCTGGCTTCTAGGGGTTTGATAATTGTTGAGTTTTGGATTTGGGAGTGTTTAATTTAGATGGAAAAGAGGGGGAATTAACGTAGTTATGGATCTCGACCGTCTGATTTAAATTAATGGCATAGATTATTTGAAGTTGATTTGGTGGAATTAATTGTATGGATTATTTAAAGTTGATATGGTGAATGTGTAAATCTAAGTCATCTGATATCAAATTAATAACTGAGATTATTTACTGTGTGATGCAATTAAAACAGCGAATCTAGATTCAAAAGAGAGTATGGAGAGTACTCACTCTTGTAATTGCATCACACAGTAAGTCTAGATTCGCTGGTGTAACTACATCACACAATAAGTCACCAAATCTTGAAGTTTCTAGATGGAACTTGAGATTCTACTTTTTATTTTTATCAAAAATATGCCATGAAATTGCTGAATCTGGTTTTTTTGGGGGGTTTAATTTTTGAAGTGTGAAATTTACAGGGAAAGGGGAGGGTAATTATTTATATGTAGGTTCTTGTTGAAGTTTGAAATTATGTTTTAATGTGTGTTTTTTAGTATAATCAAAGGTTAAGAGTTGTGGTTAATTAACCCTCATCCTTGTTAATTATTTTGATGTTTCAGCTTATTGGAAGCTATTGATCTCATACTCAAGGGAGCACAGAATCTTGTGGTGCCAATTTTACCCACTAAAAGAGGTGGCAATTCAAGGAGAAAACAGCAACAGAAATCACTAGCAAACAACAGCCACAATGGTGTTGAATTCTGTTGGTTAACTCAAGAGGATGTGATAAGGTTCTTGCTCGGTTCCATTGGCCTCTTCACACCGCTCCCAGCACTTTCCATCGATGCTCTTGATATCATCGGCTCCGATGTCCTCGCCATCGATTATTATTCCCCTGCATCTTCTGCTGTCGAGGCCATCTCGAAATCCCTCACAGAACAAACTTCTGTTGCAATCGTTGACAGCGATGGGACTTTCATTGGTGAGATATCACCTTTCACACTTGCTTATTGTGACGAGACGGTCGCGGCCGCGATCACAACTTTGTCTGCAGGGGACTTGATGTCCTACATTGACTGCGGTGGACCACCAGAGGATCTGGTTAGAATTGTAAAGGCAAGGCTGAAGGAGAAGAATTTGGAGAAAATGCTAGAGGAGTTTACGATTTTGACCTCCTTGACTGGCGAGGTGTCGGCGTCCTCTTCCTCTGATGAGGAGACTCCAACAAGGAATGCGGCGCGGTCGCTGAAGCACTCAAGGTCATCGAGCTTCTCAGCTAGGTTCGTGAGGAAGGCAGAGGCTATAGTGTGTCATCCTAAGAGCTCTCTGATTGCTGTGATGATTCAAGCAATTGCTCATAGAGTGAACTACTTGTGGGTTATTGAAGATGATTGCAGCTTAGTTGGTATTGTTACTTTTTCTAATATCTTGAAGGTGTTCAGAGATCATTTAGAAATTATTTAGATGTTAGGATAATTGAGACAATATTTTTGCTTTGGATGTGGATAGTGAAGCATGAACCTTGGCCTGTGAACATGGCCCTTCTGTTATGAATAATTTCAGTGTGGCTAATGAGGCCTGATCTTTGTTTTTCTTTATTTAAGTGTGCTCAATTCTAATAAATTTCTCTTTGATACATTTTCTTTGTTAAGAACCAGGTTTATGTTGTTTTTTTTGGTGCAGATACTTAAAATGTTTTTCTTCATGAAAATTGTGTTTATGCTATTAAACAAATGAAATTGGATACATTGTAAGAAAGCAACTAGATTTCTCCATCGTCTTGGCTTTAGATGTTTTGTGGTTTAGGTTAGAAGCAAGTATTCTGTTTATTTGGTTTAGTAAAACATCTCTCGACAATATTTTCTGAAAGGTGTAATTCCGGAAAGTTTAAGTGTCACATTTAAAAGAGATAAAATTCAAAAATAGTTTATAAAGAGAAACATTTTTCATTTTATAAGGATGAATAATACTTATAAAAATTGAGAATTTAACTCTTCTAAAGTGAAAAATTGATAAAGTAAATGAATTAATTGTTAATATTATAACCACTCAAATACTTATGATTGAATTATTTACCACTTTTTGTCTATAAAATGGTTGGTAGTTGAACACTACCATCTGTAGAAGAAGATAAATATTCTATGATGAGAATTCAAAATTTTACGGCTGTTGATAGGAAGATTCATTGTTTCTAAGTGTGTCACAAGACATGAAGGAGAGAGCATTTTATTTTATTTTGCTTTGATAGCAACTAGTTAAGCAAATTGTACTAGTTTTTTTCTTTGACCGAAACTTATTAAGAAAATAGAAAAAGACAGATTATATCACCTTTAAAGTTAAAATAATGGTTCATTCTGAAATATTGTTGAAGCATTGTGACTTAAGGTGAACATGGTCAAGTTTATGTACTTTTTTTCAAAAAAAATTTTAATGTATCTTTTATGTGTAACTAACAAATTACGATCTATTTAAGAAATTGACTTCTTAATCTATATTTTTTTTTTAATATGTATAAATCAATCAAATGTTTAATTTATTGTTACTTTGTTAATAAGCTCTTTCATGTTATCTCAATTTTAAATATTCAACCATTTTCTCCTCAACTCATCTATCCCTTAACTCTATGTTTGGTTACAAGACCATACACCTTAAAAACCAGGTTTGAGTTGGTCTTAATGTAATTTGATCACAAATTAGTTATATTTAGCTTTCAACTTTAAAATTGATTCCAAACTCTCAGATCAATTCTCAAATTCATTAAAAGTAGCATGTAAAAAAAATAGATTCAAACTTTTCTAACAAGAATCCATAAAAATCAATTTTTTTTTGTGTGTAACTCTTTTTATATTTAAAATTTAATGTTCACCACATTAAATTTTGTCCTAAACAAATGGAATCAGATTACTCATTGTAACGGCATAACAGAATTACAGTTTTGAGTCGTCAAATTTAAATCGACGACTGAGATCGTTTCACACAATAAAATTTGATTGTGTGATTTAAATCGTTTAATGTGAAATTAATGGTTAAGATGATATCTTGTGTCTATATTGCAATCTCAAAAAAATACCCCAATTTCAACTTTATCTCTTCTCCTCTTTCATCCATTTTTCCATCAGTTTTTTTTTTTTTCTCGAAATAAGAAAAACTTCTGAATAGTCACAAGATTTACATACACTCATAAAAATGAAGAAAAAAAAGTAAAAAAAAAAAAAATTAATTGCAGTTTTGGTCCCCTTATTTTAAATGAATCACGAAAATAGTCTACCCATTTTATTTCTCTCCACTTTTGGTCCCCTAATAGAATTTTGGTCCAAAACTTGATAAAATATCATTTTTTTGCGCTTATTTAAGCCACAATATGCTCAAGATCTCATGGTGTACTTGAAATCTATAATCATAAATGGTGTTGTGTGGTTTATAAAAATGACACTTAATCAAATTTTGAATTAAAATTTTATTTGGATGACTAAAACTGAGAAAAAATAAAATTGAGAAACTAATTTGACGATTAAAACTGCAATTAAAAAAGAAAAAAAAAATGTAAGTAGTATGTATCTTTCAAATAATTAAATAATATACATTTTTATGTATGTGTCGAAATCTTATTACCTAAAATTTTTGTAGCCACTCAAATATTATTTCTTAAAACAATCATTTTCCAACTCACCCTCCTCCTCCACTCTCACTCTCTCTCAATTCACTCTCCCATTTGTGCTCCTCTTTATTTCATCTTTATCTTCAAGCATTCACAAAGAAAGGACGATTAAAATCCATAATCCAGACAAAACATCCTTCTCAATCTTTCATACTCTCGTTTATTACTTCACAAGCACTAATATTTTTACTTTCATTTTTATACATTAAAATTCATTTATTACGCTCTTTTAAATAATAAATGAACGTATCTCAAAACAAACACAAAAGTAAGTAATAAAAATAGTAAAAATGTGGTAGGGACTCGTATTTAAGTTTGTTACCAAACCTTGGCATGCTATTTATTGTGTTTTGAATACTTTCACCATTCTGGTACCAACTTTGATTTGGATTTTTGAGTCACTTTATATATCATTGCCATTGAAATTTATGTGCCTGGCTAAATTAAGTCTTAGCTGAAATTTTAGATGCCAACAACATTTTAGCATTAAAAAAGTGATGGTTTATACACATGACACGTTTCCTTGGAAGAATTTAAGGTTGGAACAAGAAACACAATGCAAGATTGCATATCTTTTTTTGCTAGAGCTAGAGTCATTAAAGACATTTATCGACTATAAGACATTTTACACTATACTATAGATAAAGTAAGTACAGCTACACTATTCTCATGTGACAAGCAAGTTTTTTTTTGGTAACAAGCAGGTTTATTTTTAATGATTAAATAATCTAATAGATTTATATTCTTTAAATGTGGAGAAATGAAGAAGAATTCAATCGATGTTTGAAGTCGATTATTTGCAAATTAATTATGTCCTTGGTATGTTATTTAAGGGTGAGATGGAACTAGTATATTAATAGTATTATATTATTTTTTAAATATCATATTAATAATTTGATATTATCTTTATTAATAAACAAAATTGGTCCAGATTCGATTGATTTTTATATTCGTCCTTGCTTGCAACTACCAGCTGAACACAAGGACATCAAGATGTGATTTAACACAACTATTGTACGAAATATACCTCATAATGTGCCCGTAATTTCTTTTTCTTTCTTTTTCATAAAAAGAAAATAAGAAAAGGAAATGATGCGATCTAGTTAATTTTTTTATGGATGTACATCTAGTTGCACACTAAGACAAGTTCATGTCAATAAAAATGAATGCACATTCATTGTCATTTTTAGAGATTAGAAAAATGACATATATCAAGATGTTATAAATATTGAAACATATGAGACATTAGGAAAGGTACGTTTTTTAAAAGAAAACATAAATTACATGCATGTATCAATCCGTGTCGTTAGTACTTCAACAGTTCAGCAGATATCTTTCAAAAAATAAAATAAAATAAAATAGTTTTGCTGATAAAAAATTAGAGCAAAAATAATTTTAGTTGTTGTTTTAATGACATTTACACAAACTAATAAAGCCAATAGATATTTTTACTTTCAATAAAATTATTTATCTTTTTTATAATACTTTTAACTATAGTTCATTTCAACTATTTTTCTCTTTACAATAAGTACTTAAAAGTATTACCGACAAAACAACCGTTAATGATACATTGAATTTTAAAAACGACTAATTAATGGGAACACAATTTAACTATAAAATTGATAAATAAAAAAGAACAAAAACCGTAAAATACATTGATATTAATGACAAAAAAAAAAAGGTAATAATGCAACTATATTGATGTAGGCAGGTGCAATTTTAAATCAACTATTTTTTTTCCTAAAAAAAGTTCCTAAGAATAAATGATTATTTTCTATAATTTCAGGGAAACAGAACATTAAATCTCTATTTATGTAAACTCCAATATTTAACAAGTTTTTGCATTTTTTTTCTTCTGACACCGGTGAGATGAAAGACATCAATGAATTATTTACATTTGTGCAACACTTATAAGAACAATTAAATCTAAAGAGAAAAAGTTTGTTCTCTTAATCCAATAGTCTCTAAAAGTGTTGCAAAAGTAGCAATATAGAATCCAAACACAAAAAGACATATGCCACTAAAGAAGCAAAGACATTAATTCAAAGAGGACAAAAAATTAACCACCCAAAAATATTAGGCCCCTTTTTACTAAGACTATGAAAACTACATAAACTATAGTTCTAACTTCTAATGCTAAGGAGAGAAACTATCTAGAAATTAAATCAATTTTTCTATTAAGTTCGGTCGAAATTGATGATTTGAAAAAATTTCACATTACGTAAAATTTGATTTGATTTTTTCCTTTTCTCTTATATTATTGTATTAGAGTGTTATGAGATATAATTCAAGTATTCACTTTAGAGAACGTGGGTATAGTGATAGTCGTGGGAAGGATGAGAGAAACCTATGTATTACAATAATTTTCACATAGTGTCATTCTATAATTGTCGATAGACGATGATTGTAATTTTTTCTTTAAATTTATACGTTATTTTTTTGTGTTTTTATTGTTATTTAAATTTATCTAAGTTGACATTTTCTCAAACATTTTTTCATTCATTTTTCTAAAGAGAACAATACACTTAATATACTATTCTAAATAGATGTCAATCATCTGTGTCCTAATCTTAATGGTTCTAAAAAAATTTAAAACATAAGAAATTAAAGTAACAACTAATATTAAAATACGAAAAGAAATGTCTTAATTAATAATTCATGGGTTAGGTCAACTTTAAGCCTTCTATCAAAAGCTGTGTTGTCATATTTATTGAAAGAGTATAAAAATCACGTATTTTAAATATCATTAAATAAAAAAACAACTTATTATTTTTTTGACAGCAATAACAACTTATTATTGAATCCCCCGACATTGACAAATTGAGAGAAGACTATATAAAAATATATCAATATCAGGTTAAAAAGACTTTGGAGGACTACTACCAAAGTTTCATTAATAAAATGGTTGGGATTAAGAGCAGTAAGAGCTAAGCAAAAATAAAACACACCCTTCAACTTATTGAAAAATGGTTACACTCACAATCATGCGTGTTAATATCATTATCATTATTTGTTCACAACTATAAAATATAATATAAAACATTAAACTTATAAATTAGAAATTAATCACACTAGAAAAGTCAGGTAAAATCACATAAAAAGTATGTGATTGCTTTTGATGTGTCATTAGATGGTGCTTTATAACATAGGGTCAACATCTTCAGATGTATTATTATTTCCTATGAAAATTTCTGTAGGTTCAAGGCATTCTCTTAATGTGTCATGACCAAGTTGAGCTCTTTCATTGTCTCCAAAGCCAAATATTTGTCCACGGTTGGTGACTACAACAGTGTGGTAAAGGCCAGTGCTAATTTGAGAAACATGGTGAGATCTTAATGTGTTTAAGATTCTAGGCTTCAAGACTATATCAGATACCCTTCTGTCCAAAAATCCTAGGCTGCCAAATCCCATTGAGCCAAAACCATAGACCAAACCTGAATCAACTAGAACAAAGGTTTTTCTCTTTCTTGCACACACCTACATGTAATAATAATAATAATGTGAATAAAATAGGACTGAGTAGTCTCATCATGAATCATAATATAAGGATGAAAAAAGACTTGAGTTTCATAAAGAAAAAACAATTGTTTGGTTTCAGAAAACGTTTTGTTTGTTTTTTCTTTCACTTTAAATTACAAGTGTCATTTTGTTTTAACTTTTGTTTATAAGAAAAAGTTTAGATAAGTTGGGTTCCACAGGATCAGGACAACCTCAAAGCTTAGAGATCATTGACAGAGTTACTTACAGATTACCCACCAACGGGATCTTTATGCTAGCAACAGAAGTTGAACTCATGCCCTTGTCCTGTATGAGTAGACTCCTATACCAACTAGACCAACCTTAGTTGGCAATTTTTTTACTTTGTTTTCTATTTTAAAAGATTTGTACATGATATATTGAAAACAACTTTTGTAGGGTTCATTAATTTGTGAAAACAGTTTTCTGTTTTCATTTTTCAAAATTAGTGTTCATTTTACTTGCTAACAAGTAGGTAAGAGACTCTTGAAGTGAACAATTGTCCGCATTTCTGAAAGCAATGAAAATGTCAAAAGAATCATTTTCATTATTTCTCGAAATGCATCATCTCTAACTAGCGCTTCATCTCATCTCTATAACCATGATTCACTTCAGCAGTCTCTCATCTTCTTCTTAACAAGTTAAAATGAACACATATTTTAAAAAATAAAAACAAGTGTTTTCATTTTCACAATGTAAACACACCCTTATGTTTTCCTACAAATTTTTGAAGCATGAAACAATGGTAATAGCAAAAAAGGTATTGGGCAGGAAAACAAAATTACAGTGTCTCATTAAATCATTGTTTTAATAATGATAAATAGAATTGAAAACAAGGTGGCAGTTTTGTAACTTAAAGTGAAAACAAGAAATGAAAACATGTTTCACTTTGTTTCCTTATTTAAAAGTTTTCTGTAGAAAACAGTGAATATAATATTATTTTTGTTTTCATTGTTTCCTATACATATATTTGAGAATAGGTGACAGTTTTGCAATTAAAAGTGTAAACAGAAAATGAGAACATAAAATGTTTTCTCAAACCATACAGGCCCTATAATGCAAAGAATTCATTGTAAACCATTAGAACTAAACAAAGATTGAGAGCATTTATTATGGATATAATATAATACCTGAACAGCCAAGTGATTCTTGAGACTAGACAACATCTCTGGTGTTGTCTTCTCAATCTCATCTCCATGACCTAAAGCGCCACAATATCCCTTGCCCCATGTATATACCTGCACCATCAATAACAGAAACTTTAAAAGCCATTCCCACAAGTACTTCAATAGTCCAAAACCAAGTGTGACAAGTATAATTGACACTTACAACTCCATTTGAATCAAGTGCGACTGCATGCTCATCCCCAGCAGATACACGGACAACATGAATACTTTTCCTTCTAAATTTTTGTATGGAACGTGGCAGAAATTCATCGTGTTGCTCACCATGGCCGAGACAGAAATTAGAACCTGATCCAAAGGAGTATACTGCTCCATCTTGTGTTACAGATAAGATATAGTTTGGTCCAGCGGCAACCTGAACAACAGGGCCTACATCACTGAGGATTTCAATCATTTTGGGGGTCGGTCTGTCCTGAGTGTCGCCGTGACCAAGTTGGCCATGTGAGTTGGCTCCGCACGTATAAACATGACCTTGTCTAGTGAGGAAGACTGTGAAGTTTAGCCCAGCTGCAACCTGAGAGAGATTCTTGTATTTAATATCTTTTATGATGATATTCAAAATAGTTTAGAGTGCACCACAGCAAACTGGTGGAACATCTTATGCCAATTGAAAATGGACAATTTCAAGATTTGTTATTGTGTAGCTTGAAACAACACATAATGTTTCAAATGTATGACAAAACTATTAACACTTTTATCAAAGAGAGAAGAACCCCCTTCAAAATAACTTAGAAAGAAATTGGAACTACAAAATGCATTTAATTGCAGAGTACATGGGAAGATTTAATAGCCAATTTTAAAATATATCAGACTAAGATCAAAACTTCTAGCAAAAGATAACAGAGTAAAATAATAGAAGCAAAGTTAGCTTTCATCTGTGGTGCTACGTTTTCACTCCTTGGACATATGTGAGATTAGCCATTCCATCAGATTAATATTAACACATGTTAATAGTGACCAACAATTGTCATCTATATAATATATGGCGATGATGAAAGGCGATCTTCAATTTACCTGCTTGCAAGGAATCCCCTTTAAGGATTCAACAAGACGTGGCCTGAAAATTGGTCGACTTGTATCTCTATGACCACAGCACGAAGATGAATTATCTCCACATGTGAATACCTGCAAGGGGAGGTCGCAGGTTCACGATGGAAACAAGTATAAATCATTTTACAATCTAAAACCATCGGTTTCAATTCCAAGAAAATAAAGCAATAATGGAACATGCAGAATAATTAATAGATCAAGCAGTATACACAGAGCTTTAATCAATCATAATAAATTTGCAGCTAAATCCCCTACGTATACGATGATTGAAATTTATCAAGCAATAATGATTCTTTGCTCATGAGTCATTACTAATTGAATAAAGGTGAAGCAGCTACAAACCTCTCCAGATTGCATAACAAAAGCTGCATGGTTATAGGAGGCCGAAACATGCACCACGTGCGCCAAAGGTGGGAAATCAATTCGGGTAAACGATGTACGCTGTGTTGTTTCAGGCCCTTGACCAAGTACACCACACAAACTAGAACCACAAGAATAGACCGAGGAGTTGCTGATCGCCAATGTGTGATACTTTCCTGTTGTAATTTGCATCTGCCAATAAAATGTCTTCATCATTATTTACAACTCCACAACTCTTCTTTATAAAAGGACAGTAAGAATACTAAAGACAACCAAGTGAAAAATGAACATTAAAAAATTATCCAAATTATGAGAGTTGTTCTTAAACTATCATTATTCTACATTTACAATTCCAAATCCATTTCCATTTCTTTTTTTTTTTTTTTTTCTGATAATTGCACAAATGCAATGTTACATCACTAATTT
>JBBPBP010000002.1:44578125-44599720 GCA_037974735.1 Cicer chorassanicum | reverse complement strand
TAAACTTAAATAGTTAAGATTTAATTTATACCCTATAAAATAAAAATATATTTTTTGACTAAAGAGTAAAAAGTTTTTACATGTTCATTACTTTCATACTATTAAAAATATTTGATTTTTAAAATAATTTTTAAAATGGCACAAAATTAGTTGTAATTGTGATCTATTAATAATATAATTTTTTTTTACATAATACATGTAGTTAAACTCTTACTAATTGAATAGACCAAAAACAAAAGTCTTCTAATTGACACCATGATTAAGTCACTATAATGCCGGTAAATAAAACCACTATTATGGTAATATTTTTTTCAAAACATTATTATAGTAAAAACAAAATTATATGAATTTGATAATTTTTTTATACAATGATAATGTGAATTTAATAAATAAAAACTGAGAATGAGAATGAGAATGTGAATGACTTGGTAACTCAATGAACCCAAACTCCTCATGGCAATTCATATTTGTCCAATTATCAACGCACTGGTTTATCTTCCAATAAACATGATACACTTTACAATCAATGTTCTGAAACATTGTTCAGACTGGTCGGTCAAACCGAGAATTGATGGGAAGGCTGGTTTGAGTCACTTACACAGTGAGTTAGACATTTAGACCAATTCAACACATAGACTTCGTCAATTTTAAATCGTCGAAAATGACTAATAGAACAATAGTTAAAGGAGCAGGGCAGAACGAAAAATAATTAAGAGATCAAAATAAAATATAAAAATAAATTAGGAGACTAAAATAATAATTTAGCTAAAATATTATAACAAATGAACTTTTAATCAAATTTTGATTTACCTCAAAATAAAGTTTGATTAATAAGTGCTGCACAATATACAATTAATTTATATTGAAAATGTATGCGAATAACGAGCAAAAATTTAAATAGCTCTTGAAAATTAAAATTGAGATTTTGAATCGAAAAAAAAAAAAGAATTGAAACCAAGCAAATTTTTATAATCACTTTTTTACCATACACAATGAATTTATGACATCAAACCTGTCGAATGCAATTCATAGAATAAGAAAGTGGAATGGGATAGTATCCATAATGCACTTTGAATGATGTTAGGTTGGCAATGGAATCCAACCAACTCGAAACTAGTTTGAGACTCAATACAATAATTAGGTCATGAACTTGTTGAATTTGAGTTAAAAATTGATATCGTTAAATAAATGAGTTGAACTCATAACATAACCAAACACCCTTCATCCCCTTGTATATACATAATAATCAAGTCAAGTCATGCATATTTAGGCAACAAAAAATACAAAAGGTCAAGCATAAGATGGCACTCATAAAGGTATTTAACACTTCGAATTTTGTTGTTCTGTCCAGTATAAATAGTAATCTATTGCTCTGGCAATTTGTCCTTCAAATATTTCAGAACAGCTTTAGTTCCTTTATCCAAGACAGTTCTCCGAATGCTGAAACAAATAGGACAAAATTGTGATGATTTCATCAACCAAGCTTTCCAGAAGAACTAGCTGATCTATATTGCTTAGTTTCTGTTTTGTTGGAGAAGTAAATTAAGGAGTACAAAATTGACAATGCTTGAGTTCCAAGAGAGGGGCATAATATTTAAAAATTTACTTCTTGACGATGATACTTGTGTCAATCTTTCCGGATTAGGAAATTGTAAGCTCTAAATTGCAAATATATTAGAGTTGCAAAAACCTTCTTACACTTGTAGAATCCATACTATAGTCACAAAAATTCTTACATTTTGAGAAAAAGCACGTACAAAGATGGGGCATGAGGAAGTTACCTTCTAAGTGGGTTCCCATCAAGTCTCAATGCCTGAAGGCTCGGTTCCAGCAAACCCTGATCAAAGTAAATGCGTTGAATCAAAATGACAAACGAACCACAACTAATGCAGATGATCAAAATGACAGATGGAGTAGGCCAAAATAACTATCATCTGTTTTTCTCTTTTCTTTTTAACAGTTTAACATGCCAAACATCATTGAGACATATAACATAGCACCACAAATTTTACAAAAGATTTGTATGAAACATTTAGTAAGAAATGAAAAAACAGAAAGTTAACAAAATGAGAAACAGCAGTTTTTGTTTCTGACCAGCTCAGGTGGAAGGGCTGAGATGTTGTTATCAGATAGATCAAGCTCCACAAGAGAAGTGACATTTTTTAACCCCTGAAAGAAGTTGAAAGCTCAGCATAGCAAAAAGCAAAAAACAAAAAGGAGAAATAGGAGAGTATACTAATTTAAAAATAGATCAATGATCTATAAAAGACAGGTTCTATGAACTGAGATTGCCTCTGCATGTGAGTAATTTAGCCCTCAGTGGTCAAAAGTTGTAATAGACAGGCTCTAAGTCTTCTTACTAATCATTAATAATTTAAGAAAATATGGTTACGAATTAAACCTAGATAGAGATTGAGCTGTGACATCTTTCTTCAATCATCAATCTATAGTAGACAGAATTCTGATTTTATGAACATGCAACTGTAAAAATACATTGCCTATCATAGAGAATAACAAGACATGAACATCATTATGACTTGAGACTTGAGAGAAAAAATAGTGGACTCAAATTACTTTCAAGCCAATATGAGCTTTGATAAGATCTGAATTTTTAGTGGCATAAATACAAATTGCTGGACCCTAACTATACTGTCAAATTACAATGAAGTTCAAGCATATTATCCCAATTTTTCACGGGACCTGAACCCAAGAGGTATATACATACACAAGCCTAATCCCTGTTTTATACCCTCTAAAAATAGTTACCTCTGGAACTGATTGAAGAGAATTCTGACTCAAGTCAAGAATCCGCAGTTGATGCAACCCCAATATATCTGACGGAACTTCAGTGAGACGCATTTTTCTGTGGAGTTGTGACATGAAAGTTAATCACAGGCTCTCAAGTGGTTAAAGTATATGAATTAAGTGTGTGTGTGTTTGTAATGGAGTCTTATTGCAAGTCCTGCAGCTTTCAACTAACTAACCTCAGGTAAAGCTCTTGCAGGTTGGGTAAACTAGAAAATGCAGGACCGTCTACTAATGAAGCTGCATTTCCACTTAGATCCAGGATCTGAAGCTTAGGCACCGCTTCAAAACCATATGAAGGTATCTATCATTGAAGGGGCAGATAAAGTCAGTAATACCACACTTTTTTATTTGAATTTATAACAGAATAAAGCACATTGATACATACTTTATATTACCATTAGAATTTCTGCACAATTATTTCAGGTATATTTACAAGAGAAAAGAGAGATTTTCTGGAAATGTTTCATCGTATACAGCAGAGTGCGTGACTTTTATAGGAAAATTAACCTAATGAAGTTTTAAGATGTACTAACAACTAACATTTTAGACACACTGCCAATAGCAATGGAGTAGAGTACAAAAAAAAAAGAAAAAAAGATACATCGAGAAAGGAATTAAACATGCACTGTCTATTTTGTTCAGATTATCTAAATATAACTCTTTAAGTTATACAAAAAGCAATGGCTTCCAATGAGAAAGAAGAAAAAATAATTATATGGGTTTTACAAATGGAAAAGCCATATTAGCTATTATTGTAAAGTGTTATGCCTTGCAATGGTTCTATAGACACATTGATACCATAATTTAATTTACAAGCAAAAGAACAGAGAGAAACTCCCAAATCATTAGTCATTACCTGTCTAAGGGGATTGTTGTCCAGCTTCAAACATGAAAGACTTGAAAGTGATTTAAGAATTGAACCTGGCCAGTCTTTAATTTGATTTTTTGATAAAATCAATGTCTGGAAAGTGTAAAACATACAAATGAATTACTACAAAAGTTTAAGATGGACAACTGGTCAGTTTTAAGTGTTCATATTGATTCTTGTTAGTGAGGAACTCATATTAAGATGATGACAATGCCCGTCAGTACCAGAAGATAATTGTATTAACTTGTAAAGCATCCTTCAGGAATTAAAACCAGAAGAGAAGTTTAACCTGTAGGGAGACACAAGAAGAGAGTTCAACTGGCAATTCCTGGATTGAGTTTCTGGAAAGATCAAGTTTTATGACCTCCTCTGATTCCCATACTTCTGCTGGAATAGCACTCAACCCCAGCCCTCCCATAGAAAGTTCCTGAACACAATTATAAATAGAACTGCAATTAGCAAGGAAACAAATTTCAGGCTAAATAAATTGAATAGGAAAGACAGGCACAATATAGAACAGAATTGTCTGCACCAATTCAATCAATTGGAAACTGCAAGCTATCAAAGGTATATGGGTTCACTAGTTAGTCTATCATGTAATTATATCATTAATGAACCTGCTGTCATCCTCACTATAATCAACTTAGATGTTAACACCACAACTGATAGACAAAAAGATACTCAAAATTTGTTATATCTATCCAAAAAGATCCTTAATCGACTTGATTTTATTCTTTAGTTATTAGTCAATAATGAGCATTGAGGGCGAGCCATGGTGTGACAGTAAGGTTGCTTGCCGTGTGAAATCTTGAAACAACCTTTCCACTTGCAAGGGGTAAGGTTGCGTACATCTACCCTATTCAGACACTCCACTTGGTGCGAGACCCGTGCATTGGCTGCCCTTTAGTCTCATTTGAAACACATGGTTTCAGCATCTCATGCCTCGAGTTTCTCTTAAGAACTGTGCCTACCAGTACTCGGTGGACCAACTCCCTCCAGCAACATTGTTTTGGAAACCATGTTTATCATTCGGTTTCCACAATCATTTGGTTGTGATGGAATATCTGTGACTGTGCTTGGGATGATGGCTAGTCAACAACTTCTAAAGTTAACAGTGGTGATACATTGGACACCAAACAACTATAGATAGTGGGCTAGTGATGACAGCAGCTAAAACTCAAAACAAACTGTAAGACGATTGAATCAGAAAGCTTTGGTACCAACTTGATTGGATCTAAATTATATCCCCTATTTTGACGAGGGGTCGAACAAATATACATACAAGAAAAAATAAGATCCCAAAATTTTGAGATCAAATCAATCAACCAAAGCTATCTATGGTTACACTTACAGTCAATATTATCTAATTATATGTTGTGTAATAACAGGAAGAAGGAATTAATTAAATACTTATTATGATCACAATCAACATTATCCAAGCGTATGCTGTACTTGTAGTACAGGAAAGTAAGAGCTGTGTGTGAAGCGTATCGTATTGTATGCTAGTTAGAGCAAAGAATACTGTCTATGGGAACCTTGGCTCTTGAACCTGTTCTTAAACAATTTGCTATTTCAAGTCGATAAAACTCTCATTTCCATTCAGTACCGTTGTTCTATCAAATACTAATGCACTGACACATACTATAAATAGTTAACGATAAAAAAGAAAGCTATGGAATGTATGTTTTCCTCTTCCAAAAATGCAATACCTTTGAAGTGATAGATAGTCGGGTAGCCATTGCAATTATGTCCTTTTTTGATGTGGTTATAGCTTCAGAATCTGCAGAAGAAAGTGTTATGTCAAGACTAAGTAAAAGGGCTCAAGCTTAAATTGTGAGCATGATGCTGATGCATCTAATACTGTAGCATACCTTCACCTTCAGAAAGTCTACTCCGGAGAAATTTCAATAATGCTGGTGTAGGTCCAGTGACTAATGAGCTGATGAGAAAAGACATTAGACGAAAACATATAAATACTAATATTGATTGCATAAAGGACCAAACCATTCCCTATACCTTCGAAGAGTACGCAATGGGTTTCCACTAAGCAGAAGTTTCCTCAAGCTAGTCATCTTGCCTAAACAAGATACAATACTAAGATAAATATCTCTTCATTCGTGTCACATTATTTCTATATTACTTTTAAACTGTTTCAACACAAAATAACATCATACTGTAAGGAAGTTGAGATGCACTATGGCTGTTTAACTAAATGTTCAGGTATAACATATAACAGGACATCGAGCCAGACCCTTCCAGGTAATGGTGTCCACTTACTATTTCCGATGAGTCTATGACACCTAAAGAGACCATAGAATTGGTGAGGATGCAGCATGGTGTCCGCTTACTAGATGAAATAGCTTGAATTATTAACCAGTGAGTCTACGACATAATGACACCTAGAGAGACCATAAAATTGGTGAGGATGCAGAATGAACAACTCCCTTGACAACTGTGTGAATCCCAGGTAACAAATTCCTCTTGAGGTGAGCGTGATTGTTTATATTTTGAAGAATGATTCAGGCCAAGACATATATGGTTCTTATTAGTGCTTATTAAGAACTCTTCTATGGCAGGGAAGGTTGCACTGCTTTTACAATATTATTACTCCTTAACAGTATCTTTGTAATTCTGTGAGATACTTAGATTAATATAAAGAGGGGTCCCCACTAATTAAGTCGAGGTAAGAAAAAATGTGTTCCTTTATATTTTCTGTGCAAACTCATAAACTGTTTTCATTAATTACATGCAAAGCAACTGCTATGTTTCCAAAATAAGGCAAACAAGACCTATCATAATACTAAAACTTGCTGACCTTACCCATTTCAGGGGGTAACCCACTCAATGAGTTATTTGAAAGATTCAAGACTAACAGACTCAATTTGCATGCCTCCACAGGATACTCCTTCAGCTGTGAAAATGCAAAATCAATAAGCAATAGAACAAATAATCTACTGTTAAGGGAGAAGAGAACAAAAGCATCAGAAGCAAAAATGGCAACATATCTATAATTGTCACTTGCCAGTATTTCAACAAAATATGAGTTCCTTTCCTTCACAATAAATGTAATAACAAACAAAAATAATTTCAGTCTTTGATACCTGGTTAGAGTGAAGATCTAATGTCCCGAGCCGAGAAAGTTCCCCTATCTCCACTGGTATTGTAGAAATATTATTATTCCTAAATTGTGTTAAAAAAGTGCAATATATATATCAGAACTGTGTAGAAGTCATAAGTATAAGAAAACCAAATGCATAATATGCTTTTAACAATATGAAGACTTGCATCATAATAGGTTAGAATTTGACCCCAAATAAAACTCTGCAAGTGAATGACAACCAATGATTGATGAAGGGATTGATGAGATTCCTGCAAAGGCACATTCATACAAATTCCACATCAAGATGAAAAGGGGAGAAGCAAAAAAATTTGACCCTTTATTTAAAGAACTCACTGTTCTGATGGAGATCAAGACGAATTAAACGTGAAAGGCCTCCAATGCCGACGGGTATGCCATTCAGCATATTTTTTGCTGTAATAGTGTAAACAATGGAAACAAGTTTAACAACACAAAGAACCTACATATAAAAATCAAAGAAATAACTGTTGTCGTTGAGTATTTAGAGAACCAAGGCCCTAACATGCATTTAATTCAGTAAGCCTTGTCCATGATGAAATGATATTTTCAGATATCTCTGTAAGCTTGTTTCCCTGGCAAAGGCAAAACGACGATATAATGAGAGACCACGGCTTAATAAAACCATAATTCTTAAAGATTCATGGAGATTTTGTCATCAATTAACATACTAGATTTTGCCACTAGTTACTACCTCCATGTCTAGCTTAGACAATTTGGAACAATTTGCCAAATCTTCTGGCAAGCTTGCAACAAGATTGTTTGATCCCTGCAAAAAGAGTATCAAAACCCCATTTCAGCATACGTGACCATATGGATACAGACCAACAAATAGAAAACTTTTTTAACAGATTTCATCAGTTAAATAGCAAAGGAAAGTAGAATCTACAAGGAAATCACGGCCCCCATTTAAAGTAAACACAATCATCATCAATAGATCTATGTACAGCTGTTTAACATTGGGGTTTCAGGGATGTAATAAATGTTTTGTGGTGACTATCAAAGTCATCCAACAAAGTCAAAGAATTTAAAAACCAAGGGGTGACAGAAAACTGTATCTGAAACAAAAAAATTATTGAAAGTCTACACA
The DNA here is from genome assembly GCA_037974735.1 of Cicer chorassanicum. Taxonomy (NCBI): domain Eukaryota; kingdom Viridiplantae; phylum Streptophyta; class Magnoliopsida; order Fabales; family Fabaceae; genus Cicer; species Cicer chorassanicum. Next base: position 44,591,818 of record JBBPBP010000002.1, on the reverse strand, counting down.
TCATCAGCTTTTGTTGATACACGTGATGTTACAAAAACCGATTCCATGCTTGCTTTTCTTTTTGAGAAATCCACCAGATTTTGTGGTCTATAGCAGTAATAGATTGCATATTATGATGAGGAGAGAGAGAGAGAGTAAACTTCATAGATGGAAAAGTAATTAATATGTCAAAAGAAAGCAACAGACCGATAAAGGGAAATGTGATATGCATGTACAGTTAATTAACAAGGAAGGTTCTTAGGGAGTAACAGAAATTGAAAAAAATCCTTTTGGAACAAGAAAATAATTTGGCCAACAAATTGTGGTACACTAGTGTTGTTATCACAAGGGAAACTCCTTCCATAATCAAGCACCCGAAAAAACACATCACTCTTCATTCATTCTTTGAAATACAGACTTACAGTTTGGATACTGGCATTATAAGTATCTCATTGGTACCGATAAGTATGTGCCTTATTATAACCCTATTGTAGAGACAAAAGTAGGGTCTAACAACTAAATTCCATTTATACTCATCAAAAAAGAGAAACGCGAGTACTTGACAACATTCCAAGGTTGAATTCATGTTAACTACAGGCATAATTTGAGGAAACCACTTCAATGCCAGCTAAGCAGCATGCCAACCAAACAGCTAACATCAACACCGATAGTTTTGGCAAGACAAGACCATTACAACATTACCTTTAAGTCCGACAACTCCAAGCATCTTCCTAGTGAGCTAGTAAGTTCTGTGAGCTGATTATTTGAACAATCGAACCTAAAAGAACAAATGCAAAACCTTAGTGATTTGTGCAAGACGCCACATGCAAACAGAGTGTAAATAGATGTCAATTTTCCCATATCATCGATCTATGGAAGAAAATGAACATGGAATTCGGCATACTTCACAAGCGAAGCAGCTGATCCAATCGCCTCAGGTATTCTCAGTATCGAATTATACGAAACATCCAACATCTTCAACTGAGGTAGCCTGCAAAAGTTAGAAACAACATTCATTAAGAAAAGGTAAATTTCTGATATAAACAAAATTAAAAACCAAACAAAACTAACATAAACAAAATTCACCAGGTATAAAAGAAACTCACTCTCCTATAGCGTCAGGAAGCTGAGAAAGGCTATTGTGACTAAGATTCAACACAGTAAGAAAAGGTAAATTTCTGATATCTTCCTTTAACAATTCAATACTATTGTGAGCCAAAATGAGTTTCTGAAGCTCTGCAGCCTATAAAACAACAGAACACAAATAGCATTTTACATTTCACATTTTATTTCAAAGTTTCGTTCAAATCTTCAGAGGAACTATTTGGATAAACAGTTTCATTAAGTGCTTGTCATGTAAGTGCTTATGGGCCTGTTTATTACATCTTATTTTTCAAAAAAAATCACATTTTAAAAAAAGTCAATTTTAGGAGTTTTCATACTTTTGTTCTAGATTTTAAAAATTGCCTCAAATGACAAGTTGTTTTGAGTAGCTTTACCTGAAAATCATTTTGAATAAAATAAAAATAAAAATGATTTGGGTATGGTAATTGAAACCCAAAATCACTTTTTTATTACTTGAAACAAACAAGATTTGTGTAAAAGATATTTGTATAACAAAAAAAATAAAATCAAATCAAATTATTTTCATATCGAACTATAAGCTACTTTCATAATTTATCTCACAATCAGCCAAAAAAAATTTATTCTCCCATTTCATAAGTTGTTTTCATTAACTGTCAAATAGGTTCATATTTGTTTATATACGCTCAAATAATTAATCCCTTATTGAACGAAAGAAGGAAATAACGAGTACAGTACCTCCCACCACTTATCATCAGTACCACCGACCCCTTCCAGATTCCGATAAACCTCATCGGGAACTTCACTGCAAGTCAAAACAGCAACACAACAATGCGTAAGTTGGTGAAGAGAATAAATATATAGAGATGAAAGGAACGATAGTGAAGAGTTTTGTGTTACCTGAGGGAACGGTTAGAGAGGTTGAGAGAACCGGATGCTCTCGCCGCTTTGAGAACACGATCCATGGAAATGGCAGCAACGTATTTGGATCAGATCGGAGATTGAGAGGTTAGGACTGAGAAGGATTGCCGATTTGAAATCCAAATTTCAAATTATGTGATTGAAGAATATAATAAAATCATTAACGCTAGATTGTTTAATTCATTAGAGTGTAGTAGTACTACTCTTTTCGGATTTCGTGCAACATCATTTCAGACCGGAGTCAAGCTGTTTCATCAATTCCTCTCTATGTTCGTGCAATATCATTTTCTTTTTTTTCTCTCACCAAATTACAACTTTTTTTAAAGGGACGAAAATAAATAAAAAGTAAGATGATTTTTTAATTGTTAAGTTAAAGTGAAAGGAAAGAAAGGTGAATAAGTAAACGAAAAATATGTTTATTTAGTAAATAACATCCATAACCCTATGTAAATATATCATATATAATTTATAATAATCCTATCCATCAATTTTGCACGAGTTCAATGTGGCATCATATATACTAATAATATGAACCGACGATTTACAATATGGGCCCTATATTGATATAATTGAGAGGATAATATATTTGCCTCTGATAATGTTTTTGTTGCATTACAGTTGAATGAAAAAAATGCCTAAATGGCTTCTGCGTGTGTTTACACTTTTTTGCTATTTCCTTTTTCATGTCCAAAGTTCTCATGAAGTTGAAGATGAAATCAGCAGATCTCAATTCCCAAAAGGCTTCCTCTTTGGAGCAAGCACTTCCTCTTACCAGGTACTCCTTCAAGTTCATTTCTTTTCTTTTTTTTAAAAAAGTTTCTTCTAAATATTTAAAATTTGTTGTTTCTGTTAATGGAAATTTATTTATTTTTAAGTAAAAACAGATTGAAGGAGCAGCTTTTGAAGATGGTAAAGGTTTAAGCAATTGGGATGTATTTAGTCATACACCAGGTAATTTTTTTACTAATCATTTCATTTTTGTCTTTGTTGTTTGTTTGTCTGTCAACTTGTTTGTTGTGCATATAGTTATAGAACTTTAATGTTGAAATTGAATAATTATAAATACAATTTGGTAAATTTTCAGGAAAGATACACAATGATGAGAATGGTGATATAGCAGATGATCATTATCATCGCTATTTGGTAATGATTATAATCAATAATAATAATAATATTATTATATCATATCAGCTTCATATTTTACTTGTTTTCACTACACTTCTATTAATATAGTTAGTTTACTCTCTGAAGTTTAAACCATTGTCCTTTTGACAGGAAGACATCAAATTGATGTCCTCTCTTGGGATAAATGTATACCGATTTTCAATTTCATGGACTAGGATTTTGCCCAGTAAGTATTCTCTATGAAACATTTTCATAGACGCAAACATAAACACTAAACACGACACTTTGAAATAGTGGAAGTAACATGTCAGATATGTTGGACATTGGACATGTCGTCAAACTTACATATTTCCCAATTCACTTAACTAGTTTCCACAATCTTATCTTTTAAATTAGCTTCTAAAGTTCATGCTCTTGAGTTGTAACAGGAGGGATATATGGGAACATAAATCCAAGTGGGGTAATGTTCTACAACAATATTATTGACAATCTGCTACTTAGAGGTGAGTAAGAATCCCCGCTTAGTTTTTTGTATTGGAAATGCTAATTTATTTTGATTTTAGAGTGATCAATTTCAGTCTTGGTATATGAACCAATTATCTCAAAAAGTATAAACTTAAGTTGTTGTGGAATTGTTGGGTATGACTCGTAGTTAGAGTTAAGTGGGCAAGCCGCGCAAGCGGTAGCAAGTATTTAAATATAAACATTAATCTGAATCATAACAGAAAGGTACTGCACCTGCTTTGCAGTAGGAGAAGTAGGCACAATTGGCCGAACTTCTTGATCAAACATCGTGTGTTTTTTCTTTTGCATTTTAATATCTTTATTTTTTTGAACCGTGGTTGTTGTTCAAACAGGAACCTTATAAATGGTTTAATATTTAGGAGAATGGTCATTGTTATGACAACTTCCAGTGCAAAATCTAATCTAAGTAGCAAATTTGATCGGTTGCAGCGTTATCTTCAATTTCTTAGTTATATACTTTGTGACGAATAGTTGTTCTCATCTATTTATAACAGTATAAATTGTCCTTAGTTGTACCTAAATTTGAACACGACTTGCTTGATCTAGGTATTGAGCCATTTGTGACAATTCATCATCATGACTTGCCACAAGAGCTGGAAGATAGATATGGTGGTTGGCTTAGTCCCCTAATTCAGTAAATTCACTACTCTCCTTTTTTTAGTCAAAAGTATTATCATATAATGCTAAAAAAAATTGAAGTTTGTCACATCTTAAAATGACAATACTTTGAGGTGATGAATTCTCTTGTACCAATTGTAGTCCAAAAGTTTGAGCTAAGAGATCAGTGACATTTTGATAACTGTATACTTGGTTGTTGCAGGAGAGATTTTGTTCATTTTGCTGAAATTTGTTTTAAGAGCTTTGGAGATAGGGTTAAGTATTGGATCACGATCAACGAACCGACTCTCGTCGCAGACAACGCCTTTATAAAGGGAATATACCCCCCTAGTCATTGTTCCCTTCCTTTTGGAAACTGTTATACTGGTAACTCTGATGTTGAGCCTCTCCTTGTCGTGCACAATATGTTGTTGTCACATGCTAAGGCTGTTGAGTTATACCGCAATCACTATCAGGTAACAAAATTGGACCTAAACTGAAGGCATTTTTTGTCACATTTTCTAGGTTAGGAGAAAATAGGACTATGGGATAAGATGAAGTATTTAATTAGGAAGTACTGAATTGATGCAGGCAAAGCAAGGTGGAACTATTGGTATTGTTGCACATACCTTCATGTATGAACCTCTTAGAGATGAAGAGTGTGATAGACAAGCTGCAAACAGGGCCTTGGCTTTTGTCATTGGCTGGTAAGTCATTAAAAAGAGTTTTACTTTTGGCTTAATAGTGTCTACTACATACACTATTATGCTTACAAAGAGTGCTAGCAATACACTATAGTTTCAACATGCTTTTTTCTATCAGTTGAAATTCAAATATGCTTCACTATTTTGGGAATGAATTCTTCTAAATCATGTTGGCTCCACATAAATTTGGCAAGATCTGTTTGAATTTCAACTAATAAGAGAGAGTGCTAGTGAAGGTTGATAAAGTTGGTAAGGAGTTGACTCAAACCTCAAAAAGGTGTGGGTTCAACTCCTGCTGCCAGCGTGAGGACCTCTTTGGTAGATAATCTGTAAGTAGCTCTGTCGATGTTTTCTGAACTTTGAGGTCTGCACAGACCCTGGTGAGCTCTGAAACCTAACTCACCTAAATTTTGTTATAAAAAAAACTATTAAGAGAATAGAATGTGTTGAAAAGTGTGTTACTAGCACTTCTTGAATGTACATTATTATTAATTGATAGCAAAAATTAACGTAACAAGGTTCTTTCATTCTTTTGAGTAACTTTTACTGCTTTTTTATGGTAATAAGGTTACTAGATCCTCTAGTTTTTGGTGAGTACCCAGTTGAAATGCGCTCTATTCTTGGTCACCAGTTGCCGAAGTTCTCTCCTAAGGAGAAGAGTCTCCTAAGGGGCAGTCTGGACTTCATTGGAATCAATAATTATGGAGCTCTCTATGCCAAGGATTGTTACTTCTCTGATTGTCCTCTCGAAGCAGCTCGACCAATAAAAGGCTTTGTGGAAACAACTGGGATGAAAGATGGCATTCCAATTGGTGATAAGGTAACTCATATGTACTTCAGTTGCTCTTATCATTATGTTGTGATATTGGTTATAACATGTACTCCCAGCAAAAAGGTATTTGAAAAGTTGGTGTATCTGGTCTAAAAAATTTAGACCAGATACATCAACTTTAAAAATATCTTTTCAATTAATGTTTGATAAAGGATTAGGTATGGACTAGTGAACATAAGTATTGGATATAATTTCTTTTTTGTTTTGAGCAGACAGGAATGAAAAGGTTCTTTGTGGTTCCAAATGGCATGGAGAAGATTGTAGACCACATAAAGATAAGATACCATAATATGCCCATGTATATTACAGAAAATGGTGCGTGAATAATTAATAGCATTATATGATCTCATTTTTCCTTTATGTTTTTGCTTGATCATTTGTGTAATATAATATATCAAACACTTCAATATGGATTAAGAGACAAAGAAGTAACTATTTGAAGGTAGTTTTTCTTTTTCTTTTTTTGGTTATGTAAATTTGAGTTGGGAGGTATTAATTGACTAATATATCATGGATGGCTACACAAAATTTGTTGCAGGATATTCTTCGCCACTCAATCCTAATATGACAATGCATGATTTACTACATGATTTCAAACGGATAGAATATCATAAAGCTTACCTTACAGCATTGCTTAGAGCCATAAGGTGAGTGATGATGATGAGGACTAAAATACTAAATGACTAATATATGGATAACAACCTTGTTTTTAGGAATGTTTGTTATTATTTTGTTTGTTGACTGAAGCTAATTTTATTATGTGCAGGAAAGGTGCAGATGTAAGAGGATATATGGTATGGTCATTATTTGACAATTTTGAATGGGCTAGTGGATATGATATAAGATTTGGACTTTATTATGTGGATAGACAAACACTTGAACGGATTCCTAAACTTTCTGTTCAATGGTTTTCTAGTTTTCTCAACAATGACAGTGACCCCAACATAGAAGACTTGAGCAAGCAATATAGAAGCAAATATGTGACAATTGATGTTGTCTAAGCTATTTGAATTAACTAGGTGATCATGTAATCCATTATTAATATATTGAGAAATGTTTACCACATACTACACTATTTATTATTAAGGAACTTTTATGTGAATTTCACGATTAATATGGGTTGACTATTTATTTAATGAGACGTATATAAAATATGTTGGGATAAAGATCTCGTGGTGAAATTTTGTTGAGTTTTTCATTGGTTTGATCTTATTTGAGGTGAGTCGGACATTAAATATGGACACATCTTTCGGTAGAAATTTAAATTTGAGTTCATCGCATAGTGGAAGTCTAACTCTTCTTCTAGACTTAACCCCCTGCTGATATAAAGAAACTTATGCTAATTAATCTCATATGACATTAAATTTTAAACTCCACAAATTTCTCTTTGCATCCACACATGTGGTTATTTGCACCATTGTCCAAGTACTATGAACTATTAGCATCTCTCTCTTCTTTCTTGAGTGTTGGCAACAAAGTTGACTCTTCATATTCGTCAACAAGATTAGCCTCTTCTTCCTCTTGATTAAGAGCATTACGGCATTCCCGAGAAAAATGGTCAAATTCATGACAGTTATAACATTCAACTTTAGATTTATCATACCTCATTTCACTTTGATAATAGCCATAACTTCTTCCTCTTCCATGAATTGTTGGTGATGAGTTACTTCTTTCTTCGTAGTTTGATTTACTATTGAAGCCTTTTCCTCTTCCTCCTTGGCCACAACCACGTCCTCGTCGTCTTCCTTATCCGCGTCCACGTCCCGTTTTGACTATTGAATTCTGTCATCCTTCAACGAAGCTTTGATCTTGAGAACTTGCTATAATAGTTCCTCTTGTCTTTTCTTCATTATTTCTTCTTGAGCTTATAAAGAACCTTCTAATTCCTTAATGGACATTGAGTCGAGATCTTTTGATTTATCAATAACACACACCACATAATCGAACTTAGGAGTCAAGGAACGAAGAATCTTCTCCGCTACACGAACATCTTCTATCTTGTCTCCATATCTCTTCGATTAACAATTGACTTCCCCATTGAGCAATAATATGAAATTGATTCAAAATCCTTCATCTTCAAAACTTCAAAATATCCCTTTAGAGATTGAAGTCTTATCTTCTTCACTTTGATATGCCTTGGAGTGATTTCTCCTAAATCTCCATAGCTTCCTTTGAATTCGTAGCATCGGCAACCTTTTCAAACATATAATCATCGAAACATTGATGAATGAGAGTAAGTGTTTGTTGATCCTTCTTCCTTGACATTGCCAACATCTCCTTCTCAACTTGTGACAATCCCTTCTTGTGGCTCATCATAGTCTTTTTCCACAATCTCCCATACACCTTGAGAGTCAAACCATGCTTTCATGCAAAGACACCATTTTTCATAATTCTCTTATTACTAGAACATATGACAAATTGGTTTAATCAACTTTTTTTTTATGGAAAAACTTTGGTTGCTTAGACTAATGACATTCACATTTCATAATTTGTTTCTAGATTTGTTTCAAACAACTGTCAGACTTTATGGCAATATATATACGTAATAAATTATTATCATCTTATTCTAAAATATTTTGATGAATTAAATATTTACAGGAATTATAATTAATTCAGAAAAATAGTTAATTTGACCAAAAATAAATAAATAATAATCAATAGTTTACTAATTTTTGTCGGTAATAATGTATTTATTTATGTTTTTTTTTTAAATATTTTACGAGAGCATTGACTACTATATTGTGAATAAGGTTGTGGTGCAATGATGAATTAAGAAGTATTTATTTGAAAATTATTCTTGATGGAATAAATTGTTGGAACAATGGATAGTGCGCAGCGGGAAAGAAAGAAGAAGAAAGGAAAAGAATTGCAGAGGCAGAAATTTGATTCTGGATCAATCCAGGATTGATCTGGTATTATTCCAGGATCGATCTTGGAACGATCCTCACTGAAAAATTCTGTTATTCAAAATCTGTCAAATTACACACTTCACATACAAGCTGTTAGTTATTTATAGGCCTGTTATCTCATGATGCAAGGCACCCAACTAACTAACTAACTATCTAACTAACTATATCAACACTTTAAAATGGCAATTATGAATTACATTTCAACACTTCCCCTTAATTCATAATTGTTGAACACTTATAACACCAAGCTTGTTTCTCAAAAATTCAAATCTGTCCAACTTCAAAGCCTTTGTGAAACCATCTGCTAGCTGTACTTCAGTTGGACAATATTGCACTTCAATCATTCCATTGTTCACTTGCTCTCTAATGAAATGAAACCTTGTATCAATGTGTTTACTTCTGCCATGTGATATTGGATTTTTACAATGTTGATTGCTGACTTGTTATCAATTCTGAGTTTAAGAGGCTTCATCACTTCACACCTTATTTCCTTCATCACTGAATCCAGCCATATTGCTCGACAAGTTGCAAATGTACCTGCTATATATTCTGCCTCGCAAGATGAAAGTGCAGTCACTGGTTGCTTCTTTGTACACCAAGATATGGCTGCCTCATTGAACTTGAAAACATACCCAGATGTACTCTTTCTATCTGTGATGTCTCCACACCAATCACTATCCGAATATCCAATGAATTCACTGTCTTCACCATGGCTACCATTGGGAAATAGCAGACCAAATTCCTTTGTGCCTTTTATATACCTGAGTATTCTTTTAGCAGCTATCAAATGAGTCTTCCTTGGATCATTCATGAATTTGCTAATGACACTAACTGAGTAGCATATGTCAGGCCTGCTGTTGCACAAATATCGCAGCGATCCAACCATTTGTCTGAACAGTGTTGGATCGACCCTTTCTTCCTCACTGCACTCATCAATTTTTGAACTTGTCTCTGATGGATTTGGAACTGAATTGCAGCTATTCATCTCATATTTTTCCAGCATTTCACCTATATACTTCTGCTGATGCATGACTGTTCCAGATTTCAATTTCAGAAATTCCATTCCTAGGAAGAATGAGAGTTCACCTAGATCAGTCATTTCGAATTCAGATTTTAGCTTGTGTTTCACCCTTTCAATCTCTGCTGTTTTGCTCCCAGTAATGAGCAAATCATCCACATATAAACAGATTATCATTGTTTCTTCTGCACTTGCACTCTGCACATACACACCAAACTCCACTGCACACTTTGTGAAGCCTATCTGAATTAGAAACTGATCAATCCTCTTATTCCAGGCTCTAGGGGCCTGCTTCAAACCATACAAAGCTTTATGGAGTTTATACACCATGTTTTCCTTGCCTTGTATTTCAAATCCAAGAGGTTGTGATACAAACACAATCTCTTCAAGTGGACCATTTAGAAAGGATGATTTTACATCCAAGTGGTAGAGTGACCACCTTCTCTTGCAAGCTAGAGCCACCACTAATCTTATGGTCTCAAGCCTTGCAACTGGAGCAAACACTTCATTGTAATCAATACCATGTTTCTGTAAAAATCCTCTAGCAACAAGTCTGGCCTTATGTTTTGAAATTTTCCCGTCAGGATTGATCTTCAGTTTGAAGACCCACTTCACATCAATCTTCCTTTTCTTGTCTGGCAGATTAACTAGTTCCCATGTTTGATTCTTCTTAATTGATTGGAGTTCTTCCATCATAGCTTTCCTCCATACATCTATCTTCAATGCCTCTTCATAATTGAGAGGTTCAGAATCTGCCAACAATGCAAAATGAATGATATCACCTTCATCATTTACTGCATTATCAGAGATTAATTCACAATCATTCAGCCTGCTTGGAATTTGTCTGATTCTTTGAGGTCTCCCTGCTGCTGCCACTTCTTCTGGTTCACCTTCATCATTATTGATCACTTCTTCATCCTCTGATTCATCACTGGAATCAGGATAAATGCAGCCTTGTTGATTCTCCTCGCTGTACACTGGTTCCTCTTCCCATTTCCACTTCTCAGCCTCATTCACAATAACATCCCTACTGATGTGCACCTTTTGAGTTACAGGATTATAAAGCTTATAGGCACCTGTGGGATGATAACCTATAAGTATCATAATCTCACTCTTATCTTCAAGTTTGCTCCTCCTAACATCTGGTACATGCTTATAGCACAATGAGCCAAAAACCTTGAAATGCTTCACACTTGGCTTTCTTCCGCACCAGGCTTCCTCTGGAACCTTCTGATTCAACTTCTTTGTAGGACATTTGTTTAAGATATAAGCAGCTGCAGTGACTGCTTCACCCCAGAAATTATGTGGTAGGTTTTTCTGCTTGATCATGCCTCTTGCCATATTCAATAGGGTCCTGTTTCTTCTCTCAGCAAGTCCATTGTGCTGAGGTGTATATGGAGCTGTTACTTCATGCACAATGCCTTGATTAACACAGAAATCTTCAAACTCTTTTGAGGTATATTCTCCTCCACCATCAGTTCTCAAGATCTTAATTGATTGGTCACTTTCCTTTTCAATTAAGCTCTTGAATTTCTTGAATACCTCTAATGCTTCACTCTTAAGCTTGATTGTATACAGCCACATCATTCTTGTAAATTAATCAACGAAAGTGATGAAGTATTTGCTTCCCCCCAATGAAGATACTTCAAAAGGGCCACATATATCAGAGTGGACCACTTGCAGTGCTGCAGTAGCTCTTTTAGGTGCTTCAGATACAAATGGTAACCTGCTTTGCTTACTCTTCACACATACTTCACAAATAGTTTTTCTAACATTCAGCTTTGGCAGCCCATACACCAGTTCTTTAGAATTCAAATCACCAAGACTTCTAAAGTTTAGATGATCATACCTCTTGTGCCATAAGCCTTCAATATCTTCACTAACTGCTGCAGACAAACACATCCTTTTCTCACTTGAAATGTTGCATCTGTAGGTTCTGTTTTGTGACATGTTTGATTTGAGCACCAACTGATTCTTTGCATCAAACAGCTTCAAAGAATCACCATCCATAGTCACTGAGAATCCCTTTTCCACCAATTGACCAATGCTTATGAGATTGCACTTCATCTCTGGAACATACATCACATCTGAAATAATGATTCTTCTGCCATCATTGCTTTTGATCACTATATTTCCACTCCCTTCAGCCATCAGATTTCTGCTATTAGCCAGTTTTATGTTTGTTTTCTTACTAGCATCAAAGCTTGTCAACCATTCTCTATATGATGTCATGTGGTTTGAGCATCCAGAGTCAAGAAACCACTCTTCATTCTTGATCTTCTCATCACTGATAGTAGCCATCATCAACACTATACTAGAATCATCTCCATGAGCCAGATTTGCTTCTTCATCATCCTTTTGATCTTTCTTGAACCAACATTCATCTGCAAAGTGTCCATACTTCTCACAGTTGAAGCATTGTACCTTACTTTTGTCAAAGTCCTTCCTCTTGTTCTGACTTTTGCCAAAACCCCCTTTCTTTGAAGATTCAACTTTGTCTTCACTCTTGTTCTTACCATTGTTGGACCAATTTGCTCTTCTCTTTCCCTTTTTCTTGAAGTCTTTCTGGTTTCCCTCCTTCTTGGTAGTTTGAACTTGAAATGCTTGTTGAACTGATCTTTCAGAATTTCTATCAAATACCAAGAGTTCATGTGCCTCCAATGAATTTTGCAGCTCTTCAATTTTCATAGTCTTCATATCCTTTGCTTCTTGAATAGCTACCACTATGAAATCGAATTTTGGACTCAAAGATCTCATCACTTTTTCTACCACCATCTGATCTGTAATGTTCTCCCCACAGGTTCTCATTTGATTGACTATGGCTGTTAATTTTGAGAAGTAATCACTTACTTTCTGATCTGCCTCCATCTGCATCATCTCATACTTTCTTCTATAGGATTGTAGCTTCACTTGCTTCACCTTTTCTCCACCAGTGTGATAGTTTTCTAAAATATCCCAGGCTTCTTTAGATCTTGTGGCTTTCGAAATCTTCTCAAAATGCTGGTTGTCAACATTCTGCTGAATGTAGAACAAGGCTTTGCAGTCCTTCTTCTTGGCTTCCTTGAATGCATTCCTCTGTGCATCCGTTGGATTCTCTACCAAGTCCTCATAGCCGTCCTGCACAATTTCACTCACTTCTTGTGCTCCAAATAAAGATTTCATCAATGCACTCCATCGATCCCAGTTCTTGCCATCAAGAACAAGAATATGTGATCCAAAACCGTTGCTGTTCATTATGCCTTTCAAGAAACTATCACTCTGTGTTTCCCTTGATTGTTCCCCTCACTTTTCACTCGTGCTGCCCTTGATTTTAACCCAACTCTAGATGCCAATTGTTGGAACAATGGATAGTGCGCAGCGGGAAAGAAAGAAGAAGAAAGGAAAAGAATTGCAGAGGCAGAAATTTGATTCTGGATCAATCCAGGATTGATCTGGTATTATTCCAGGATCGATCTTGGAACGATCCTCACTGAAAAATTATGTTATTCAAAATCTGTCAAATTACACACTTCACATACAAGCTGTTAGTTATTTATAGGCCTGTTATCTCATGATGCAAGGCACCCAACTAACTAACTAACTATCTAACTAACTATATCAACACTTTAAAATGGCAATTATGAATTACATTTCAACATAAATCTTTATAGTATAAATAGATAAATTAAACTTTCATTCACAAACACTTGTTCCATAATAAAAATAAAATAAATTTGTTGAAGGTATAGTAAAAATAATGTTATTAAATGAAGTGTTAGTAATTAATATTTAATATTCACTTATATTTCATACGAGAGAATTTCTATAGTATATGAGTTAATTCAACATGTGCTAATACATTTGGTTTTTAAATCAATAGTTAAATGAATTCTTTTTTAGGAAAACTATTTCCTATCATTTATATAACTATAATAATTAAATATTATTTATAAAAATTGTCGGAAAAATAAAATTTACTTTTTTCAAAACTTTTAATACTCATAATAATGAATATTAAATA
>JBBPBP010000002.1:44555718-44569456 GCA_037974735.1 Cicer chorassanicum | reverse complement strand
TTTTTTTGCGAGTAACCACTAAATTTAGATCTAATCACATATACCCAACACTCCCAAGATTTAAACTAGTAAATAAAAGTCAAGTAGTTAAATTAATAATTCCAACTACACTACCTAGATCCCATCAAGGGGACACTCTAAACCCATATCATCTTTGTTCTTGAGGATATCACTTAGTTGTAAACATACCAATTAAATCCAATTTAAATTATCTAAATATATTAAAAATTCCAGCTGAGTTCTTTTCTAGTTTTTCTAATTGTCTATCCTTATTTATTTATATTAAAATATATTTGTCTCTTTATTTTCAATTTTTAATTATGATCATTTTATTCTTTACTATATTTTTCACACAATATTTTTGTGAGAGATCAAATTATAACATAAAATTTGGTAATATTGTCGTTGAATAACATTTTACTAAATGTATATTTTTATTTATGAAACTCAATGTTAGATTTAAAAGTTTTTAACTGAATATATATACTATAGTTTTAATGTTTTTTACATATAAGAATATTTAGGCAAATTTAAAAGAAATTAAAATTAAAGCGATTTTGTTCATCAACAAGAAAACATTGCAAGCACTAAAAATTAAGAAATATTTTTACGAGAGCTTAAAAAGATAAAACATATATGTACATTCTGTTCTCAAATTCAAATATTTATAATCTTCTGAAATTCATAGTTTTCTAAAGTTTGTTTTTTTAATTAAAAAATGTATAATAAATTACAAACTATTAAAAAGCACCAAAACAAATGCGCAAATTAAAGTTACACATTTTTGACGTCAGATTAGAATTACATACTTTTATATAGCACAAAAAATCTACGTAGATATGAGTCATTTTATTTGTAGGGACATTTTACATGTTTATTTATATTTAATCTAAAATAATTTTTATTTTTTATATACTATATTTATTTCCACAGTTGGTGAACCGTGAACCAAGCCCTAATCCTAACCTAACTAACTGTGTTTGGCGGCACTGTCGTTTTATTACAGTTGCAAAATACATAGTTTCATCTATACCCTAATTTCACCTCGCGGCCATTCTCTCTGCGTATCTCCGATGGCGAAGAAGAGAGAGAGAAACGTTAACGTCTCCGGTAAACCAAAACACTCTCTCGACGTCAACCGCAGCAATGACTCTAAGAACGAATCCCGTTCCGCCGCTACAGTTCGCCGTCTTAAGATGTACAAAACCAGACCCGTTCGCAACACTAAGGGCAAAATATTATCCAACGAGTTTCAGTCTAAGGAGCTTCCCAGCACTCGAATCCAACCTGATCGTCGCTGGTTCGGTTAGTCCAGTTATCAAATACGATTCCTCAATTTTAATTCCTGAATTTCATGTTTTTTATTTATGTTTTGTTTTGTTTCGGTTTGTGATTCGTAGGGAATACTCGTGTTGTGAATCAGAAAGAGATTGAATTTTTCCGAGAAGAAATGCAGAAGCATAGCTCGAGTAATTATAATGTTATTCTCAAGGGGAAGAATTTGCCGATGTCGCTTCTCAATGATCACCAGAAGGTTTGTTTCTTCATTTGCTTAATTGTTGCAACAATTTTGTGTGTGCTTATTTTAAAAATTAAGTAAAAAAAATGTAAATTTATTGGTTTTATGGATTTTGAATGTAGCAATGTAGGGTTCACCTTCTTGATAGAGAGCCTTTTTCGGATGCATTTGGACCTAAGACTAAAAGAAAGCGTCCAAGCCTTTTGGCGTCTGATTACGAGTCTTTAGCTAAGAAAGCTGATGGTTCTCAAGGTACAAACTCACGATTTCTCACTTAATTGGATTGTTTAGTAAGCATTAGCAGGAGATATGCTAAGTTTTATTGTGCTTTTATTTATCTTTTTTTAAGAAATATTTGTTTTATGACTAGAATATATAAATTTTTATAAAGATGTGTTATTTTTTTTTTCTTTTTCAGAATTTGGTTATTGTTTTTCATTGGTGTGCTTATGTTATTTGTTTAATCAAGATTAAATGAATAATACATCAATTTTCTGTTTCTTTACCGGGAATACTTGTTTATATGTGATTTGTTTCTTCTTGATCAAATAATGTTGTACCTAATCTGATATCTGTTACAAATGTCTTTTTTTTATAGATGCTTTTGAAGAGAAGTGTGCTTCTAGTGTGTCTGTAGAAGCTAATGAAGCAGATGGATTTAGAGATTTAGTGCGGCATAACATGTTTGATAAGGGTCAAAGCAAACGCATATGGGGTGAACTCTACAAAGTGATAGATTCTTCAGATGTTGTTGTCCAGGTAGTGTTTTCATCCTGTTGCTAAGTTTTTTTTGAACTCACATGTCTGTGGTGGCTGATTCTGGCCTGGCAAGCATTTGACTGTTTCCATTGTATAATAATACTTTATCTATAAGGTTAAAGGTTATGCTTTATATGCGTATTTCTGCTGCAAATCTGCAAGCTACCTTGATTCATCAATGTGAACATTGTTCTGAATTTGAATAAAGTTTGTCATAGTATAAAGAGACAGAATAGAGAACCTTGGGAGCTAATGTGTTATATTTTTAAAGCATATTTCTTTATATGATTGTTTCACTCTTATTTAAGTTGATGAATCCATGGTAGGTTTTGACTTTCAGTTTCCCAGCTGATATCACACGCTTTCCTCTTCAGTCTTTGAAAATATTTTATCTGTGCTAATACAGGTTATTGATGCAAGGGATCCTCAAGGCACAAGATGTTACCATTTAGAGAAGCATTTGAAAGAAAATTGCAAGCACAAACACATGGTGCTTTTATTGAACAAGGTTACTAACATCTTTTTTATTTGCATTGTTCTGAATACCCTAAATTTATATCTTACATTATAAACCATTTCAAATCCTCATTATTTTTTTTTCAGTGCGATCTAATTCCTGCTTGGGCAACAAAAGGATGGCTTAGAGTTTTGTCAAAAGAATATCCAACGCTAGCATTCCATGCAAGCATTAATAAATCCTTTGGAAAGGTATACTATTGACTTCATCTTTATTTTATTTGGAGATAACACATCTTTCCTTCATGTCCTTTAACTGTTGTGTATCTTAAGCTAATTACCATAATTTTACTGGCCATTATCATGCTTAGGGTTCACTTCTATCGGTTCTGAGACAATTTGCAAGATTGAAATCCGATAAGCAAGCAATATCTGTTGGTTTCGTTGGATATCCAAATGTTGGGAAGTCATCAGTGATCAATACATTGCGTACAAAAAATGTAATCTTTTTTCATCCTTCACTGTTTCCTGTTTAAGCTGTTCTTAGTGTGTAGATTGATTATATCATAGAAGTACAAGTATATTTGCAACTCTTGAACTATAAGCATTTTAGCATGTTGATTGACATGTGGCAATTAATTGTCATAGGTTTGCAAGGTTGCTCCAATTCCAGGGGAAACAAAAGTGTGGCAGTATATAACCCTTACAAAAAGGATCTTTTTGATTGATTGTCCAGGTGTTGTCTACCACAACAATGACTCTGAAACAGATGTTGTGCTGAAGGGTGTGGTAGGTTTTCTCCTATTTTTATTTTCACTGTGGTTGCATGATAAATTAATGAATGATCTTTTGTTCAGACTTTAAATTCTGCCAATGTTAATTGTAAGAGTACAATGACTTTGTTTGATTCATGTAGGACATCCCACCTAATGGGGAAAGGATTTACAGTATGTTTGTTTTACCTTCCAAAGACTGCAAACACAATTTACATGAATCTGATTGTTTTTTGAAGGAAGGCGATTTTTTCTCCCTTGCTGTTTCTGTGGATGAATTTGATTGTAATTATAGATAGTGATGTTTCTTATATCTGTTTGAGATACCTATTGTATACCCCAATCAACCTGGTATCTTCTGAGATATCCTATGTTTTACTCGGCTGTGATATATTATTATTGATCAGACTTTTTGGTCTCATCAAGATTTTAAGAAATAAAATATCTTCTCTTCCCAGCTTTTCTCTGCCTTCTGTGCTGGTGTTTTGGGAGTAACCTGTTAGAACTGGTCAGTACATAATTGAAATGGGGAAACTGAATTCTTTATTAAATTAAACAGAATGCGAGTTTACAATTCTGCAAGGACAGAATTGATAGACGTGTTACATGAATACCCACTCCAAGAATTTGAGAGCTTGGCCTCTCCCTTCCCAATACCCACTCTAAAACAGTTACTGCACCGACTTACAACTTAAACTGATACAATAAACTGCTTACATAAAAAGATAACTGCCATACAAATTCAGTTTCCACTTAAAATTCTAACTCTTGATCCTCCTCTTATAATATTTAGTTATAAGAGGCCTAACATAACCATCACTAGCCTCTAGCTTTTTCAGCCTTTTTCTCTGTTTTCCCATTGATAAAAAAAGGAAGAGCTAATCTTAGATTTTGTAAGACTGCGTATTGACTAGCATATTACCTCTTTTGGTGTCATTTTATCAAGCAGGGATACACTGGTGGTATATTAAGTACTTACGCTCAGAGAACACGATTGTGATCAATATTGCTTCTCCCTCATTTCTATTTGTCAGAATGGGGTGTCTATTATTGATTTGTGATAATGTAATAGTAATGTGATTCATCCACCATCATGGCATCTTCTGAATGATCACTGCTTTTATTATGTTACATATCGTGATTGTCATAACTCATACTTGTTTGCTTGACTAATGAACAATTTTTACTCCTGCTTGCTAACAATAGAAGTTCTGGCAGAATTCATGTTGCATGTTAGTTGTCATATTTATTATTATTATTATTATTATTATTATGATTATTATTATTATTCCTCTCTGGCTAAATATTTGATTCATTTCCAGGTACGTGTAACCAACTTGAAAGATGCTGCTGACCATATAGGCGAGGTTTTGAAACGTGTAAAGAAGGAGCATTTGACAAGAGCTTATAAAATAAAAGAGTGGTATAGTTTCTTGTCTCCTAACTTCATGCTGAATGGTAGATCTTCATAAAGTGTCTCTACCTTTGGTATTCTTGTGTTTGCTGAGAACAGCCTACTTTTTAGAAGCTTTTGTAAGATTTTTTCCTTTGCCTGTAGTTTTAGCATCTAGTGAAGAATTATGAACAGTAAGGTGGCGACAAGAATGATTATTCATGATGCGACTTTACATGTCATTTACACAGACCTTCATTTGCTTATCTGTGTTATTATAGCTTGTATACAATGTAACAAAAAAATAGCTTGTATAAAAAAATTATGCATTCAATGATATCTATTTCTTGTCATCAGGGTTGATGATAATGACTTCTTACTTCAGCTTTGCAAATCATCTGGCAAACTTCTTAAGGTATTCTTTTTGAATTGATCTAGATTCTTAGTTATATGTTGAACAATATGTTGAGGTTGATGCTGATCATCAGCCTTACTAATATTCTAGCTTTCCTATTTTGACCTAAATTAGATATGCCCCCTGTCCCGGTGTTTCATCTCTTGATCCTCTGTTTGCATTGCATTATTATACAAGAAAGCAGTGCACTTCAATTACTAATTCCCCCCTTTATGTGACAGCTTGTCAAATCATTTCATTTGGTTATTCTTCCAATTTGTTTTTCTTGAAGTTTTTTGCTTTGGTAATTCAAGGTAATAGATTTTGGTGTGACTTTTACTCAATGGCTTTCCAGGGTGGTGAACCTGATCTGATGACTGCAGCAAAGATGATACTTCATGACTGGCAGAGGGGTAAAATTCCCTTTTTTGTTCCTCCTCCACGGCAGGATGACTTGTCTGAGTCCGAGGAGCCTAATGTTAACGGCATAGAGGTTGATGAGGCAGTTGACCGGAATCAGGCATCCGCTGCCATTAAAGCTATTGCAAATGTTCTCTCGTCCCAGCAGCAAAGAAGTGTTCCAGTTCAAGGGGATTTATATAGCGAGAATGAGTTGAAGGGAGAAAGTACTGACCAACTTCCAAACACTGGGGAAGAAACAGATGAAGATGGGGAAGAAACAGATGAAGATGGTGACACATCTGAGCAGGATCCATCCACTGATGTTCCGTCTGAGAAAGTTATTTCTGCTGAGCTTGTCCCTGCAAGTGAATCATGAGTTTCAGTTGCAGGTGTAGCTATTGGGGTGTATGATGGTTTTTGTTTCCATTTCTGACAATTTGAAGAGAAAAAGCTCCATTCCCATCTCATCTTATCTAAAGGCCAGCTCTATTTTGGGGCTTTATTTGTCTCACAAATAAGATTGTCAGATGCATCAATTTTGCTTTTGGGAATTATGATCTGGTAATATTAATGAAGCTTCAGGATGGTTATCAACTAATCTTGGTGGGTATGAGATAGACAGAATGATCATTAGAATATGGAAGATTTTGATTTGTTGAGCATAGTTTTAGTGTTGTGTTATGCATTTGTAGTTTTACCATTCTAAGTTATTTTGCTTATTGTGATTTCAGAGAAGTTTGAATCTACTCTTTATAATCATCACTTGCTTTACTCTAATATCAGTTTTGAATCTACTCTCAATTTCTTCTTATATTGGCAATTATCTTAATTTTGCTTCTATTAGAAATTATATTCCAATGATTTTAGCGTAGAACACTAACAAGTTAAACCTTCTAGCATATGTCATTCATAACAAAAACCTCAAATTACATTAAAAAGTTTGTGGCTGTGTCTAGCGTCATGAAATTAACAAAAACCTCATGAAATATTCAAGTAGGACTTCTTAATCTTGCATAAAATTAAAAGATTAGAAAATGTTGTCAGTGCTCGTGTGAACTAATCCATCACACGGTTCACTAAGAATTAATGTTTAAAAACCAACTCAACTCCTACGATTGATTCCTCTTCGTCTGAATGGCTTTGGTTCATCGAGTATCGAGTATAATTTTGGGGGGTACATTCAAATAAATGGGCATCATTCAAATTAATGTTGGCTTTGAAGTTTTGGATAGTTGACGGTGTTGGGAGTTTGAGGTACAAGAGTAACAATAAATTGAATGCTTCGCAATTAAGACTTTGACACTATATTTTTATCAAAAACTTTTATATATATATATATATATATATATTTGAGAGTTGTTTCTCTTGTATATCTAACATTCAATTCATTTTTTATAGGTGATATGAGACTTAACCATTTATTTTGAACCTAGTAATCTTTTTTGTAAGTGTGAGTCTCTCACATTTCATACTTGCACTACCGTTATTACCAACAAAACATGTCTATGTAGTCGATGTAGACCTTAACCACTTACACTTAAACCCAACATAAAGTGGACTACCTTAGAAACTACCTAGAAAAAACTATCAACTTTGTTGCGATTTAGTCAAAAACTTTGGTGTAGTATGTGACAGTGATGTACATACAATGGTTTTGTAATTGGAGGAAACCGAACTCTCTCAATTTCATTTGCTCGTGGAGTTACTATTTAAGTTCAATTAATATTATCTTAACCATATTTAGAAATTTCAAATGAATTATTTCAATTTTTTTTCCGTTCAATTTATAATTTGTTAGAACTTGTGTTGCGAGGATGCTGCAAAATTTGAATAAGAAGAATATGAAAATAAAGAACTTAATAATTGTTAGTATTGTACATAGAAATTATCTTTTTCTTTGTTCTTTTACTTCAAAAATCTACATTCTCTCTTAAAATGTCTCAGTTTGCCACAATGAAAACAATTTCCTCTCTTCCTTTTCTTGGGATCATTACGACATGAACTTTTTCATCATTTTGATCCATTTTCTCATTGCACTTACTAGATTTTCCATCCTCCATAACAAGAACTTTCCAATGAGTATATTAGTTCTTACTTAGTATCATCTTGTTTCTGATACTCTTCTTCGAACCGAAAGTGGTTTCCAATTGATCATGAGAAATGTCTTTTTTTTTGTATGTTTCATACTTCTTTTGAATTCTTTCCATGAATGAAGGAGTTTATCAATAATTGATACAATTATGGTTTTATCCATATGCATTGTATGTTGGTTATAATTATTAAGCAATCTTTCTATTTAATGCATTTGTTGTATAATAGGACTACTATTAACCAAAAACGAGTAACAAGAAATGGTTGATAGTAGACATCTTATGGAACAAATGCATGAAATAGAAATAATTCTTAATAATTATAAACAATATAAAATGCACATAGATGAAAGTCATGAAACCATAATTGTTTCCTCGATTATCGATAAACTCCCTCCTTTGTGAAAAAAATTCAAAAGATGTATGAAACAAAAAAGAAGACATTTTTTTTGTTCAATTCAGAAACCACCTGATGTTGAAAGAGTATCGAAAACAAGATAATACTAATTAGAAAGTTCATATTACATTGAGGATGGAAACTCTAGTAAGTTCAATGAGAAAAATGGATCAAGAAGATGAGAAAGTTCATGACAACAATAATAAAAATAATCACAGGAAAAGGAAGTGAAGAAGTTGCTTCCATTGTAACAAACCTGAACAATATAAGAGTGAATGTAGATTCTTAAAGAAAAAGAACAAAAATAATATTTGAAGTGCTCGAAAGAATCATCCTCTTCTTATTCTAATTTTGCATCATCCTCGTAACACATGTTAAAACAAACGAATTGAACCTAAAGTGTAATGATACAATACGTTTTGTAATCTCTACATGTAATAATAACAAATATTATATTATTTATTATCATATGTAAATGAGATTAACTATACTTTAGGTTTGATTCATCCCACCACTCAGATGCAAATGAGATGTGATTTGTACCAACACACCAAATATATATGTTGGAAATGATGATGAGAACAATAAGAGCTAGTTTGTGTGAATTGAAAAAAAAGAGGAAGTCTGCATTAGAGGGATAACACACACTAGTAGTGTTTATAAGGTGGAAGTATGCTAATTGGATTGTGTCCTAAAAAGTACCAAATTTTGTGAAAAGGTGAGCTACTTTCTTAATATAATACACACTATTCTAATTTAATATTTTATCTCACATTATTATGAACATTTTGTTTTTGAATTTAATTCATATATATTATTAGTGTAAAAAAAAATTACATTATCGGTCAATCACAATTGTTAAATCATTACAAATAATTGACTTTTTACCATAAATATTTGTAAAGTTATGCTCATAAATGATTATGATGTGGTTTAACAAATTTTATACTGATGCATGATAATTATGCTGCAAATCTTGAATAAGAAGATGATAAAATTGATGATGATGAAAGTTGCACAAATAAATTCCAAAGCGTGTGTATCAAACTAAATTTTATGTTTGATTTGCTCCCACCAATCTATATATATTGGATGCAAACGGGTTAACTGGAGAACCCCCTTCAAGATACTTTGGAACCTTAAAGTGAATTGCACATTCATATCAAGCCTATCGATCAATGATAGTTTACATAATAAGTTCCTTCCTTTATTCTCATGCACTAGATAAAAGAAAAAACAACTCAGAAATATTTTTGACAAAATTTTGACTCATGTAACATGAATTATGTCTTGTCCTTTTTTGCCTCTAAAACATCTCTATTTATAGAGAAACTCATACCAATTGGTGAAAGAAAACAACTCATAAAAAAATTGTAACATTTGGTAACTTAACAGATGCATTGGTTTTATGACTAACAGATGCATTAAACCCAGATATTGCAATCACTTGACCAAATGATACATTAAGTTATTTAAATTTGCTACATTAATATAACTATTAGAGAATTCCAAATATATTTTGGAAATTCCCCTCACAATCCCCCACTATTTTAAAAATATATATAAATCCGTTATTCCGGATCTTATGGTTTCAGATAAAGGTATCTTATGATTTGAAAAATTACTTAGTAAATTATGTTTTCATTCATCTCCGAATAGATTGGTAAACAAGTTTTGAACCAAAACCATTCATTAGATTAAGTGTGCATAACTCACAGATGAAATCTCGGTACCATTGATCGAATTATAAAGATGACACATTTGGTAAGGTCTTATGTCTCATATCCTTTTCATGAGAATTTAAGAGTCAAGCCTTTGAACTCTATGAAGCGGTCTACTTCATTCTCATATAGGTGGACTATATCAGAAATGCACTCATAATTATACATTCCAACAAATATATGTTGTATGTCCTTTAAGATGAGACCTCATCCTACCACTTTTATGTTATGGTCCAAGTACTTTTACCCTTTGGGATGTATCTATCGTCAAGTACTTCAATCACTCTAATAATGTATTTTCATCATTGAACTCAAGACTTGATATTACTCAAGTGTGAGTTGATCGTTTTCACCATAGGTGATTATTTAGGTATGAGCTTGTATCACATCCCTAATGATGTCTTCAACACCATGTCCTTTGTCAGACCTTTCGTCAAAAGATCTGCAAGATTTTTTTTCAGTTCTTACAAACACTATGAATATCACTCCATTAAATCTTTTTACATAGTTATGTCTTAAATCAATATGTCTAGGTTTTTTATTATATACTTGGCTATATGCTTTTGATGGTGTGGATTGACTATCACAATGTATGGATACTAGTGTCGTTGGCTTTGGCCAAATTGGTATCTCACACAACAAATCTCTTAGTCATTCAACCTCTTTAATATCTGCAGCTATAGCAATAAGTTATGCAGCCATGGTGGTGTCGGCAATGCAAGTTTGTTTGTTTAAACCCCAAGAAACTACACCTTCATCAAGGTTGAAGATCCATCCACTTGTGGAAGCATAATCCTTAACATAAGTTACCCAATTGACATCTGTATATTCTTCAAAAATTGAAGAATATCCACTATAGATTAAATTATAGTTAATTGTTCCTTTCAAATATTTTAATACGTTATTAATAGCATGCAAATGTTCTTTACTTAGATTGCTTGTATACTGACTTAATCTTCCAACAACATATGTTATATCAGGTCTGGTACAAGTCATGACTTACATCAAGCATCCGATTACCTTTGAATAATTTAGTTGTACCACATGACATACTTTACATGTTGTTAAACTAACATATTTACGTCATCTCTTATGATTTTAATTCCTAAAATCACATATGTTTCACCTAAATCTTTTATATCAAAATTTTTTATAAAAAAAATTAGTCTTTGCTACCTCATTTAAATTGGTGCCAAAGATTAACATATCAGCGATATATAAACAAAGCATAACATCATTTATATATTCTTGATAGTGTTGACCAACTATCACTAAACCATGACACTTTTACCATTTAATCTCTTTACATTATATCACATACAATTAATAAGCATCTCAATTATCACATACACAAACTTTTATGTCATTCTACATTTTACTATATTTCATAAGTATCTCAATTTAAAATTCTAATTACCTTTTCAATATATCCAAGTCTAATGTATAATACATTGAATGCATTAAATATATATTTCCACAAGCTAATAAAACATGATCATAAAAGTTTCTCATAATCAAATATCATGAGGTGGGCCCAAACATGTAAGTCATCTACTCCTTAATAAATAAGAATTCATTTCATTTATATTAAAGAAACAATTTCTTCATAGTTATATTATAACTAATACAAGCATCATGAATTCTATTTGTTAATTCAAGTTTCATATTTAAATATGTTTTATGGTAAATCCAAATAAATATCACAATAGAAAATAAACAATGAATAAAATCATTAAAATTTTCTATAAGTTTCTTCCATGAACATTTGTCAACTTACAATAATTCAAAATAGATCCAAATCATTTTCAATATCAAGGCAAGCAAGAAACAATTGATTTCATACTATCATGCACATATACTATGTGATCATCCATTATAAATAAAAATGAAACTCCTTGCATGAACCAATTAAAACCCCACTTGATATTTATGAAAGTTACTTAAACTACTTTTGTAATAAACTAGTACACAAGCATGCATCATAAGTCAAACATATGAATGCTAATAAAATCACATACTTGTTATTATCAAAACATGAACTCGTTGTAGCATTACAATTATGAGTATTTCATAAAAACATGAAATTTAGAACCATATAAATTTTATGATTTATGACCATGGTAATTAACATCTACACCAATTTTATTTCAAAAATTAAAAAGTTCAATTTAATTTTTTAAAACATATTGTCATTCTAAGTTTTGCGTTTCTTTTTGTCAACAATTTCAAAATATAAGAGTCAAACTCATACAATACTACTAATAAAAATCAAGACATAAACTGATTTTCAAAATTCAAACAAACAAAATTCATGCAAATATAAATCAGAATAAAATTGTCATCAATTATATATGCTAACAAGTCAGCAACAAAGCATGCAATCTAGACAAATATACTCTCTTTAACTTAACATATGAATATCAAACATATCATATATTAATATAAATTAATTATGTAACTTTCACTGTAATCATAAATATGTGATTGTTCATCTTTTTTAAAGAAGTAGCCATTGTTCAAAAATAAATTAAAACCAAAATCGAACCTAAAGATTGTTGGATTTTTTGTTGGGGGTATGCTGCAAATCTTGAACAAGAAGATGATGAAATTGATGACGATGAAAGTTGCACAAATAAATTCCAAAGCGTGTGTATCACACTAAGCTTTAAGTTCGACTAGCTCCCACCAATCTATATATATTGGATGCAAACAGGTTAATCGGCGAATCCTCAGAATACTCTGGAATACTTGAAGTGAATTGCACATTCACATCAAACATGTCGTTAAATGATAGTTTATAGAATAAAGTTCTTCATTTACTCTCGTGCACTAGAAAAAAGAAGAAATGACTCATAAATAATTTTGACAAAATTTTAAGTCAAGTAACATGAATTTTATTTTGTTCTTTTCTACCTCCAGAGTATCTCTGTTTATAGAGAAACTAATGTCAATTGGTAAAAGAAAACAACTCTTGAAAAAATTATAACATTTAGTAGCTTAAAAGATATTAATTCGATGACTAACAAATGTATTAAATCAAGCATTGCAATCACTTGACCAAGTGATACATTAAGTTATTTAATTTTTCTACATTAATATAACTATTAGAGAATTTCAAATATATTTTGGAAATTCCCCGTATTGTTTGTATTTTCTTAATAACAATTTTTACATTTTTTGTGAGAATTAAAAGTGAGAAAAATACTCAAATGGTAGAACCAAAACTTAATTTAATTAAAAGGTGCATGGACCTTAAAAACTAATCTCAATAAAAAATTAGTGTAAAAAGTGAGACCCGTGTATATTCGTTGAGAGTGGTTACAGACAACACAACACACCAAGTGTGATTGATAATTTGATATACTATTTGTCAATTGTCAAGAAAAAGGTGCTATTGATATATAACTAGAATATTACCCGCTCTTTGCGCGGGTATAAATTTTTTTGAATACAATATATATAATTTATTAATATATTAATTTTGTAAATAGGTAAGGTTATAAGAAGAATAAATGAAATAGAAAAAAATTGTAGAGTTTATAATTAAATAAGTATTTTTACTCCTGAAATAATATGATAAAAACAATATTTTGTAAAAGTTTAATCATAAAAATTTAACATTTTTTTAGAGATGGAAAAATTATTATTAATCAAAGTAGAACTAATCACCATTTTACAAGCATTTTTGAATTTAAATTTTGTCTATAATATTAAAATCTTACCATTTAACTGACTCTTCATATTTAAGTGAAAATTTATATAATTGATAAGTGCATACTCTATTTTTATTAAAGTATATAAATTATTGAGTAAAAAAAAAGTATATAAATTATG
>JBBPBP010000002.1:44516054-44555277 GCA_037974735.1 Cicer chorassanicum | reverse complement strand
TTAAATGTAATGAATTATCAATAATATATTAGTTATGTCTTTTAAACTATTGAAATATTAGTTATGTCTTTTATTCTTAGTTTTTTAATCTCTATGCAGAGTTATAGTATAAAATTATAGAGAATGATTATTCTTTAGAGATAAGGTTAGTTTTTTTTGTTTATCATAGGTTTTTTTCACCAAAATCATTTTATTCAAAGCGCGTTGGACTATAAACATGAATAAATTGTATTTTCTTAACTGTTTGTCTTTTCTTCTTCATTGTGGTATTAAGATGGTTGTTACATTTTAAATATTAAAATGTAATTAAAATATTGTTTGTCTTTTCTTCTTCATTGTGGTATTAAGATGGTGGTTACATTTTAAATATTAAAATGTAATTAAAATATTGTGATGTATTCAAATGTAATGAATTACGAATAGTAACTTAATATGAAATTAAGTTTGTAATAATAGTTACGTTTTTTAATCGTAGAGATACATGTTTGGGCCGAACGGCTACCAAAACAAATTTGTACAAATTTGTTATGTTGTTTGACATTGTAATCTCTTGGCTAAAGTGAACCGTAGTACTTGTTTATATCCAGTTATCTATTACATATAGTTGATCTAAAATTCTAAAAAAAATAAAGGAACTTAAAATGTCATTTTGTGGTTTAAGAATTCAAAAGTGTTCCACGAGGTCTTAGTTAAAGAAAAACAAATGATTCGTATCTAAAAGAAAATGTATTGTTCATATTAAAATAGAACTGAAAGACATAGATAAAAAAAAAGGAAAAATAGAAGATGAGTAAAATTAAATGGAGAAAGAAAATGACGGATAAACTTTGACCTAGTTTATGAAAGCGCAATCATATTAGAAAATGGCCTAAGATTACACAATCTCACATTTTTCATTGATATTTGGAGTGAGAATTGAGAAACCATATTAGATTAAAATTACATAGATAAAAAAAGAGGAAAAATAGAAGATGGATAAAATTTAAATGGACAAAGAAAATAACTTGATTTCACCCAACCGAGGAAGTCACCATCAGATTACGCAATCTCACATTTTCCGTTACTTGGGTGAGAATTGAAAAGCCATGAAAGGGTTAATGTTGTGTAAACAACAAAACTTTTGTATCTAAAGTGTGCTCTCCACCAAAGTTTAACAATGTATGGAAATAATGATTTTTGAGATAACATAAGATAGGATGTACAAAGTTAGAAATGGAGGAGTCCTGAAAGTTGATTGAAGTAAGAAGATAGTAAAATTATTTTCATGAAAAGTTTTGATAGTAAAATTATTTTCATGAAGAGCTTTAGTGTGTGGGTTCTCAACATATGTATATGATAACGTGCCAGATGCAAAAACTAAATTGAGAAATAAAAGGTGTAAGATGACTTATAGAAGCATATAAAATGTGCCACATAAGAATATAAGTGATGTGGCACATAAGTGTGTGATGTGTCAATCAATAGAGTTGGGGTTTATTTTAATATATTATAATGAGAAATAAAAGGTGTAAGATGACTTGTAGAAACATGTAAAATGTGCCACATAAGAATATAAGTGATGTAACACATAAGTGTGTGATGTGTCAATCAATAGAGTTAGAGTTTGTTTTAATATATTATAATAGATATAATAGATGTAATACCAGAAGGAAAAAAAATAAGAAAAACGCTTAATGTAAAAAAAGTAAAACTAACGAAAAAAAATACAAAGATTTAGAATTAAATATCTTTTTATTACTTCGCTTTATTTAATAATAATTATATTTGTCCCAAAAAGATAATTATATTAAAAAATTCCGACGGAATTCTTTCCAATATCTTACCATCAATCATACGTTATTTTCAGTTTACCAAAATAGATTTCAAATAATTAATCCCAATAAGAAAAAAAGGGTGAAAAATGAATAGACCAATATAGATTCCTTGGTGCTGGTGCAGTTGCAGGCAACAAGTGCCACAATTATAGGAGATAAAAATGGAAACAAACACGTGCTTGCTGCATGGACCTTTAGGTACGATTTGAGACCCAAATTCAATCAAATGAGCATATCGTATTATATTTTTTTTCAAGAGATATGTTTTCATATGTTAAAATATATGTATTAAACCTTACAATATTTAAAAAATATTAATACATTCTTCTCGAGTAGATTTCGGCTCAACCCATTGCTATATTCTTCTGAAATATTTTACTCATCTTTTCTTCTCTTTGAAAAATTAAATCAAACAATGTAATTTAAAATAAAAAATATTGTACATTTTAGTATACTAAAATTAAAAATTTTATATTAAAAATTGTGCATTTATCATTCCGAAAATTATACAATTTATTTTTTCAATTTATAAATATTATTTGTGAAATGTTAACATTCCATTCATCTACAACTTACCAAATACAGTATTAGAAAGGTTAAATGTAATTTCTTTTTTTGTCTATGAGTCTAAAATGTACTTAAACCTTTATGAAAAAAATGATACTTAAACCTTAAAAAAAAAAGTGAAAGTTTAGTACAAGTGACATCCACATCCACATCCATAATTATAAAATATTGATAATATTTATCAAAAGAAAAAAGTAATTAAAATACAATAATAGTAATGGTAATGCGAGTTGGCACGTGGAGCAGGGAAGATACTGAAACTGAACTGTGTCTGCATTGGCATTGCAGTTGCAGCTGGAAAAAGACGGGCTTACCCCTTCCCTCACAACAGTTTTGTTTACATTTATGTGGGAATCATTAAAATGTACTTAGTTTTTGGTTTAACTCATTCAATGTATTTTTTGTAGTTTTAAATTTTCAAACAATTTCTTTTGTTTGTTTCTTTCACCTTTTTATAGAGAGAGATCTTCAGTTTTCACTTCTAACTTCCATTCTTCTCTCACTTTCCTAGATTTCAGACACTGTTTAACGTTGTGTTTTCTGAACGTCTGAATTTATTTTTTCTGTTTTTATTTTTATTTTGTAGAGCTAGTAATTTGAGCTTGATTTGAAAATGGGGTTTGTCTAAAAGGTTCTCAAGAGCTTTCTGGAAGGAAAAGAAACAACCTTGCTTACTTTTTTAATCCTATTTAGAGAAAATTAGTCTTTTCCCCCATCTTTTCTATTGGAGAAAAGCCATGGGGGTATTTCTGTAATTTTGAAAATTTATACCTTTGAAGTGTGGAGGATTTTGATATGCAGTGAAGGTTCATTTGGAGTTTCTGTCAAATTCTTATGCTCAAACCTAAGCTACAATTTGGGGTCTAAATTAGGAATTAGGATCACTACTTGATGGTGAAAGAAAGATATCACAATTTGGATTTCTATTTATTAGATTCAGTACTATTATGATAAGGTCATAGGTTGACTCCTAGTGTTGTACTATGATCTCTATTTGTATAGTTTTCAAAGTTGATATTAAATGAGACCCTTTTTTTAAGTTAATTAAGTTGCCTTAGATTTTTTTTAAGGCACTTAGTCACATATAAGGTTTGGATTGTGGTTTTTGGATAATTCAAGATGGCAGCAGAGAATGAACAAGAAACAAGGTCATTGGCCTTGACTCCTACATGGTCTGTTGCCACTGTGTTGACTATCTTCGTTGCTGTCTCTTTGCTTGTGGAGCGCTCCATTAACCGTTTAAGCATTGTAAGTATTGCTTGAAATCTTATTGTTGAGCTTTGTTGGTTTTTATATGTTAATCTATGTAGTTATA
Source organism: Cicer chorassanicum (assembly GCA_037974735.1). Classification (NCBI taxonomy): domain Eukaryota; kingdom Viridiplantae; phylum Streptophyta; class Magnoliopsida; order Fabales; family Fabaceae; genus Cicer; species Cicer chorassanicum. The sequence goes on along the minus strand of JBBPBP010000002.1, from coordinate 44,551,581 downwards.
GGGAAAAGTTGTATGGTAGGAATTGGAAGCTATGTAGCACTCACACTTCAAATTAAAGATGTGTTCAACACGTGTTGCGTGTTGGTGCAGATACTGACAAGACACCGACACATGTAGTTACATTCAATTCCTTTTATTTTCTTAATTTATTATCGATGTCTACATGATATAGTCGGTGTTGTGTCCGATGTTCTTATTTGTGTCAGTGCTTCATAGATTGGAAGCTTGTTATATTTTTAAAGCATTTTGCAAACTTAAGAAGTTAAGATTAAGACTTGAAAGATACCGTCAGACTTGTGAATGAAATTGAGTTGAGGAAGGGCAGAGGGGAAAAACATGAAATGAGAGGAAAAATAGTGTTTTACCTAATAAATATTTAAATGTGGTAAGATCCATATTTGGATTTAATGTTGCATCTATTTGCAAGGAAAGAAGCACTTTTTTCGAACACAATTTCACTCATATACATTGATTTATATTTTTAATTTGATGTTTTGTGCTTGATTCTATCTTAATCATGTATTAGTCTTACTAGTAACCAAACCATCCCTTTTCTAAGGGTTTGTGCTTTTTTTTATTTTGTTTGCTTAGGTATGAATTCTGATGTGTGGCTATATTTTTTTTCTGTGACTGCAGTGGCTTCGGAAAACTAATAGAAAACCTTTGCTCGAAGCTTTGGAGAAGATGAAAGAAGGTACATGTCAATGTGCATTAAATTCTACTGAAGATCGTTTCTGATATGAACAATAGTTCTTTTTGAATTGTTGTTGTTAGTCCTTACTGACTTCTCTGCATTGTGCTAATTTTATGTAATGTGTATCTTTTCGCTGATCAATTTTCATTATTTTGCAATTTTATCGTCAGAGTTGATGTTGCTTGGATTTATATCTCTCCTACTTACTGCTACCTCTGGCATGATAGCAAATATTTGCATTCCGTCAAAGTTCTATAATAGTGCTTTTGCTCCATGCACTAGATCTGAGATTGATAAACAAATTGAAGAGAATGGCTCCGAAGAACGTAAACTATTGATGGCTTCTTCTTACTCACGCATAATTAGAAGGGTGTTGAATGGAATAAATAGAAACTCCTGCAAAGAGGCATGAACTATATACCTTACATGTATTAAATTTGACTATCTTTAGCTTTTACTGCTCTATTATGTTAATGGAGGTTGATTTGCTATTTGTTATGTTACTCAGGGTTATGAACCGTTTGTTTCATATGAAGGTCTAGAGCAGTTGCATCGTTTCATTTTTGTCATGGCGATCACACACGTATCTTACAGTTGCCTAACAATGTTGTTAGCCATTGTGAAGGTGAGATATTGTTTTTCAAATGTAGATGAGACCTAACTTCCACACATCTATCATTATTGTTTGCATGTTGAATGTTTTGTTCTTTTTTATGCTTAAACAATATTGGTGTAATGCATTTGAGTAGTTTGAGTCATTCTAAATAGGCTAATTGATACTAATCCATATTACATTTTTGCTGTCAGTGAATACTACCTCATGCCTTTTTCATTTTAATTATTGATGTCGGCAAGCTTATGAATTATGATAGATTAGTTTTGGCTAACTATTGATATAGTAAGAATTTTAAAATTGATAAAATTATCATATCAAACCAAAAGATTTAATTGCCAAGGAACAATTATCTACGACTAGATTGTATATTTCTAAAGTGTAATTTATTTAGTTTGCTCAATATTGACATAGGGGGCAAAACATTCTGGTATTATCATTTTTAGATTTCTGTTTGACATAATAACACTTTTAGTTCAAACCAGATTCACAGTTGGAGAGTGTGGGAGGAGGAGGCTCACATGGATCGGCGCAATTATTTAGCTGGTAAGCATAATCCATCTCAATGTGCTAACTTTTATTTGCATTATTCCTCAAGATAAACTAACTTTATCTGTATCCTGTTTACTATACAAACTTACAAAGCACATCAACTCATATAGTTTTGTCATGCCATAATGATTTTATGCAAAATTCCGCCAAGGAGTACACATTTAATTTCCCTCAACTTATGACTATTTTTATTGTTTTACTTACTTTTGGTCTTGTTGAGCTTCTTTCAACTTTTTTCTTTTCATGTATCATTTAATTTAGAATGAAGCTTTATAGTCTAAAGCCCTGATTATGAAAATCCCCACTCTACAAAATTGGAATCAATGAATTTATACGCAAAAAACCGATTCTAGAACGTTTACTGATCAAGCCTTCACCTACTAGCAATTGAATTTCAAATAGACAAGCATTTAGAATTTTGAATGACCAAAGTTTAAACCTCCTGAGAGAGAACCGCTCGGCGATCTATAATAGATCGAAATTCTGGATGTACATGCATATTAACCTAACTATTTAAGATTTTTGGACAATTGGTCCTTGATGTTGTATTAGATTTTCATATGTTAATGAAATTTAGCTTTGGTGCATTGTTCACATTTCATTATCAAATATCTCTTGTGAACTTGGTATAAAGTTCATTTACCTCTGTTTAACAACTTAAGCTTTTGAAAAACTTGCTCATTGGTAAAAGTATATGGTAGTGTAATTCATATGGTAACTGTATTAAGGAATTGGCTCGTCATTTCTTTTGTTGAGACAGAAATTACTAGGCAGATGACTATGCGAAGGCAATCAACCTTTGTCAAGTCTCATACATCAAATCCATTAGTCATTTGGATGGTAATTAAATATCTCCACCTGTTTTCTCATTTCCATTCGAATTCGTTTCATTTATGTTTGCTGTATTCTTGCCTTTTATTTCTGTAATTTATTTGATGAAAGAAGAAAGATATGAAGAATATTTGAAATAAAAAACAAAGAGTTCACCATCTTTGCATGGTTAACTTAGCTATACTTTTTACCTTTTCCTCAGTTTGCTTTTCTAAACAAACTATAGTCAATTGGGTTGACCGGTACTAAATTATTCTCTCATGGAAGCAAGTATATTGAGTAAAGTAAGATTTAACTCTTAATGGTTCTTCTTTTGTGGTAAAACATGAAAAATGAATTTGCAATCCTCAAATACTAAATGCATGAATCTCTTATAACTGTCAGCATCTTTTGATGGCAAACTTCTTTTTTATGAATATACTTTATGGTCACCTAATACTCCATTCCTCAATTTACTATACGTCATTTTAACCATCTAGTGCCGTTTCAAAAAGCATATATTTGTAAGAAGTCTCGGCACAAATCCTGGTTTCATATATTTACATGTTTAAGTTTAATCAAGTTGCATTGCAGACATGCTTTTTTCGACAGTTTGGGCGTTCTGTGGTTCGCGCTGACTACCTTACACTTCGAAAAGGCTTCATCATGGTATGCGATAATGCAATAAAAATTATTTTAGGTGTAAATGGTTGAGTCATGTGGCTCCTATCTCATTGTATTTGCATGTTATGATAATATCTAAACTTTTAACTCGCCATATGATGAAACTCATGAGCTAACTCATACCTCTAAACTTCTATTTTCTGTGAAAAAATCTTCAGTTCTAATTTTCTAGTGGAGACTGGAATATGCCTTTTAAAGTTACTTCATGCATTTATTTGATATTATTTTTTTCTTTATAAAGGTACTTGTATGTCAGGTTTCTTGGAACTATGTAGTATGCATAAACTTCTACTATGTGAATCTTAACTACTTTATTGTCTGTTTTTCTTGTTCATGGCAGAATCACAACCTTTCATCAAAATATGATTTCCACAGCTACATGGTTCGATCTATGGAGGAGGAATTCCAAAGGATAGTTGGTGTGAGGTTAGTATTAGTTGGGATTGAACTGTAACTATTATTGCAGCTTCATGACTATCTTTTTTGGAGGTCAAATTTTATTTATTTAGTATAACAATTAACAAGTTTTGTGCTTGATCTTGGACATACTATTTCCCTTTTGTTGTTATTTTATTATTTCTTTCGTTTTTACGACTTGGTTCTGACAAAGTTGAAATCTGATAATCCTGTCTGTTTTGTTAAATCTCTTGCAGTGGCCTACTCTGGGGATTTGTTGTTTGTTTCATGCTTTTCAACATTAAAGGTATTGCCTACTGTGAAAATCGAGGTGAAAGTAGTTTATCATATTTTTCCTTGATTATAACACCTCTAAAAAATTTCGCCGGGGATCTTTTTTTGGCAAAAGCTTCCATTCCACTTAAATTTCGTTTCTCTCTTGGATTGCCTGACATGGTTAAGTTATAGTCCGTCTGGTATATTACGAAGGAATTACAAAAATCACCGGGACCAAAGAGTTTATTTAATGTTATAAAATTGAAATTTTATTCCAAGTATACCACTAGCATTAAATGTTTATATCCACCATGCGAGTTTCTAGTAAATATATATCTTATATTAAATAAGGGTACAAAAAGAATTCTAACAATCAATACATTTTAACATCAGTTTTTTTTTATTTTTATAATAGGGATCAGAGGTATTACTTAGTTTTGCATAGTGTTGAAACTTACAATTAGTTTCTTTTTGGGTTTAACACAGGATCTAATCTATATTTCTGGATAGCTATCATTCCTATATCTGTAAGTTACCTTTTTCATTCCCTCTGTACTTTTTAACTTTTGTTCCCGAACCATTGACTTTGCGAACGTGTGGTTGGGCTATTTGATAGGAACCCGAATTAAGAGAAAAAGAAAACTGTATTATTAATGTAAAATAGATAACTATTACAGAAGATAACTTCTGTAATCCCAGAGCAAAGCTCCTCAGAGAATAAATAATTCCTCCTCTGCCTAAACCAATAAGGTTCTAACTGAAAGATGTTCAATAGTAGCCTCCCTCTCTCTCCACTATCCCTTATAACTCCCTTTTCCCCTTTCTCTAATTTGCCTCTTGGATAACTCTAAGTGGGCCTTGGACAATTGGGCCTATAAGATACCTATCATAGTTGGTGAGTTTTTCTTTGGAATTTGATTAGAACAGTATTCACTAAAATGGTAATTTTATTAAAACAATAAAAATAAAACTGGGCATATTCACTAAAATGGTATATAAATTAGTTGAATATACTAAAATATTTTTAGCCTACAATTGTTTTATTAATCGCAAAATCTATTAGTAACTTCTAAAAGAGTTTTATACTATAATTATTGGGTATGACTCATTGTTTACAGATAAGTGAACAGATTGCTCGAGCTGCTGTGAGGGGTAATCTTGTAAATTAGACTGTAGTATTTAAACACATGTTGTAATCTATAATCCTAAGCTTGAATGATAGAAAATCATTGCAGTTAGAGACGTAGGCACAATTGGACGAACTCCGGGATCAAGTCTTGTGTGGTCTTTGTTTGCTTTTTCCGTATTTGTTTTCTTTTGAACTAGGGTGACTGTTCTGACAATAATTATGTGTTTAGTTTGCTTGAAGTTTTTCTAATTTTTTCCCTCATATCCATGATATGTTCTTAGTGTCGAATTAAAGTTGAAGATACTCTAAACCTTGCCTTTGAATTTCTCATGCTATTTCTTATGTGTTATTGTTCAAGCACAGCTTGTTCTTTTGGTGGGAACAAAACTACAACAAGTTATTGCAACCTTAGCATTGGAGAATGCTGGAATTACCGGTTTCACCTCAGGAGCCAAGTTGAGGCCTCGCGATGAACTTTTTTGGTTTAAAAAGCCTGAGCTATTACTTTCCTTAATCCATTTCATTCTCTTCCAGGTTGTTCATGGTTCGTCTACATCTTGTGCAATTATTTCTCGCTTACATTTGTTATTTTTCTTATTAACTTCTGATATTCTTTCTTTCTTTTTTCATTGACAGAATGCATTTGAATTGGCTTCATTCTTTTGGTTCTGGGTACTTCCTTATCTATTTTAAGATGTAGAATTACACTTAGGAGTATTCATAAGGATCATAATTTAAGTTTAAGCTGAAATTGTAAAAGAGTTATATTGCTAGAAAGTTTAAATTAACCAATGACTTACGCAAGATTCTGTATTAAGCAGTTCAAATAGAATAAATTGATAAAATGTCTAAATAAAATTTATTAAGTTGCATTTGACTAAATAAAATGTCTTTCTTTTTTACTGCAGTGGCAGTTTGGATATAATTCCTGCTTTATTAGTAATCACCTCCTTGTTTATTTAAGGCTAATCTTGGGGTATGCAGAAATCAAGACAGCTTCTGTTTTTTCTTTCTATCTGGATTTAAATCAAAGAATTATTTTATTATCTTGTGTAAACTAAGTCAATAAAGGAAGTAATGCGTCGTTTTTTAATTTAAAATAACTATTTGGCATGGAAATTTATGAAATTATCTAATGCAAAATGTTGCTGTTAAATCTTTATTGGCTTAGTTTACACAAGAATTGGTGGTTAAATCAACATGTGCCTTTATCCTTTCTTATATTCAACTTTGTAGGTTTGCCGGACAGTTTCTTTGCAGTTACAGCACCTTGCCACTCTATGCTCTCGTCACCCAGGTAACACAAGACCTAGAAAAAGAATACATGTGTTTGCTTTGGTGTCTGCACATATTCCCAAACATGAAAGCTTGAACTCATAACTTTGAAATGTAAGAATTTGGATTCCTTGCAGCCAAAAACTCCATCAACCCCTCTTCAGCCAAAATGGCTAACGATTTGGCTGGAGAGGGCTGCAGGTTTGGCTGCAAAGACTCCATATTGAGTTTGGACTTTGGAGTTGCATAATTACCAAGTAATAATGTGTTCATCGGACAAGATTGCAGTTATAGATAGCTTCCTTTTAGAATGATGAATAATATTTGTCTTGTGTTACTTGAGAAATGGAGTTGTTGCATTGAGAGAATCATTCTAGTAAAGAGCTTTTGCCACGTTCATGTCTCATGCAATAACATAACATTCCTACATTTATTTCAGATGGGAACAAACTATAAGGCAGCATTAATCCCACAGAGAATAAGGGAAACCATTCATGGATGGGGCAAATTAGCTAGGAGGAAAAGAAGACATGGTATGTTCACTGATGACTCCACCATTCATACAGATACAAGCACTGTATTGTCTATTGAAGAAGACGATCAAATAATAGATGATTCCTTTAAAGACCTTGCCACTGGTACTGGAGTAGAATTACAACCAGTAAAAACTGTTACATATACCTCTTCACCTATTGCTAATGAAACTTCAAGTAGGGCCATTACGCCACTCCTCCGACCCTCCGCTTCACTATCTTCATCAGTACCGTTCAGTTCTAGACACGAACCAGTTCCAAGATCCTCCTCTATGCCAAGTGGAAGATAATTATGAGGAACAATGGATGCAAATCATGATGCAATGAAGAGAAATGAAACAAGTCATAGGGTATACATTGATAAATATGGCTTTTGTGTAATTACTAGATGCTCTATCTATATAAGGTGACTTGTTTTTGTTTCCATAAAAAGCCATGTAAGGTAATGCTTTATTGGGACAATTGTAGAATGGATACATTTTGTGTATATTGATGCCAAGCAGCAGCATTGCAATTCCCACCCAGAATGTTGCTTATGAATACAAAATAGTTCAACCTGTCTTGTATTACTAATGAAGTTTAAACAACAAAGCTCAACTTTGTATATATTTGATTAACTGTCCATCAATGTAACAACCATACACTCAAGATAACTTGAATCATAGAATTTAAGCATAATAGACCAGATTGCTGGAAATAAGTACTTGAAATTTTTTAAAATCCAAGTTTAAATCCTCCGTACAAGTCATAAGCTTGTAGAAACAAAAGGGCATAAAATAGTATCATGTAAAAAAATATAGAAGAATATCATGTAATTAGTAGTAGAATATCATGTAATAATTCATGTCATTATTTCCACTTGTTGCTTTAAGTCTATATAAAGAGACTCAATATGTCTCGTTTTCTATCAATTGATATCCGGGGAGTATTGTGAAGCAACTCTAAGTTGTTTATCCGATGGACCCACTGTCCCATGAGAATTTTTTGGCAAATTGTGTTCTAACTTGGATTTCAACATGTATTGTTTCAATCAAGGTGGAGATTATTGGAATGATGTGACACAGATGAAGATTTATCTCATGAAAAAACACCGGCAATTGTAGAGAGTTCTTGCTAATGACCATTCAGTCATTAAGAAATACTACTATTTTTGTTGCAAGATATACAAAAGTAAAACAAAATGTCTAGAACTGACACTCAATAGCTGGGAAGGTCTCATAATTCATCACAAGATGGAGTTTGGAGAAGGATTATAATTATATAATTTAGTGGTATATAATTTTTTCTAGTTATGCCCATAACATGATCTCCTAAAACAACCTATTAGTCAAAAAAATATAACTTCTTAGTATTGTATATAACATATATACAAGGGGAAGGACTCAACTAAGGTGTGCAAAAATAAGCACTTAAACTAGATTCTAAATCCTGAAGTGCTACCAATGAGAAAATAATACATGGAATAATTTCATTGGGGTTCCTGTGTAAGTCTTTACATCTCATTTTGGTCATTGAGAGTTTCAATGAGAAGGGGAGGAGCATATTGTGCTGTTCCATGCTCTTCAGAATCCTGACAGTATGAGAGAATGATGGTGTCAATTGACATCTCTATAACTCCAAAGAAAAGAGTTGCAACAATATATCCAAGAGCCCAGCAAACCTGCATTTTACACAAAATCCAAAGTGAGATTCTGATAATTGTTTGTAATAAGGGGTGGCCGGTATAGGCTAAGTCGAGCAAGACTTTGTTTATATAGACCTGAATTGTTTGAAAAAAAATTATGTCCACATATGACCTCTTAGACAATAGAAAACATACCACAACAGGAAAGAGTGGAGATGAGATCTTGTTATGTGCAGATTTGTACTTGTGAGTGTCCAACATGAGGAAAGCAAAAACAGCACTTGAGAGACTGACACATAGTTTTCCGAGGAACAAGATAACATCTCCAATCACATTGACACGCCCAATCCGGAGGATGTTATTCATAATCAAATCTGTTGCAATAGCTGAAGCTCCGAAGAAACTTTTACCACTTATAGCAATCTGCGTTGAGAAGTTTATGAAGAAAGCAAATTAACAGAAAAGGACGAGTCATCGAATAATTAATGCGACCAAAAAAAGTAATATACCTAATGAAATGTTGAATGTGTTGATAAAAATAAGCACATATCTATCAACATGATGCACACATAAACGCATAAATGGTTTATGGTAGATTAACAAAGTTTACCATGATATAAGCATTTCGGTTGAATGATTTGATGGTCCACTCAACACACCTTCGAAAAACTAGCGACGAATGGTATGCAGCCTTCCCAATCCAGTTGTCAGGCACATGACTGGTGACTTTCAGTTTGCGTCGAATAGATTCAAGCAGAAAGCGGATTGATTCTACAAATGATACAGTCAGAGAGCCAAGAGCTAGAGAACCAAGACTGTAACGCATAAGCCTCTTCGTGGACGAAAAGACGTAAAGAAAAGGAATTTCTTGCTGCATTGACAAAGGCGAATAAAATTTCAGTAACAAAAAATAACTTTGTAAGTTGTAACTATCATAGAAAATTGTTTACTTAATTGGTAAGATATCATAAATTTTATCAAAATTCAGTAGTCTTATCTGCATAAAACCCTCACCAAACTTGGGAATTATGGTAAAAATATTCTCTGATTTTGCATTATTCATTTAATTTATGAACACATTTTCCGACTTACAGATTCTTCACCACGGCCCCAATAATAAGAGACGACAGATCCAGCAATCACTGTTGATGAGCATGCTATGAGAAATTGTGTAACCCAATAACAACCAAAAAGGTGAAAGAGGATGGCGACTCCAATGTGCGGCGTGTAACGGACACTATATCCACAACAACGATCGCAGATCACCCTCTTTTCCGTGAGTTCATACGAGCAGCAGTTAGAGTGGCAGTCATTCTGAACAACCTGACCGGAGCTAAATAAATGGAGAAAAGCCGAAATCCATAACATGTAGAACACTGCAAGGAGACCATATGGTATGATTGGGAAAACAATAAGTGCTTGAACTTCTCCTATCACTTTTGCAGCAACCTATGAGCAATATTTGCATTAGAAGCGGTTGAATCAACTGAATGGAATAATGGAAAGAATGCAGCAGCATCAATTAGCCAACTTAAACAACAAACTTGATCATAGTTGCATAATTGCATGTAATATAGTTTGGCTTGCCTTAAGTACAGAAGTTGCCATAAGGATGCGCCGGACAATAGCAAGTGATGTAAGAACGGAAACAACCATAATAAAAGTCATAAGGACAGTGACGACATGTAGATGAGTCAGCTCCTGAAACCGAAATCTGTTTGTAAGATTTACATGATAAAGTCATCAATGCAGAGGGAGAGGGAGAGGGAGAGATCAAAGGATACATATATACTAACTCAGCCACATTGATTCTTACCCTTCCATATATATGAATGTAAGGATCATGCTCGCCGATGATGGGTGTTATAGCATCATTTCCTATCCATCCAACTGAAAGTCAAGAAGGGAAGGCAACATTAACTCAGCATTTTGCTTGATTATTGTTTGCAAAGATAAATAAAAAGATTTGACTAGATAATTAAAAAGTTATATAGGCAATTACAATAGGTTTCAGCTAGAATCACCAAGTATATTATAAGTATTTATACATACATGCATCAAATATTTAAGCCTATACCTTTTAGGTAGTAGAACATTGTAACTGATACTATGAGAACATCAAAGAAAACCACAGTTATCCAAGGCATTGCAGCAACAAAATGCCGAATCATCAGCAGCCAAATCACAGAGAGAAACAAAGGTAAAATCCCACCACAAACAATCAGCACAGGCCATGCCTTTCCTATGTCAGCCATGTATCTCTGTAATTAAATAATAAATTTGAAAAATAACATTAATTGAAAAAAACTAACATGTTGATACAATAATTCAATATCAACACAATATTGAAGCCTGATGTTAAGGATGCTTCTCCAAACAATATCATAGTCACAACATTAGTTGAAGAAAAAGAAAGTAGATAGTTTAATAAAAAAAAAGAAGCTAACCTTTAAGACAGCTGACTGAGAATTGATACTCTTGTGAATGGACTTATCAATGACAATGCCTTCATTAATGTTAACTCCACCCATCTGTTGCCAATGCTTTAAAGACACATTTGATGCTCTAGCAATGAATTGGCAACTCCAATAAACTAGACATAAAAAAGTATTGGCATTTCAAAAACTCATTATCGATAGGATATCGATCGGGCACTATGTAGTACCAACACCTCTGATTGAAGACGTGTCAGTTGTCAGGTATCCGACACATATCAGTGTCCGACACCAACACATATGGTTAGATTCAACCACTTCTATTTTCTAAAATTATGACTAGTGCCTACGTGCCAATGTTGTATATGTGCTTCATAGAAGTAATGCATCCATACGACACAGGCATTTGCAGGCATATAACAAAACATGACATTTATTAATGCATTAGAATGGAAAAGTTCTCTCACCATTTACAGTAGGAAATATGACAGGATAACAAGGGCCCTGAAGTTGAAGAGAGGAGTTTTTCATTTCTTGTGTGAGGAGCTCATAATAATTATAGTTCATATCAATCCAATCATTCATTGAAACACGAATATCTCCTTCAGGATAATCACACACCCAAGTAAGTGAATCTTCATAAGGAATAGGGCAGTCCAACAAGCATATACTGCGGGCGTCGGCCAGTTTAAACTGACTATCCTTCAATCCAGTTTGGTAAACCTGATTAGGATTTAACCAGTATTTCAGCTCCAATTCACGAAGGCCTGCATGCTTGTCGCCACACACATTTCCTTTGTAGTCTAGCCCATATGTAAGCCTAATAAACCATTGTATCAGTTATCACAAGTTACACAACCATAGCATAATAAGGAATGTTAGAACAACAACCCCGGTTTAAAGGAGAACAGTTACAAAGAACATACAAGATTTGATCACAGAATTCGGTCAAATGTGCCTATGTCTCTGGCTGTAGAGTGACATGACATTAGTGATTTTCTTTTATTCGAGCTTAGGGTTACATATTACAACTTGTGTTTAAATACTGCAGACCAGTTTACAAGGAGGAATAAAAGTATGTGCTTCAAATTTGTAATCAATCAAGTCCTACTTCTAACTTTCACAATTTCAGTTCCTCAGCAACCTAACACAGGTGTGTGAAATCTAGGACACCAAGGAAGGACAATTTTTTATTTTATTTCAAAAGAAGCAAATGCATAAATTATTAAAGGCAAAACATCAATTGTACAGTTTTCACAAGTAAAAAAAACACCATAAAAGAAACTCATTAAAAAATGGAATCTAATGAATTGAGTTCAAACTTCAGAACTACAACTTGTCAATTACAGAAACACAATGAGATAAAGTTTGAAACTTTAAGGTTTTTACCTTAATGGGTTTCCTTTGTTGAAAGCAAAGCTGGAGTTGACAATCATGGAAACCCAAAAGGCAATAAAGATGACAAGAACAGCAATGTCTCTGCATTTCCTGTTATGTCTTATGATCCCATTTCCACCCATATGGGTAGTTGAAGTTCCATCACTTGATGTGTACCTTCCTATTACAGCACCCAAAGAACCCCTCATTTTGAAGCCTGCGTTCTATCTTTATTGTAACGTAACAAGCTTGAATCAGTTCAACATTGAAGGGACTAACTCACTCACTTGCAGAAAAAAAAGAAAAAAAAAAGACAGAAGTGAAGTGAAAGGAAGGACTATGAAAGAGAGTGTGAAAAGGTTATGTAATGAATGAGGAATAAGTTTCACTTTAGTTTAAATTTTAGTAAAATTTTCAGATACTAATGAGTAATGATGATTAGTGGGTAGTAATTAATAAAATGAATAGTATTTAATTTCCGGTTGTGACAAATATATTATTTGAGTGGGATGGAGAAAGAAAATAAAACAAGAGTTGCTGTGACAAAGTTGTTGTCTTGTTGTGGCTGACTTTTTCAAGAATTCATCTTATGTTATGTCGGTTCTTCACAAAATTATTATGGGCTGGACATGGATAGAGAAACGGACACAGCTTTACCCACCCAACCCAACTTTTAAAAAAGCCACACATGATTCTTGAATGAGAAAAAAAGCTACATTTCTGTTTGAAAATATACTTTTAGATGACATAAAAATTATATTTTATCGATATATACTTTTGAATTGATTTTAGGGGTAGGAAAAGCTGGATTATAAACAACAAAAATACTCAATTTCGTGTTTATTAAAAATTTTAGTTAATAATAACTAATTTTTTTAATCTTATTTTTTAATTATCTTTCATTGAAACGTGTTTTATGAGAGTAAAAGAGTCATAGATAAATAAACGTAATAATTTAGTATTTTATGAGTGACATCATTAAATAGATTGAATTGCATGCATTAGACAGTCAAATATAAATATACTTTCTATCTATATTGAATGGAGTAATTCACACCACTTTTCAATGTATTCTCGATAAAAAAAAAAATACATTTTGGTTATCAAATAATAATAAGTATCATGTATTTAGTCCTTCAAATTTAGTATGAAATAACAATTTAGTGCTTAAAATGAATAAAGTCAATCCATTAAGTTCCTCTACCAAAATTTATCTTTAGGAAACATCCATAAAAAAGGTTAGCATACATCAGGACAACTATAGAGCCTTTAAAGTATCAGTCCTAAATAAAAAAATAAAAAAGACTAAATTGACTTGTATTTAATGTATTTCTTTGAACATAACACTCATTTTATGTTGGCATGCGATCAAATGCAATTTGCACTATGTTTCGAGCCCTCACTTTTTTTAAAAGCAATAGGACATGCAAAAGCATCATTAAAAATGAAAATTTCGCGCAAAGGATCAGTAAAAAAAATAAGAAAAAAACAAACAAAATTTACTATTAAGATTGTTTTCCATGCTTTCGTTAAAAAAAAAAAATTGTTTTACATGCCACAGCCAATTTGAATCAGTCCGAGTAAGATGGGTGGGTAACGACCACCTTTTCATAACATTGATAGCTTGGACAGTTTGGAGATGCTTGCTAACTTGGTCAGATACAAAGCCAAAACTTCCACCACAAAGCAACACCTCTATATTAGCAACGATATAGTATTGTAGTAAAAGAGTCGGAATCTGCAAATACTTCACTCCTCCATTGGAACAGATAAAATCCATCCCCGATGCCATAATATCCATGCATGAAATGAGATTGTCATGATGACATGATCATGAGACACCATCATCTAATTTATATTCACAATAAGTTATGTCCTACACCGACTACACAGCAGCATCAGGGTCCAACCTTCTCTGGATTGCAGCAGCAGCCTATAGCAATAAAAATGCAGCAAATTGAGTTGAGGCTCAAGCTCAAACCCTAGATCCAAATAGAGTTGAATGTGTAATTCTCACCTCAAAGTTTCCGAGTTTGTACTGGTAAGCCATCTCCTCCCTGAGTTGAGCTTGCTCTTTCATTGCTTGTGCCTGCAAAATTATTGCACAAAAATATGAGAACAGAACCTTGTCATTAACAAAATGATGATTGGTATTCAAAATGCATAAAAGCAATCCGGTAAAAACTAACCATTCCACTTTCCATTGAGCGCTTCAAAGCTATCACTTGCTCTTCCTTATGTTTTTCACGTGCTTGCAGCAATTCTTGTCTGCAGGTTCATTGTAAAATGATTATGAAAGGGTGAAACATGTGTCAATGGAAACAATACTTGTTATGTGTATCAAAGTTCCATTTGAAGAGCAGTAAAAGAAATATAAAGGTTTTAGATTTCATATTCCGACACAATGGTAATGAAAGCTTCAAGAATTTAATATGGGTAGACTTTTGCAATGAAAAACAGTTGACAGAGTGTGAAAAGAAACAAGTCATTAAAAAAACTAGCATAAATAAAATAGTAACAATGAGAAAGTCAAGGTTGCTCCATAAGCAAATAGGCAGCCAACAGCCGGTGTAGAATAGGTTCCGGAAAAAATGATTGCCTAAAGAAAACCAATTTAAGATTACGTCAGTGAAGCAGTGTGTTCAAAATCGTACCTGCGCTGTTCTTCATCATTGAAAACAGTTCGTTCTTTTGCTTGAACCTTCTTAATACCCTTTTTCATCTCTTTTTCCATTTGACGCCTATAGTAAGCATCAAGACTGTAATACCTGCCACATTAACATTAAACCATTGGTCAATCAAAATATGATTCATTCAAGATATTCAATTCATTTCATCATTGCACAACAAGGACGCATGTGACCATATTCCTATTCACAAAAAATGAAGACAATGAATAAGCCAAACCAAACTTCTGCTGGAGCTTACTTTTTGGAAGGGAATGTAGCTGTGTTGTGATCCTCCATAAATCTGCATACCAGAATACCAGAAATTAAAGACAAACAAACTTAGAATAAACCACATGGTAATAAATGTAATGAAGTGATTAATATGTGAATAATCCATGAGTTCATAGGTCAACTAAGGCGATAATAAAATAACTAAAATGAGCATCCTTTTCTCTTTTCCCTCCCATCTTCTCTCTTTTTTTCTATGAGTAGCAAGTTTAGGAGCTTACTCTTTGAACATTTGTTTTTCTTCCCAATTCGACAGATGCTCCATATTCACCTGTAAAAATACAGCAAAATTACAGTTGGGTGTGGTCCATGTAAACATGACATGCATGGAAACTAGAACGCCAATAGGCAAGCAACACAGTAATCTAATCAGTTATAAAACTTTGATTTCTCAAACCCATCGATATATACTGGAAAGAAGATTAATAATGTGTGAAGAAAACAAGGAAAAAATTTCCCTGTGTGATGTAACGAAGCCCATAGTTTATTTTTTGCAAAAACAAACCAAGGACTAAAAAGAAAGGGAAGAGGAAATTGCATATATATTGCTGGATTTTAACATAGAAAGTAAACCAAAATAATTACCTGCTTCACTTCTGCCAACCAAGCAGTGAACTCTGGCCGTTTGGTCCTGTAATATTCATAACATCACTCACATAGAGTATAAGGAGGAGGCACATAGTTCACAAGATATCAAAGCTAAATTTAAATTAGCTAATTTATAAATTCAAACTCAGCAGAAAATATTGGCCATTGTTCACGGTTTGAGAGTTGAAATCTTGATAAAATAAATTGATGCTTCCATAAGCAAAGTAAATCAATGACCATAAAATCAAGTCAACATGTTAAATGAAAGTCTTGACACAACAGTTGGAGACTTGGAGTTGCTGCCATGTGAATGCAGGTAACCTATCAAAGTCGGGGAATCATCATCTTAAAAATGAAAATTAAGGTTACCTACAATAGATCTGCAGTGGATCCAACCCTTCCCTAGACCCCACTATAGCTTTAGGTTGCCCATTTAATATCCAATCACATACAAACAATCTGAAGAGTATTTTCAATTACTTTAGGTCTTTAGCTTCTAAACAGAAAAGTACACACCTAGATGTAAAATCTTGCTGAGTGTCCGTCAGCAATAAACCATCAACAGCCAACGCATATTCCTATGTCTTACCTGTTTCAACTACAATCCAGATATGAATTTTGGCTGCTATCTATCGGCATTAAATAAATTACAATGCTTCTGCGAACAACTACCTTCATCTTCCAAGATTCCAAAAATTGAGGCATGATGGCATCAGCCAACCAATTCCAATTCCAAATTTTTAAAGAGATTACACTAGAAACTATATTCAGGAGAGTAAAACTACAAAGTATCACTAAAATGGTATAGTTTTTCCAAAAGAGACATCTTTTATAGCATGTTTTAACTGTAATTAGTTGAACTATTGTTGTCATTCATTTCACTCCTTGTCTTGTTTTGATGTCAACAGAACAACTTTGAATCCTCACATACAAATCGTTAAAAGCACAACAATAATCGATCTGAATGCTGTTAATGTTCTAATTTAACATCTTTCAATCAAATTCACAACCTAATACTATAATAATTCCAGTAACCACACCCAAAGTTCAATCCCATGCTATTTCATTACATATAACTCACATGCAAAACCAAAGCAACAAAACATTGTCCAATAATTTCAAAATCTACAATATATTCTACCACATAATTCAATCATTAACCACAAAACACATTCATCTCACATAATTTAACCAACACGTAAATATAAATTCATCAAATTTCAAAAAGCAAAAAAGCATAAATCTCTTACCACATATCAGTTTCTCTTATAATACCATACTTTCCCCATAAATTAGTCACAGCTCCTTTCTTCCCTCTCTCCTTCTTCTCCTTTTTCTTCATTTTTCGTTTCTCTTTCTTCCTTCTCTCTTCTTCTTTCTCCTTCTTCCTCCTCTTCCTCTCTTTCTCTCTCCTCCTCTTCTTCTCTTCCTCCCTCTCTCTCCTCCTTCTCTTCTCCTTCCTCTTCCTTTCCTTCCTCTCCTCCTCGCTCTCCGTCCCCGATTCCGAGTCTGAATACTTTGAATCCGAACCAGACCGTTCGGACTCGTTGTCCTCTGAATCCGAACCTGAACCAGAATCCGAATCAGAATCAGAATCGCTGCTATATCTCCTACGCGATTTCCTTTTTCTCCTGCGTCGTTTATCACCGTCGGAATCTGAGCTATCTCGAGATTTCCTCCTCGAACTGCTGTGCTTTCTATCGGTTTCTGAATCTACGTCGGAATCTTCTCGCGTTTTCCTTGAGTGCCTTTTTGATGGAGCTTCGTCGTCGTCTTTCTCTGAGCTCGTGGCGTTTTTCGGCGGAACACCATTTCCGTTAACATCTCTCGACATTTTCGTTTGGCTTCGCAGTTACAGTGAGTCGAGTCTCAAGAGTTAACTCGGAACATATTTACTGGGTTCTTGTGATTAGACGGGCTTGGGCTGAAGCCCAATACTTTACCGGCCCTAAGATTTAATGGGAATTTTGAATTGGACAGAACTTTCTTTTTCGAAAATTTTACGTTGTACACCTCAATTATCCTTGTACAGTGCGACAAGATGGTGTATCCCAGATCCCAAATTTTAGTATCCGACCACTGCTGCAGATGGTTCTAGTTCACATCTATTTATCCCACAACAGATCAGTGATCTTATACAGCAGGGGTTGAATGTACATGAAGCTAATCCAGATGATGACTTGTATATTCACAAAAGTAGGGGTATAGGGTAATTTTATTTTATTTTCGTTAAAGTACTAACAAAATACATATGTGTTTGCACGGATCCATAAGTGTGTCGTTGATTTAATGTTAACGTTATTTTTCTTCTATGTGACTTAAAAATAATAATATATAAATTTATAAATATCTACATGATCAATTTTTGGTTGAAAAAATCACTTCTAAATCTTATTTTTCTCTTTAATTTAAAATAATATTTAGTTTTTATTTTATGTTTTTTTTATTTCCACGTCTTAATACAATATTGTTTTATTTGTTGTTTTAGTGCATCGATATTTTCTATTTTGTTGCGATATTCATTTGGTTTAGATTGACATATCAGTTTCAATCCAATACAGATTCATTCATTGGCCTTGATGTTGTCAATGTTACAACGGCAAATACATGAGTATTCTAAAGAGTTCAATTTTTTTTTATATTTGTTGATATTTTACCGTTTTACGGTATTAAATTGAGAGTAGTAAGTTTGCTCACTGTTCATTTTTTCCGATTTTAGTACTTTGAATTGTATTGTTATCCGTTGATATAATTTCTACCAGTTTGATTGAATGAATGTATTTTTGAAGTAAAGAATCAAAGAAAATATATTTTAAATAGTATTTTCCATGTCATTTAATATCATACTCCCACTGAATTTAAATATAGTAAGTTAATAAAAATAGATATATTTAATTTAAATTTTTTTAAAAATAAATTAATTTTTATTGACTTAAAATTAAGTATATTTAAGATCGAGGAATACCTTTATCTCATTTTATTAATAAAAAACAAAAACAAAAAATGGTTTCCATTGTATCCTTACCTTAATAGCAGTAGTTTTTGTTGTTGAGAAAACAAATAATTAAAAAAATGCAATTAATATCTCTCTTAAGCTTTGCAACAAAGATAAGAAAGAAACGAAATAAGTATTAATTAATTTTTATTCTTCTTGTATATATGATAAAGTGCATAACTAATACATTATGCACGATGGAGTACAGACACATACATAGATATAGATGCAGCTAGTGCATGTTTATTTATTTATATAACATAAAGTCTTATTGATATAATATATATATATGAAATCCAGAAGTTAGCAGTTACGAGTGCACCAACAACGAAAGTCATCCCTGCATCTGCCGCTAACTAAATGTTCTTTGTTCTTACAGTGATCATCACAGCTACCAGTTGTGAAACATGGTCCCCTGTATGTATCAGCCAAATTCTCACATCTCGCTGCTTCACTCACCGCTATTTCTTCTGCATGTATATAATTAATATATCAATACAAAATTTAATTATATATTGCATAATTAATCAGCATTCATATCTACTTTGGACGTCATTTTTATATTTTTTTTTTACGTTTTTAAAATTTAATGACAAATTAAATTATACTTAATTTTTTATCTCTTAATTATTTTCGTTAATAATTCAAAATTACAAGAAATGCAATATATAGTTAATTAATATACTAATTAAGATTGCTTGCTTACGTGCAACAAAGAGAACGAGGAAGAGGAAGCACAAGCCAGCTAGTGATTTCTTGTCCATGGCTTAGTGATATTGAATAATGTAACTTTCACTTATGTGTTATATGTGTTTGGTGTGGTTGATATATTTGTTGATAGTAAGGCACATATATATAGCCCCAAGGGGCTTGACTAGTAAGAGAAATCGGCAAAATATATTATTAATAAGTTTGAGAAGGTAGAAGAAACCACAAAGAAACGGGTCGATGTGGCAGCAAATTTTATTACCAAGTTTGTATTTTCATGATGAAAAGTCAATAGTGTGGGGGCGTGGAAGCTCTGTGAGCTTATCAACATAATAATCAATGCTATATAGACACAAATATAGTATGCAACAATTCAATTTGAATTCTGCATTCGAATTGTTTGTGATAATTATCATGTAATTTTCCGAAAAATAATGAATAAAATAAATTCAATAATATGCATCTCATATATAAAAGAGTAATTAAACAAAAGTAGAGAAGGGATAGGGGAGAGGTTTGGAGGAGAGGAGCACATGAAAAAATAGAGGAATTTTTTGATCTTTTTTAAAGAGTATTTTTTGCAGAAAACAATAAATAAATGTTTATAATTAACATATATATTTTTTTAGTATTTAGAGTATTATAAAACAGAGATTTGGATTTGAAATTTTTATTTCTTCCAAAATTATGTTCTAAAGTAATTTTTGAGTTCCTCAAATTAAAAAAAAAAATGTATTATAATAAAATAAAACTTCAAAATCTTCTCCTTCCAAAATTCGTTATTCTTTTTACTTCATCCTTCCTTTTTTAAAAATCCTTTCATCTTCTATTAAACTATCAAACACATCTTGATAGCATTACTCATAGCTGCTCCAAATTATCCTCTATGTGTATTGGTGATTTGGTTTTGAATGAAATGCATTAAATTAGTCTTCTTTTTTTAAAATAATCTAATTAATATTACAAATTTTGTTAATGAGTTTATTAACTATACATCTATCAAAAAAGAGGTTAATAACTATACATTAACAAGTCGGCTCTAAATTTTTTAGAGAGATAAATTTTACTTTTTCTTTAAAAAATTTCTTCTTCTTCAATCACTTATAAACCGGTGGTTTTTGGTCATTTTTTGATTTGAAATTACTCATGTGCTTCTTTTCTCTCTGTTACAATCTAAATAAGTGATTTTCACACATACCATATTTTTCTTTCGTGTTTTTTTTTCTTCTTTGTGATTTCGTCATCTCAAATCAGCGTTAGTTGTTTTCTCGTTTTGGTGCATTGTTCATTTGATTTCTCGTCTTGTTTTAATGTTCCTTTGATTCAGATTGATATATTAACTTTGATCAATTATTGATTCATCAAATTACTAGGTTGTCAACATTGAAGATCTGGAGACATGAATATTTTGGTCACTTTGATTTTATCACATTAATATTTGTAGACATTAAGTCGTTTTATGTTATTAACTTGGATGTTTGAGAGTATGTTCGCAGATTCATTTTTATTAGCAATGTTGAATATGTATTTGTATTTGATGTACTGATCTACCAATTTAAATGAATAACCATACATGAAATTTTTTTCACACGTTTTAAAAAAAGTTCACTTCAATGACCAAGTTTAGGCAATTCTCTATAACCGTTGTTATATTCAACTAAACTACCACCAAGTTATTGTCGAATTTGACTCTAAATGGACTATTAACATAATTCATTGTGTGACTATATCTCCATTCATCATCTGTAGCCGGTTATTGCAGAAATTACTACTATTATTCATGCCTATCATTGACAAGTTAAAGTAGTATCATTGTGAAGTTAATAAATGTGTAGACTTCCTTGCAGATAGAGTTTATTAGGCTGATTTTAATATTGTTACATTAAATTTGTCTTTTAAATAATATTATATATGTATATGAGTCAAATTCACCTGGTTTGAATTCTTAATATATTTCTGTATTAAAGAGAAAAATTATAATATTTTACACGGTGTGTCATGTTATAGTTAATTATGTATCATTAATTATATTTTCTAAAATATTTGCATATATAATAAGAAATATGTATGATTTTAAAAATAAGACGCGTATGATTGAATGTATGTATAAATTTGTTTTATATACATATTGTCGGTGATAATTGAATTCTTCTTCAATAGCTATTACCATCCAAGTTATCAAAGCAAATGAAGAATAAGATTAACTAATGAAGAACTATATTATTTTTTAGTGCTAGAATAACAATTAAATTTGAAGATGAATATGAATATGACTGAGTCATTTGTTTTTTACAAATGATTTTGAATCATAAATAATTAATAAAATAATAGATATATTCAGTTGAAAAAGAGATAGATATATAATCTATAAAAGAAAAAGATATATTTTATCAATAAAAAAGATAAATGTATGAGGATCGTTAAAAAAGATAAATGTAAGGCTGGAAATGGTTAGCATAGACTAGTTTTGAAAGGTCAGATAACTTTGAAAACCTTACACTTGAATGAGACATGTCACATATGCAGTATGCATGTCATAGTTTCATTTTTAAGAATTGAACTAGTTACATGCATGTTATAGTTTCATTTTTAAGGTTTGATATAATTTTTGTAAAGACCGACATAATTCAAATATCTGTTTAAAATCTTATTTCACTAACAGTCAAATGATGAGTAATTTAAATTTTCTTAAAATAATCTAATAAATCAATGAAATTAATTTTAATTTGAGATTTAATTAACATGATATTTTAAAGAATTTAATTTTAATTACATAATATTATATTTAAATTTTATTTTATAATAATATATTTAACTATATTAAAAATTAGCATATATCAATATTTTAAAATTAAAATATATTGATAAAATGTATGATTTAATACGAAATATAAAATTTCATATAATAGTGCTAATAAAAAAATATTTCATATAAACATAAGAACTATAAGTAAATTTTAGCATAAAAGTTTATATGTGAACTTTCTTTTTGTTAGACAAAATTTATATATGTAAACTTACAATAGGCGTCTTTTTCTTTTGGTTCTATCATAGGTCATTTATTTATAGTAAATTTTTTTATAATTAATTCAACTGTAAAGTATTAAATTTAAACTCAAATTAAGTCGTTTAATTTAAAAATATCGATATTTGTGGATTGAATTATAGTTTAATATAAATTATTTTCTTAAGTATAGTGAACACATGTAATAGCTAGTAGTACACTAGTAAGCCCCAAAGAAAAACGTGTAATAAAATTAAGACAACAATTGTCAAAATCATAGCACCGCTTATAATTTTTCTTCACTCATTCCGAGTTTGGCGTCATACCATAGGGGATAATAATATGATAATTTTTGGTGGCGTTTTGAAGTGCCGTATACCCTTCAAAAATTCAATTCAAATATATCTGCGTATAATAAAGGAGTCAAGGATCAGGTAGAGACTTGCACAAGAATTTAATTACCAGTCTAAGTTAACTGCACTATACTAGTAACTCTAAGTTGTATTTAAATTATACTTAACCTTGATTAAGAATAGACGGTTTTAATACAATCTTGCGTCTATTTTATTTTACATTTTTCTAGTTATACTCATGCTTCTTTCGGTTACACTCAAATAAATTACGTAAATTGAATTCATGTAACTTATGTTCTCTTTCGGCTACACTCAAATAAATTACGTAAATTGAATTCATGTAACTTACGTTCACCTAGGTTATGTGAGTTTAGTTTATGTAACCTATTTAAGTGTAATTGAAAAAATCAGAAGTAAAATTTGCACCAATGTTTATTTTATCAATGATTTATGATCTCTATTCAATGTATTCTTAAAAAGTAGGTTAGTTGGTGTTAGATCAAGCTAGTGTTCTGTGATCTGTTATCAAGTTGAAATACTCCATGTGCACTTTAATATGAGTTTCTCACTTTGTTGTTGTTCATAAGAAAGGGAAAAACATGGGCGTTGTATGATAGATCTAACTGTAATCTTACCAAAATATACAATGATAGACCAAATATTTCAAATTCACTTAAAGGAATGTTTGGTTTGGTGATATAATATGGAATGACATGAAATCATATAGTACAGATTTACTAGCTTGTTTGGTTCTGCGTCCAAATCGAAATTCTCACGTCCCAATGATGGTGGTTCATGATGTGGGAAACTGTGGTCAGGGGATGCAGGAGAATAAATTTGAATGGAAACTATAGGTGTACACCTCTTCAATCTGTGTCTTTACCGTGCAAATTACGGAGAATTTGGATGCCTTCTCAAGCTTTTTTTGGCTTACAGTAACATTGACATGTTAGGTTCTCTCGTTGAAGTCGAAAAAGTAATGAATGTGTTTCATTTCAAGGGGAGAACAATAACACCCAATCACTTGGTACTGTTTTATCCTAAAGGCTCCCTACAATATCAAAAAAGGTGGAAATAAAAAAAGATGCCAAAGATATAAAATTGACTTCAACTTGCTAAAAATATAATGGCAAACTTATGCATCATATTGGAGACTAATTATCTATAAAACACAATATGGAAGCATCCCATAACTATACAGGACCACAAATGATTATTTAAGAAAGCAAATCATCCAAACATGAGATAATTGGCTAGATGAGAGGTAGCTACTGGTAAAAATATCTTTACTTCAAGCTGAAGCCTTCTTTTTGTGCCATCTCACAGGAATTTTTCTATACTTGAGGTCAATGTTCCCTTGGGCACAGCACCGATAATTGCTTCTTTCTTTTCACCATTCTTGAAGAAAACGACAGTTGGAATACTTCGAATCCCATACCGAGCAGCAGTTGTAGGACTCTCCTCGGTATTGACTTTGTAACACTTGAGCTTACCCGCATATTCCTTTGCCAGCTCGTCAATTATGGGATGAATCATACGGCAAGGACCACACCATGGAGCCCAGAATTCGACCAACACGGGAATATCAGATTCGAGGACAAGGGATTGCCAATTTGCATCAATAATAGAAACCACTGCAATATCCAATAAAACATAAGTTTAAGTTCACTAAGTATTTCGCCATGATATGCAACAATATTCTGAAAACGCAACGCAGAAGATAGTTAGAACTTTTATTACAAGGTTTCAGCGATGCAAAATCCTGAACTGCAAAACATGCAAACCAGATAAATGAAGCAAAAAATTGAAAAATATTAATAGCAGCCCAGTGCGCGGGGCTCCCATCACTTGCAGTCAGTAGATGTACAGAGTCTTAACCATACAAGCCGAGAAGTTGTTTCCAAGAAGTAATTAGTTGTCATAATTTGCCGTTACTATTCTCTCAATGATGGTGAAAACTAACATCATAATTACTTCTATAACAAGGTAATAGCTAAAATCTCCCTCCTCGAGAAGACAGGGAGCTCCTCTGAAGATTGGCATCAGACTGATGAACATTCAATTTCCCCTTTACTTCCAAGAGTTCCAACTATTAGAACTCTGAAACATCTTCTTTGAATCTCTCTCTCAATGGAGGTGGGATCATCTTTTCTAAAGGAAGATCCATTTCATCAATTTTGGCATAAACTTCATACCATGCAACTACACTCAACACAAACTTCTTTTCTATCCCGTATATGTCAGTTATTACAGGACAAGTAGTCCTCCAGAGCATACAAATTAGAATCGATCTGCAATTTGGTCCAACAAAGCCTTTACCCAGAGTATGCAGCTCCCAAAAAACGAACCCATTAATCAAACCAAAAACTGCATAACATACTTATGTATCTTTTTTTAGCAAAATATTTATATTCATAAACTATTATGAAGCTAGTGCATGGGGTACTCCAACTCAAATACAACAAGCCGTTTGATGTTATAACACGCCTAAAATTCCACTGAGGCCAACAAAATCACTCCCGACAAATACTTCTAAAGGAGCAACATACCATTCACGGATTCATAGTACAAACATGACCCAACATTAGACTTAGCCAGAAACCATTTCCACGAAGTAACCTTAATATGTTCTACTGACATTAACAAGTCGGGAATTGAGTTAGAAATATGCTTAGGTATCTAATCTTTGTAAATCATATGCATTCAATTTTTTCTATTTTTCCCATGGTTAGCAACACCGCCTTATGTGTATGTTCAATGAGCTAAATTCCCGAACCAAATATTGTGAATTCAACCTAACATTTTGACCAGACCAAAAATTGTGAACCCACCCAGAAGTGTCTTGATGAAGTTCTATCCAAACTGGTTTAATTTAAAAAAAAAAAAAAAATTTTTGAAGTGGGGCATATTTGAAACTATGAACTGGTTTAGGGTGGTTTTTGCCATGTCACTTGAGTCGCTAGTTTGCATGGCTCTTCCAGGAAAAAATTGTCCCTGTCATGTGGCAGCTCCGTGTGGAGTGATACTAGTCCATGTGACTTCAGATCAGTAAAAAGTGGGTACAAAGCCACATGACAACACCTCGCGAAAGGCATTGGTCCACGTGGCTATTTACAGTTATTATAGAGCTAGAGCAACGAAGAGTTGTAAACTCCATGAAGCTCCATAATAAGAACCCGGTCTGTGTTTCCTGGGCACCCATAACCGAGAGGCCTTTCAATTTGTACGCTTGATGACCTACGCCCATGACCTATTCTAGTCGCATGACAGGACGGAAATAGAAAAGGACAGGAAAAGAGTTAGTTACAACTTACAAGGGGAAGAAAGTGTTGGGATTTGACATATAGGTAGTAAAGCAATATTGTAGGGCGCATATGCTTCGTATGTTTCGGCTTATTGGCTTGGGCCATTTCACTTTGGCTGAGAGCATTTGCTCTTACTTTTCCATGTATTTTCTTTCACTTCCATATAGTAATAATACAATTTCTCCATTAATTGATAGGATCCACCCTATCAGTTAATGAAATTTCCAGTCTCATTTTGAATGTTTGCTTGCTAACAAATTGACTGCTAGCATAATACACTAACACTGTAAAATAAGTCCTGTTGGCAATACAAACATAAATATAAGTTGGTTATACAACAATACTATTCATATAAACCAAGGTAAGCAGACATGTAGTCAAATGCTAGGAACCAATCTAAGCCTATGCTGGTGTACTAAATAAAATCAAAAGCTTTAAGGGTTGAATTGAGATGGATCATCGAGTTGATCGAGTCGACCTGTATCGATGAACTACTTCAAACTACACTTTCAGACAGTGTAATAGAAAATTCACCAAAAGATTAACCTAAACACACCAACAATATCACAAAAACCAAACAAAAAATCAACTAACAAAGCAAAAAAGTTCAAAATTGTTGCAACAAGCCAATCATTTTCGACGAATTATTACCAGATCTAAAACGAAATCTAAACAGCAATTTTGGGGTTAATAATTGAAACCTAACCTTCAACGGCAGTATCTCGAGCCTCACACACGACGCTACCGCCGCGACGAACGAGTCTGGAGGCGGATTGACTCCGCAAACGAGTGGCAGCGAAGGGTCGGAGCTTGAGGCCGGTGTAGTGAGGTAACCTGGCAGTGGTACGGCGGGAGGAGGGAGGGAGTTCGGAAGAGCGAATGAGGGAAAAGGATTGGAGTTGCACGGTAGCCATGGATGCAGAGAATCGCAGCTCCAGAAAGAGTGAGTCGGTGAGAGAGACAATCGGGGAGATTATTTTGTTTTTTGTTTTTTGTTTTTTGTTTTTTTAGAATTGTTGTTTTAATTTGGAAGATAATATTATTTGCGTCAAGAATATGTGGACGGGGATGAATCAATGAATTGCAATTTGTAACTTGCTCCACACAACATTAGTGCCTGTTTTATAATTCATATATTCGATTAATTCAATCAAATCACACTATAAGGTAAAAGATCAGTCAAATTAAATTTCTATGTAAAAAGTATTGGAGTTCTTGAATGCAGTTGTAAATTCACGCAGTTTGAGGCAATAATGAATCTCAGTCGTCAATTTACGATCCAACGACTCTGAATATGCAGTATAGATTTCGGCAGTTTCACACACAGTATTAGATCTTGGTATTTCAGTAATTGGCAAGGTTATATAGATTATCAGAGTGAAAAAAATCTTCACTTATCAATTTAGGGTCATCTTGTTCTTCTGAAAGCAATTTTGTCTACTTTGCCGATTTATTTATTTTCTTACTTCAAAGCTTTGTCATTTATCACTTATAAAATTGAATCATTTTTAAAATCTTATCAATTTTTGATAGATGATAGTAGTGTCGGAGCCTCCCATGTATATTGGAATAAGGTAATTCCCTTAAAGATGTCTTTGTCTATATGGTGTCTTTTCATTAATAGACTTCCCATAAAGGATAATCTTGTTCGACATGGTATTTTAAATTCAGATACATATTCATGTGTTGGAGGAGTAAGATCGATGAATTAGTTTAGCACATATTGTTGAGCGTTAATTTTTCGCAGTGGTGGATGGTTGGACATTAGTATTTAGTCACTCAGTTGCTTCATCCTACCAAACTAATATATTGGTGGTTGCTTAAATCGAAGGACCAAAGATTCAATGTTCAATTAAACCAATGGGTGGATTCACTCATTGTATTTTTATGTTTGTATCTTGTTCATTTACAAAACTTTTGGTTTAGTATGGTTGAGAATCTCATTTGTATCAAATTTTCTCTATTTTTGGCATATCTTATGTTAACATAGGTTCATTGATATTCTAAAAATACGTTGAATTCAATTAAAAAATCAATTCCAAATTAGAAAAACAAAATCCCCTATTTGAACTTAAATAAAAATGATTTTTAGTTTAAAAAATTTAGAGATTATTTTGTAAAGATTTATTTAAAAATAATTTTTTATTTCTGTTTGTTTACTATCATAAAAATGATTTTTTTTTAAATGATTTTTAATATGTTTGTATACAATTTTATAAAAGTGATTTTTTAAACTACAAAATTACCATAAAGTACATTACTTTTATAATACTCTATCAAATTTATAAGTTTAATCCATTTCTTATATACATTTTAAAATTGATTGATGTACCTTAAATACTCATCAAAAAGTAATAAATAAACACACAAAAGCAAAAAAAAAAGAAAAATAGTATCAATATATGAATGATGTAAAAATAAAATGATTCAAATAAAACAATCACAATTGAGTGCGTGAAACTGATAGTATTGAGAAAACCTAGTAAAAATTGATGGAGAGTAGATTTGAATTTTTCACAAAGAGTAAGGGTAGTGTTCTTAAAATTTTTGACATCTTTCTCTCTCATAGCATAGCAAATGTGAGAAGCTACTATTTTTAGTAAAAAAATGATTTTTTTAACAAAATAATTTTAAAAAAATCCAAAACAAACGCCCTTCAAATCCTAAAAAATAATTTTTGGTTTAAAAAAATAGATTTTTTCATGAAAAAATCTGAAACAAACGCACCTATTATAAAGATGACTACCATGTTAAGAACAAAAAAGTTCAAAAGTTAACAAAATCGTTGGAATTGTTCGGCAGCAGATGAAATAATACAAAATCTGCAAACACTTGACTCACAATTTGCAGGCATTCCCATTCAACTTATGGTATACTGACACTTGGAAAATTTGGTTTCCAGAGTTTGTAGCTTCAACAAAATTGGGCATATGACACTACAACGTATAAAGAAATTTTAATAAATTATGGATATGATTCTGAATCCCCATTATGTTACACAGTGAAGGCACTCCTTTGTGGACAGGGGCATAAATAAAGCTCACCTAGGGTCATGTAAATGTTGGCCTCAAATTTGCCTTCTAAAAACCACTGATCAAATTACAATGCCCAAGCATTTGTCAGCAAGAAACCTCAGCTGCTGGACTCTGACCTAATCTGTTTAACCCGTTTTTTCTTATGTTTCTTATGTACACCATTTTCTGTCATAGAACCATTCTCCTCATTATTGACCATCCGAGAATCCCCATTTTCCTTTGGCTTCCCATTCTCCTTAGAGGCAGATTTTCTCTTTTTTCTGGAAGAGCGTGTTCTAGGCTCTGCACCGGTGCTATCTCCGCGTGGTAGTGGTTCTTCTTCAAAATCTAACTGCCAATTGCATAACATATCTTGCTCTCCATACTGCTGTTGTATAGGCTCACCAGCACCAGGAAGCAAACTATTAAAAGTCATTTCGCCATTAGATCCCCCTTTACGTTCCATCAGAACAGGGTCTGGTCTAATTATAGTGCCAAGTATGCTCCTGTTAGGTCCTAAGCTCAGGATGACCTTGGGATTTGTCAAAGTTGTGAAAGCCATTAAAAATGCCGACCTAACCTGCAAGAATGGTAAATAGAATTGCATTTGAGCCCAACTTGCACACAGATGAACACTAAATCCACATGATATCATTTTGATTTAAAACAAAAGGGGTTAGAGGCAGGAAAAAGAAAAGGATATAGATCTCCCTTCAAAACAATAGGCAAAAGGGACAAAGAACTGGATTGGCAAAAATTAGAAGCAAATCCAGGACAGAAATTCTTTAGCACTAATCAGTCATTAAAATTTTCTAAACAAGTGGGTAGCAAATAACTCAAGTCAGTATTCTTCCACAGCAGAGGGAACTAGGCAAACAGGAAACACAATGCAACAGTTAAATCAAATACACTACTGCATTGGTATCTCTAAACTTTAAGCAATAGGACCTTTTCTGGAATATTATCATAAATATCATTTACTAGCGGATAAAAACAAACCTGGAAGTAATTGAAGGAGTTCTTCCCAATGTCATTATCTGGAGTCTGATTCAGCCAGAAGAAAATTCAAGTCAATAATGATATAAATTTATCTTAATGCACAAAATAATACAAGTCAAGTACCCCCAATTCTGTTCACTACTCATTTAGTTTCTTGCCTTCTTAGTAGGCAAATACCCTCTATTCCCAATTTTAATCTATATTTTCATAAAATATTCAGCGTTAGCTCCCAAAAAATTTACACGAATCATGACTTTGGAAATGGAAATAATGACTCAACATTCATCGCTTCTGCTAAGTGGAGGGATCAACAAAGGACATAAAAAAGTGCAGCCTAGAGAGGGTTGAATGAGAGAAAATTATCAAAAATCTCATCCAACATTAATGAAAACAAAAGAGGGATCCAGGGAAAGCTCGAAAATACAACTAAGTAGCCCACTGAATCCACTATGCATCAGAAATTGAGACTCCAATAAAACAAACAAAACCAGAATAAATATATACATTAACTAGAAAGCTCCTAGTCCAGAATTCAAATAATCTTATAAATGATAAATGCAAATAAAAGCTGGAGGAAACACATGAAAGTCCATCTTTATAAAAATGACCACTTTCATGCTTTATTGATAGGCCAAGCAATAAAAAATTTACTTTGCAATGACAAATAGCAGTTAATCAAAGAGAACCTGTGGATCCTGAATGCCGAGAAGACAGGGTCGTGCTTTGTTGTAAAACCTGAGAGATGAAGGAGAAAAATCAATCACTTTTTAATTATACAGAATAATTAAGAATCTCATTTCTTTGCAAATATATCCAATGCCTTACCCTCTACTACTCTTTAGGAAGAAGGTTCCTGCTCCATTACAAGATACACCAACATCTGTGGTATTCAATTTACGTCCATAAAAATCGAAAAAGTGTACCTAATTTCCAAAAGAAAAATAACAAACACATTAGCAAAATCAATATATATATATATACACATTACTTTACCGAAATAGGAGACATCCAATTTTGATATGTACGCATTTTCTCTTTTTAAACCATTAGAAATATTAAAAACAATATAACATGCCAATCATGGACTCTTAAGAGTCTAAGCTACATGGAATTTAAGAAACAAATATGTAAAACTGTTGTTCAGAAGATACGCACCAAAAGGACCCCTAAGTTGTGCTCGGCAGAAGTTTGGCTCTGACGAACATTCTGAAGCATATAATGGTCACAAAATTAGAGATTTCATAGGTGAAAAAAGCGTGATGAACTTTATGCAATGCCAATGGCAAAGATTATAGCACATTAGAAAAAGAAAAAGTGAATTATATGATCCATTTTTGTTGATATGTAGATGGATCATATGTAGAATAGGGAATGGTGAAGCCTGGCAACTAAATAAAGTGAACTGCATAAACACATTTAAGAATCACTTACCCGTAACACTGCCATCAGCATGGTAAGGAGAGCATAAGAACCAATCCCACCTGAATATACCTGCATACTTTACAAGAATCTTCCTTTAGACAGACAGGAACCTAGATAATTGCAAAATACAACATATGTAAGAAAAACTCATACCTCATTCAGTTCTCTTTGTTGTAAAAATACTTTCAAAATCAAACACAACGGCCGTAGTGGTGGACAATTAGCCACTGCTTCCTGCAAATTCAATAGTTCAACCATGAAGAAGAATATACATAAAGTTCAATCCAACAGTGAATCCTCAAGAGATTATGTTTTGTTTTGTTTCCTTTTTTTATTTATTCAAAAAAAATGGGGAACATACTACCCACTAGGGAGCTCACATTCAAAACTTGAAAACAAAAATAATAGAATATTGAATGAAGTAATTCAAATACCACATACAAGCTAGTAATTTGATCCTACCAGGGGAAAAGGATGAAACAGTGGTGTTATTATATGCTTCCAAGATGTTGTATTTATTTATGTAATTAAAGATCAACTTGGTATCACCTCGATCAATATGACACGGTTCATAATAACTTAAACCACATATCTGTGTAAGAATTTCACACAAACATTTACTTCCATTATTTATTTACTAGAGAATTTCAAAAAACTTACTGGTACAAATCTATGTATTAGAATTAGAATTTCATAAAATCACTTCAATTTTTTATTTACAGGGAAATTTCAACAATTCCTAATTAGTTTGTAAGGTCAAAAAGTATATATTACTTTTCATTCTACGCACTAACTCTAAACGCAAAATTCAAAATTAGAAAATGCATCTTGAAACTATGTAGTGGGAAGAGTAGTGCTATTTGGTATGACTGATTTGCACAAGAAAGGGAAGAAGGCATAAAAATAGGGGTTTGGACTAATAAGCAATCGGCTGACCATACATAGGAGAGTGGGTAGTTATCATTTATAAGTGTTAGATGTTGCCACATATTATTCTTCTCTTTCTTGCAAGCATCTCTAGTAACAATTCCCGTAGTGGAAATAATAAAAACAAACCTGAATATACTCAGCAGCCTTGGGTCCATTCTCTATGTCAAAACTGTGGGAGAAAAACATATTTCCGCAATGGATCAGTGATATTGAGTTTTTGAAAAAGAAAACAAAAAATCATAATACTAAAATAGGTTAAAATGGTTTATATGCACACAATTTTGAGCAAGAATAGTAGAATACAATAGTCCAATATAGAGACATGTGATGTGACAACCATGCATCAAGTATTAGTATACAAAGAATAATGTAATTGTAACTTGTCAGAATTGGTAATGACCGCTAACGTTAAAAATTAATGGTATGGAAATAAATAGTGTGATTATGTTAATATTACCTAGGTCGTATAAGCATTTACCTACTTGAAAAGAAAATTAAATGCTGGACTAAGAAAAACAAAAAATGGCATCCTAATGGAAATAGAAAAAACACAGTATATTAAGCAGAATTTTGATGTACACCAATGAAAAATTAACGAACAAGAAGCACAAAAAAACTTCATATGGTGCATTATATACCATGTCAAAGAAATTTTCCCGCGATATATATAGCATATTGTATTGCAAAATAGCCCCATTCCCCAAAACGCAGACGATAAAATAAAAGCAATCATAAATTTTCCAGAAGTTTTAACTAGGAGTTTATGCAAATATATGGAAAATCATAAAAAGTTCAACAAAGAGGTGCAAGTTAAATCACTCAAAATGCATAAAACATCTAATATCATATACAATCAACTGACCAGTAAACTATTAATGATGACATATAACAATCAAGAAAAAAAAAGTTAAACAACAAATCTAGCAATCCAAAATCAAAGAGGAGAGAATGTTGTGACTGTCGTCGAACCTTATATCAAAGGAAAGACTGCTCTTCTTTTCAACGAATTTAATAATTGGCACACGAGCCTTTCCAATAACCTAAGAAAGATTCACAAACAAAATACAAGACACTTGAAATTTCACATAACACTTTCTATGGGCAACTAAAAGTCTAAAACACTGATATTTGAGCAACCAAACCAGACCTGTATCTTTTTAGCCATGCTCCTTTGAGACAATGCTCTAGAAATTGCATTCAAACCAATCTGCGGATTTGGTAAGCCTGATCTCAAAATCACAACCTGCAGTCAATAGATTTGATAGCAACGTATCTATTCAATCAACCATTACCAACCACATATACTCGTTCATATGAAAGGTTGAGCTCAGCATCACAATATGAACAGGATAACTTACATCGATATCACTAGTTGGAAGATACAACCCTGTCCTGAAAGACCCAAAAACTTCAACCTAAAAGGAACAAAATCACATATTGATTGAAACATAAAAATCTTGAGAAAAAAAAAGGATAAAGGGATATGCAATAGGGCCCTGTTTGGATTAACTTATTTGAATCTATCTATTTACATGACTCTTTGGAAAAGCTTCTCAAAACAGCTTATGACATGTTCACTATTATATGATTAGCTGCTCGTGCTATAAATGCTTAATTAAGCTCTTTATCCGAACAGGGTCTTAACTAAATGATTATTGATAACAATACCTGGCAATGAGGCCATATATGTTTTATAACTGCAAACACAGATTCTATTGCCGTGTCACGTTTAGCTTTCTCTTCAGGAGTAGGTGACAAAAATTCACAAAAATCCACTATCTCTGCGCACAAAACATCAAAGTATAATTTTTATTAAAAAAACATAAAAATTAAAAAAAATTAAAAAAAAGGTTTCAGCAAAACACGCTTGCACCAAAACAAAACCCAATGGGTTCAGTTCAGTTCAGTACCTTTATGGAGCTGAAGCATGGGGCTTCTGAATTTACAATTCCCACGAAACCAACCGCTCTCTAACGTCGGCTCAGGCGCAAGAGCCGGCGTCTTCGGCTCAGCCGGCGTGACAGGCTCGGGGATGGGGTCTTCGGCTTCGGCTTCGTCATCGACATCGACATCGAGGGAGAAGAAATCAGGGGCGGTGGAATAAACGGAATCGCATTGGGGTGTGTCGAGAGAAATTACGTTGCGGAAAACGGAGCATTGTTCGTGGTTGTCAGAATCTGGGAAATCATCGGCGGTGAGTGAAAGTGGAGTGATAGTGGTGTAGACAATGGTTTCCGGAATCGGCAGATTCTCCTGCTCAACCTCCATTGAAAAGCAAGGAGGTGGAGAAGTAGAAGAGTGGAGAAGGTTTATGAAATTGGGAGATTTTGAATTAGGGTTTATGTTGTGGCGCGGTGGCGCAATCTAAGGTTTTGTTATCAGGATCACAGTTAGTCGGCTACAGAGAGTAACTGGTTCCGAATAATAATACACTAACTCTTATTTTTACCCTAAACTAGTAACATATCTATGTGGTTACTGTATTTTTTTCTAACGATAGTTAAAGAAAATCAATAAAAATTTACTTTTTTTTATGAAAAACTTTTAATGACTAAGAAAATTGGAGTTGATAATGAATAGAAAATATTTGATTCTATTCTTTTTAATATTTATTAGTAATAAATTTGTATTTTTTATGTATTAATCGTAAATATGTATCCGTATTTTTAAATATTTATCAAAGATAAATATATGTCTCGTGACTTTTTTATTTATTATTGATAAATATTTGTTTCGTGTTATTTTATATTTATTATTAACAAATATTTGTTACATATTTTTTATGCATCAATTCTAAATATATGTCTCGTGTTTTTTATGCATCATATTTAAATATTTATCCAGTGTGTTTTTA
>JBBPBP010000002.1:44504497-44515630 GCA_037974735.1 Cicer chorassanicum | reverse complement strand
CATTCCAGGAGAAAACTATTGTGTCATTATTTTTAATTATTTTTGTGAACTCTGATGATGTTTTGTTTTTTTATGCTTGTATTAGTTGTTAGGTGAGAGAAATAAATAAAAGTGACTAATCTATGTTTATAGAAAAATAATGTAAAAATATTGAATTAAGTGCGAAAAATTTATAGTTAATATGTTCTAATTGTTTTTATTTTTATGTAAAAGTTATTTAAAGATTATTAATTTTTACTAATTATTTAATGATAATATTTTTAAGATAAAATCTCAATTAGTGTTTTGATGTAAACAAACAAAGGTTAACTAAAAATATTAATTATGATTCTAAATGATATGTTAATTTAATATGTGTTTTTGAGTGTAATAATTAAAGATAGGTACCAAACATTACAAGCAAAATCACATTGAAAAGGAAGTAAAAATAAAAAGACAGAACGGAGAACGTTCTTGACAGAAGTCTGGAAAAACGAAGAACGTTCTCCACAGTTCTGAAATTTCTAGAACAAACGATCTCCTCTGATGAAGAAAGATTTGCTCCTGGATTTAACAATTATGTTATCAGTATTCTCCAAGGAATGTACATGATTCATCTCAGCAAAAAATCAATCAAAAATACAAAGGATAAAAGCTATGATTCATAAATAAATCAAGCAAGTTCATTCTCGATAGTCAAGACTGATCATTCTCCAGCTTGATTGGCAAGAACGAAGAACGTTTTTGAAGTGTGTACTTCAGCTGTATATCTGAGCTATATGTACAAGTGATAAAAGGCCATTAAATACTGTCAATGATGGATAATTCAAAGGCTACAAATCAGCTTCTTCATAATGCAGTAAAACGAAGAATGTTCAGTCAAGAACATTATTGTTTCAAGTCTGATCTTATCCACAAACTGACACATGACAGTTGGATCATTTCCAACGGTCATATGAGTTGTCATAAGCCTAATTGAAGCCTATAAAAGGAACTCCAAGCTTAAGGAAAAATCAAACATTGAAGTGCAAAGCAAATCATTACTTACTTACAATCATACTCTCTCATATTTTTACATAAAATCAATTCTGATTTTTCTCATTTTATTCCTAGAATCATTCTGTTGTATTTCTCTATCAAAGAATCAAAACTCAAACAGTGTTGAGCTTTCTCAGATTCTGACAAAACACTTTAAATCATTATTGTGTAAACTCAAGACTATTGTATTGAAGATAGTTTGAGTAGCTTTGTAGAAAATCCTTTTATGTGTAAAAGGTAAAATGTAAAAATACTCTCAAAGGTTGAAAGGTAGACTGTTGAAATTCTTTTTGGGTAGAAAGGTAAAACTGTGTAACAGATCAAGGTTGAACTGAACTGGTGGTGTAAAAACCAATGTTCTCCGTTTGAACACTTAGTAGTGAAAAATCTCACAAACTGTGAGGACTGGACGTAGTCCTGTGTGATTTCTCTCCTCTTATTTATATTTATTTAGAGTCATTTGATTATTAAATTAGATAGATAACTTAAAATTGTGTGTTTATTATTAACCAATAACGTTCTCCGTTTTTTGTTTTCATAACCAAAAACGTTATTCGAATTCTATTTTCACAACCAAAACCAATATTGAGTTAAAATCTTTAAGTTTTAACGGGAAATTTTTAAAAGGGTTGATTTACAATTCAAACTCTCTTCCTTGCAAATCGGCATTTCTACTTCAAATATGTTGTCGCGTGTATGGTTTTTTAATGATTAATTAGAAATATATGTCCCGTATATGAATTATATACTTCAATAAAATCTTTAACGATTCATTTCTAAGAAAAATAATGTGAAAAAATTGATGTATGAACAATTATAGTTAGAATATTTTTTTTTTATGTCAACGATATTAAAAAAAAAACATTGATTTTCTTATGCTATTGTGGTTGTAAAATGCATTGAAGAGTGGATTATGCTCTTTGGGAGTACATGTACAAATTTTTTCATTAACGCGTATCTATTTACTTTTCTATCCTTCAATTTTGATTCAATGATAAATTTATGAAGGGCAAACTTGTATTTTTCATAGTGGTTACATATGATGTACATGCGCAGACATTTTTGTGTACTTTTTTTGTACATTTTTTTCATTAACATGTATCTATTTACTTTTCTATTCCCCAATTTTGATCCAATGATAAATTTATGTAGGACATACATGTATTTTTTTATAGTGGTTACGTTTCTTATATTTATAGTAGATAAAAATAGCTATTTAAGTTCTTGTTTAACATACGAATGTTGATACTAATAAGTTAGACTTCATATTTCGAATTCGAGCTTATGACGTCATAGTTATGTATGAAGTTTGTGATAATTATAATATCTCATATATAAACAAAAAAAAAAGCTATTATCTTGTATTATTTAGGTAAAACAATTTTATCTATATAATCAAATTTTTCTACCATATAATTTTTTTAAAAATCACTCTATCTTATTTTTCAAACTATATATTAATATACCCTTTCTCCTTTTAGACTTAGATGTAAGGATTATGGCTTACAAAGCTCGGTCTGATTTGTAAGGTTTGAAACAGGTCGATTTCTAAATCACAAAAATAAAGACATAAATGGATGACAAGACAGACACTAAACTAAAGTACAAATCGGGTTCACGACGACTTTCGGATTACTCATTCCATCTCAGAAGTGTTAGAATAAAATGTTATTTTTTATTCATTAATTTTATATTTTCACTCACAAATTTACGGTTATTATCTTTTAAAAAAATATTTTTGCTACATTTTTTTTTTGGACTCACTTATAATTTTATATATGGAGTATCCATTTTCTACCACTTTCATTTCTACATTTTAAGAATGTTTGTTATGTTCAAAATAGATTGAAACTTTATTCAATCTCATGATTTTATTACTCAATTAAATTCATTTTTTCCACAACAAAATGTGCATGTTATATTATTTGGTAATTAACTTTTTAATTGTATTATTCAACTAATTAATTTTTTAATCAATTAGTTTTACTTGTTGATTAATATTTTTTTCAAAGAAAATGTTTATGTATTGTTTGGTAACTTATTTTGAGACCAATTCGATCTTATCTTTATATCATCATGTCCTTATTGAAATGTACCTTATCCAGTTTGATTGGATTTAAGGTCGGATTCAAATTAAAAAATTGGCCCAATCTAATATTATGGTTGAGTAAGGGACACATAATTCAACTTAACATGTAGAAAGAAGTTGTGTAGTCAAGAATAGGTTGAGCAGAGTTGTCAATGACTTTAGGACAATGTTTTTAATTATGATCGGGTATTTGAAATAGTGTACATTTTTTTGGCACATTACCCATAACTTCAATTTTAGTTTGGCTAAATACCACATGTGGTTCCTTAACTTAATTTAAGTTAACGATTTAGTCTTTTATGTTTTTTTCCCCGATTTGGTCATTTATGTTTTTAAATAATTTCAGCGTTACCCTTTAAGTGGTTCGTTAAGAAAACGTTAAAAAAATTATTCCTCCGAAAAAAGTTACCCTTTATGTTTTGGAAATATTTCAGAAAAATATTCAAAGTTTAATCTAAGTTTGGTAGTAGGATTGATTGGTAAAACCTGAAGCTATGGGGTATTTATACTCCATAGACATCACTTCAGATCAGTAACAATCGTTCCGAGAGGTTTGATGAACATATGCAATGATCTAAATGGTGGATTTTTTAACTTTTTCTTAACAGAACCCCACTTAAAGGGTAACGTTGAAATTATTTAAAAACATAAAGGACCAAATCGGAAAAAAAAAAAAGATAAAAGACTAAATCGTTAACCGAAATTAAGTTAAGGGACCACAAGTGATATTTAGCCTTTTAGTTTTAATAGAGATACTATCTAGACAATCATTTTTGAATCTTTACATTTCATAATTGTAATACAATATATCACCTTCATATGAGTCAATATCATTTGTTGGCACCACTTTAAATTAATTGTTGTTCATTGTAGTATTGAATACATTATAACTATCAGACATTAAAATTAATTACGTGAGATTGTTCGATTTTTCTTATTGTAATAATGTGTTCTCATTTGATCAACTATAAATAGGTTTATTTTTTTTTTCAAAACTCTACCATCCTTCTTAACATTTTTTTTCTTCTAAATTTAGAACAATAATTTTAGAGATTTTATATTAGTCTTTACATAAAATCAAACTATTGAAAGCAACATATAGGTTTTTCATTAGATAATCTTTAAACAAATTTTTTGAGAGAGATTAAATTGACACATGTTTTTTTAATTAAAGGAACTGAATCGTTATTATTTGGCAAATTTAATAAACTAAATTACAAATTAAAATTTGTATAACCAAAATACTGTTTGGTAACCTAACGATAAGGTCTCTGTTTAGAAATAGAAGTTACAACCCACCCCCATAAAAAACGGTCATGTAGGATATACATGCATTCCACTATCCCTAACTGTTTAGGATAAAGTTTAAAACCTATCTTTAGTCCATAATTACAATGCACAGCCTATATACACTGTATATTCTTGAAACATATTAGTTCATGATGCTATTTAAAACACATAACACAATCCCATAAACATCATTAAAAAAAATTGTCACACACTCAACTTTCATTCATTCACCAATTAAATTTACAAACAAAAACATGGCAGAGGCCACAGAATTGTTATCCTCAAACAAACAATTTGATGGTTTGATGCACATGTATGTGTATGTCGTAACATTTGATGTTCCAACATTTGCAATTGTTTGTATCATAATCACAATGTTATTGTTCATATTCCATCAAATTTTCCAAGGTTTATTCTATTGGTTCATAGAAATGAGACCTATCAACATTGATCATGACATTGAACAAGGTACTCATGATCTAGCTTATAATAACGATGTTTCTCGTCGTCGAGTTACCGTCTTTCATGGTGTAGTTTTCAGCAATTTTCAGGCATGGACAATGGTGGCTTCAACTGATGAAAAAAGAGGACAAAAACTTAGAGCTTCTAAGAAATTGCCACCTTTGATGAAGTATGGAAGTGGAAGAAATGATGATGAGTTAAGAAGAAGTTGCAAAGAATGTGCCATTTGTTTGGAAGATTTTCAAGAGAGGCAATTGTGTCAAGTTTTTCCTGTTTGCAAGCACATTTTTCATTCAGATTGTATTGATCGTTGGTTGCAGAAGAAATCAACTTGCCCAATATGTCGTAATTGTATAGATAA
Organism: Cicer chorassanicum; assembly: GCA_037974735.1. Taxonomy (NCBI): domain Eukaryota; kingdom Viridiplantae; phylum Streptophyta; class Magnoliopsida; order Fabales; family Fabaceae; genus Cicer; species Cicer chorassanicum. The sequence continues at coordinate 44,510,411 of JBBPBP010000002.1, read as the reverse complement.
ATAGATAGATAAATTAATTGTTGTAATTATCAAAATTGTATAGATTTGTATATATATAAGGTTGTACAAATTAAAGATTTTTTATTTTAATATTCTCTTTTTCTTTTTTTAATCAAATTGCTCTACTCCCAAAATTATATATCAAACTGCCCTATTTTCAGGCCGGCTGGGGGTGCGACCTCCTACTGGGGTTTATTATTATTTTTTTGTCGTTTTATGTCTTTTAAATGTTTTTAAACAATTAATTAATTATACTAATAATAATACATTAATAAATAATAATAATAATACATTAAATAATAATAATAATTATTAATTAATTATAAATAATAATAATAATAGTTGTAATAAATAATACATTAATAATAAAAACAATAAATAATAATAATATTAATAATAATAATAATAGTTAATTAATTAATTAATTATTATTATTATTATTATAAATAATGATAATTAAAAATAGAAAATTATATTAAAATTTTAAAGAAAATACATTTAAAAAGAAAAACACATTAATAGTTGTAATAATTATTGGGATACTTTATTTAAATATCATAATAAAGAAAGATATTTTAAATGTACACGATCGTTGAATTTGTCAGGAATCAATAATCTTCCGATCATACGTAGGAACAAGATGCTTGTTTTTTTAATTCAGATGCATTTTCACCAACATCGTCAAACGTATCCTTGAGCCACTTTAATGTATTTTCTTTAAAATTTTAATATAATTTTCTATTTTTAATTATTTTTTATTATCATGATTTTTAATGATAATAATAATAATAATAATTATTATTATTAATATTATTATTATTTATGATTAATGTATTATTTAATACAACTATTATTATTATTATTTATTGATGTATTATTATTATTATTATTATTATTATTATAATTAATTAAAAAAAAAAAACAGTAGGAGGTCGCACCCTCAGCCAGCGACCTTCGGGCCTGAAAAATTTCATCTTCAGCTGGTCGCACCCCCTACTCCGAACTCCCACTGGGGCAAAAAAAATAAATTACATCCCCATTAGGAAGTCGCACCTCAAGCCAGCGCGACCTTCTGTTGGGCTTGAAAAATTCTCTCTTCAGCTGATCGTACCTCTCCACTGCGAACTCCCACTGGACCCAAAAAGTAGGACAGTTTGGTATATAATTTTGGGAGTAGGGCAATTTGATTAAAAAAAATATTAAAATAAAAAAATCCACAAATTAAGGCTTGCTATTAGATTATTATTGTGTAGGAGCAGTGCAGATAGCTTCCATTACGAGCAATTAATTTGATATTTTTTTCATATTTTGTTTTCGTCAATAGACACTTAAGGTTGATTAATTAAATATGTTTTTAATCTCTATATATTTTTTTTTAATCTCTATTCATTCTTTTCTAAAAACATCCAGCTTTATAACTTGTAGGACTAAAAATAAAATTTGAGATAGTTATAAGGACAAAATGATGATAAAATAATTTATAAGCAAAAACTACGATAGATAAAATATATGTTTATGAGAAACCAATGTTTTATGAATTAACTATATAGTTGGGAGATATGAAGATGACAAATATGACTAGCTTGAGTCTATTGTCGCCTGCCAGCTTAGCCTGATAACATTTTTCTAATTGAGGATTTTCTACAACTAGGCACCTATATTTGGAATTTACTAATTGCAAGTGTAATTAATGTTATGATCAAATTATTATCTCTCTCTCTCTCCTTCAACAAATTTGAAGAGATTTGGCATTTATCCCACTAAGTTAAAACTTCCTTAATAAAAAAAAAAACAGATAAACAATTAAGTAATCCAAGGTAGTCAAAAGTTGTTTCTTAAATCATTGAACACAGGTGCAATTTCTCAGGCGTTTGGTCCACACAAGCTGCCCCAGATTCTTCTCTTACATTAAATATTTTATTGTTAATGGTTCAAATGTGACTTTAATCTAGTTCCTATATCTTCACACATGAATACTGATAATACTTTAAGAAAAGTGATTGAATTAAATCACATGCATTAGTTTTTTGTCGGTGTCGAAACTCATGTCGCACACCAAAATGGTTTTCAATCTAAAATGTCAATACTACACATTGGACTTTAGACATATTTTCAATTTGAAGTGTCAACACTATAGTTTGTTTGTAAGAAACAAAAAAAAGGAGAAGGTATGAAGAAGATCTAACTGCAAGTATACTCTTTCTTGATTGGAATTAGTAGTTGAAAAATTGAAATAAAACATTTTCAAATTGAGTGTTTTTCAGTGGTACTATTGTAAAAGGAGTTTTAAAAAATTAACTGGTTTTCTAATAGCAAAAACTTTTTGTAATAAACTCTTTTAACTATAATTCATAGATTTATAATCATCAACCAGTTCTTTCATCTATAAAAGCACTCACACTAAGCCTATATTCACCTTCAAATTTTATTTTGCAAAGGCCATATCATATATATATATCAGCAACACAAATTCAAAGCAAAAATATAAGGTATCACAAAATATTAATTCATCATTCATAAGGCCATTTGGATTTGATCTTCAAAAAGTGCAATTTATGAGTAGCTATCTATATTTCTGCTTCTGATTCAGTCACCATAGGCACCTTTTCATATACCTTTGACCCTCTAAATCTATGAGGCAGAACAAAATGAGCACCAAACGTTTGCTGCAAGTAGATGATGATAGCAAATAGGATACCTCCCAAAGGAATGACAATATCCCAAGTAGTTGAGTAAAAATCTGCATTTGGATCGGCATAGAAGTACGATCCATCGCTGAGGCGAGCGTAATTACGAGTCCGGTAAAGATCATAGGCGTGTGGCAAGAGTCTCACAAAAGTAGTTCCAAAGTAAAATGAACATGAAAGAACATTCTCCTTCATATTTGAAACCAAGTTTAGGATTACTTGTGGCAAAAGAAAGCCATCCAATACCAAACCACCATAAGATTTTATGCTTTCCCAAGATGATTCATGTTGATGGTAAACTGAGGTAACAGTATATCCATCCTTTTTCAACTTCAACAGCAATGCAATCAATAGTCCGGCCGCATACAACGGGAAAGTCACATAGGTAGCCTTTCTCTCAGCAATCCAGAGTCTCTTCTCGCTTTCGTTAGTATTTCTTGATGACCAAGTTAGTTGAAGGAGACGGAATTGCAACAAGAAAGCTACCATGGTGATTAGCCTAACAGTTATTTCATTAACTTCAAGCCATCCAACATATCCAAACACAAAGTTTTTGCTGTTAGGATTTTGAGCAAGAAGTGCTTCAAAATTGAGAACAAGTGGTATCATGTGATTCAATGTGAGAATTGACACCATGATAATTGAGATGAAAGGAAGCACATTAGGGTGTTTTTTCACATGGTATAGTTGCAATCCAACAAAAAAACATGTTAGAGTTGTAGATATTAGAACCATGATAATCTCCATATCCATTCTCCAAACAGCTTTTTTAGCAGTTTCTGAGTAAATTGCTGCCGAAGACAGCTCTAAACTTTTGAAGTAAAGAGGATCTGAATTTTTGCGCATGCTTTCGATACTTCCTTTAATGTAGCTTCCACCTTTTGTATCTAATGATGGAAACTGAAACTTCACAAGAATCTCACAATCCACAGAGCTAGCTATTGGTGTTCCAATGTTCAAGGGAATATCACGGCAGCCTATCATACACAAGGACCCTATTCTAGCATCATAAACTCCTTCTGCAGAAATTTTTACTCTGTAAGAGGACATATTAAACACTGAATTCCTTTCATCTAAGGTTGAATTAGCATAGATGGTAATCTTGTAACTGATGTTAAACAAGCTAGTACCATCCCCGACGATTACCGAAGGACTAGGAGGTTCTGCTGTGAAGTTTGACATAGAATCGAGTTCGTAGGGCTGATCACCAACCGATAAAGGAGACGAATAACCCCATGCTACTCTCCTATTCGATTCTCGAACCAACATATCGAATCTCATATCATAAGAATACACATAAGGAAATCTTCTCCCTTTGTTCTTGACAGGCTTGTGTGTTGGACATGATTTCTCAACTCTTTCAAGCTGGCTATACTCATACTTCGAGGCTCGATGTCCAACCTGATCATCCTCGAAACTTCTGAATCTTATTGTCTTGAAGTAGTCTTGATCATTAGAACTCTTGTTGCTCCAAATTTGTCCAACTATGCTATCAGTATTATTGATTGACCAAATTGAAGGGAAACTCAATCTCAATCTAATTGAACAATCACCAACATGAGTCATGTCAATGAAATGACAAGCAACTACACACAATGCATTTTTCTTCTCATTCCACCAACCTTCCCCTACCAACATAGTTTTTGGATTGAAACCTTTGTCAATCCAATTATCACTTATATTTGAAAACCTCATCATAACCCTCAACCTATGCTTATTGTCATGAGAACATTCAACACCTTTCAAAGACATCATATATGGTAATTGACTAGAACTTCCACTAATAGGACTACAATTCTTTGAAGAATTGCACTCATGAGTGAATTCTAATTGGAGTTTTCTAATAGCCCTTGATAGAGGATATGAACAAAAATTCATTGAATCTGAATTTAATGATAAACCCTTTTGAGAATCATCACTACCAAAAGTGAACTCATTTTCAGCTTCTTTTGAATCCAACAAAGTATAAATATAATTTGCTTTTGGAAACATCATTAAGGAAATAGGTTCAAAGTAATGACTCTCATCTTTTTCAGAACTCAAACTCTTTAAGCTTCCACTAATCAAACTGGTAATACTATTACTTGAATTGAAAACATTGTTAAGCTTAAAAACAACATCAAGATTAAGAGAATCACCTTTTTTAGAATAACCAATTCCTGTTCCAACCATGCAAACTTTTCCTGAAGATTCAGACCAAAACCCTTCAACCTTAAAAGTCACATACCTTGTACGGTAATGATGTTGTTGAGTCCTATAACTTGGTTTATAGCTAAAGTTCCCTGCATGGTAGTAAACTGTGTTGAGAGTGGTTCTGAATGAAACAGTTGCTTCAATTTTCAACAAGTCAGAATCCAAAGTTGAATAAGTTTTTGTTTGTGTAAGGTAAAAGGAATAGTACTTGTTGAAGGGATTTTGAACATGGATGATTTCAGAACCTCCTGTGAAGTAACCTGTGTGATATTCACCAAGAGGGAAAGAGTTATGGATGAGGTCTTTGGGAGTTGACTCTTGGATGATGGAAGAACAGTGGAGTTTGTAAGAGGGTTGTGATGAGGAAAAGGAAGAGAAAGTTAGGAGAGTGAAGAGAAAGAAGAACATGGAAAGATGACAATTCATGATGGCTATCATAAATTTGCTTGTGTTTCTGTAATCACAAAACAAAGGCAGAGGAAGATAGAAAGAGTTTACTTCACTGTATTTATATATATATATATATATATATATATATAATGCTTAATGAGACAGTGGCTGGCTTATCTCAATAGGTAAAAGTCAAACATGTTCTTTGGAAACAAAATAAAAAATATTAGGAAGTTTTCAAATTTCCACAACCATGAACGTTAAGGTTGAATTTTCTTAGCTATTATAACATAGTTTTTTAATTTCTCATAATAACTTGAGTTCAAACTGTAGTGTGGATGTGATGACATTATTGATGAATAATTTATAATTAATTTGAATAATAATTTATGAATTTTACAGTACTTTTTATGTAATCGGTGATTTTTTATATTCAACTCGTCTAAAAAAATTTGTTTAATTAAAAAAAGTAGTTGGATAAAATATTAACTATTTAGTGATTTGGATGTGCTTTCAAACAATGAAATGGTAGACAACACTTTAGCCGATGCAATAAGGTATTATACAACATTTATAACTAGAGAAAGTTTTGTATGGTCATAAAACATAGACATTATTTACATAGATAAAAAAAAAATTGAAAA
>JBBPBP010000002.1:44478634-44494622 GCA_037974735.1 Cicer chorassanicum | reverse complement strand
GTTTAAATACTCTTTTAGTCTCCTTAATTTGGTCAATCCACAATTTTAATTCTGTTTTTTCTAATTTTACAATTTTAGTCTCTTAATTTTAAAAATTGAAAACATTTTAACCAATTCTTAGTTTTAACCAAAAAATTTATGATGTGTGATTTTTTAAGTGACTTCATATAAATAGAATATCTATGTGAAGGCTATGTCATTATTTTAAAAAATTTAATAACCTAAATGTTTTTTTAAAATTTCTGAATTTGTTTAAGGGGCGGACATATAGTTATTAAACACTTTCAAAAAATTATTATACACTTTAGTAATATTAATTTGATTAATTACCCTTTTAAAGAAAAATTAATTAATAACCAAATCACCGACACATAGAAGATTATGAGTAGCTATGAGTATTACCTCCTTAATCAGATCGTATGGACTACACTATTCACCTGTATCCCAAAAAAACTTGAAAGTTGTGTTTAATTACCCTTTTATATATATATATATATGAGATGCATATTATTGAATTTGTTTTATTCATTATGGAGCGCAAAAATTATATGATCATCACAAACAATTTGAATGTAGAATTCAAATTGAAATTTCAAACTTTGTACAAAATACCAAGCAGTCATTGACTAATAAGTATACCTACCACAAGAGACATCATAGTTTATCGCTTATAATTTTTATTTTATTTTTTTATTTTTATAATTAAGTATCTTTTACATTTTTCCCTCAATAATAATAATAATAATGAAATATATTTGTTTTATAATATGTCAATAAGACTTGGTTTAATCGGTAAAGATATGGCTAATATTAGATAAAGATGAGAGTTCGAATCTCACGCATAGAGGATTTATCTAAATGTGAGACAATCAAAACCCTACCTTCAACAAGTCTGTTAATTAATAAAAAGTTATTTACTATTATTTATGCTAAAAATATTCTAAATTGTTAGTCAAACTCAACAAACTTCTGAATTCAATGTAGTCGACGTTCTGACAATCGAAGTAAAAAATAGTCCAGTTAGGAATAGCAGAACATGAGCTAAGCGAGTATTTTCTGTTCTATGTAGGTTTATGAAGGTCGTGGGCTCTTCAATGATAGTCAAAAGCACATGGAAATTGATAATTTTGCACTAAAGGTTGTCTTCTATGTTTATAACACCACTTATTAGAAACAACTATAACTCTACAATGGAAAGAAGACACGAACTACATACCCACAAAAATAGCCGAATAAAGTAGGGTCTTAGTGAATTTTGAAGGCCACAATGCATTGGCTAGTACGATTAGCTTAGGCTATATATGCCTCATATACTTTTCATTTCAAACAAACACAATCAATCAAACAATCATATATTTTCGCTTATTTTATCTTTACATTTCTACCTTAGATTTTACTTATGTATTTTTTAGCATAGAAAACCACAAATATTCACGCTTTGTATTTAACACTCTTTGGAGGAGTTAAGGAACACACAACTAAGGAACATAGTTCCTTCCTTAGCGTAATCACTTGAATATAGGGAATCAAAGTCATTGAAAGAACTTTAGCTGATCATATGGCTAACTTTCTAACATGACAAAAAAATTGTCCTGCGTGGTGGCACACTGCATCAAACGTCTCTAAAAGATTTTGTTTTCCAAATCACATTTATAATTGGTGTATGCACTTGCATGCTGGTAACAATACATGGAACATAGGTCAAGCTTCAACATCAACGCCAAAAAGTTCAGGCCATCAAACACCTAATGTGCCCGTGCAGACATTATGAATGCCAACATATGTGGCCCCTCCTAATGAAACTAACAATGATGAGGTTTATACACCTGAGCAACCTTAATTAGAACATATTTTATTAGGCAATAGATCAATGCTCGAATATATGAAATAATGTATCAAGTTTCTCAATAATTAGCTGACATTGTTAAGCTTATGGTTCACATAGAGCTTCAACAAGCTAGAGAATTGCAGAGTAAGTGAGTCAATTCATAAGACATTTTTATCACCTCCAAAAATCAGGGCTTTCAAGGGGGCCAAGATTAGGTTGGTGTTTCTATGTAGAGCCTTTCGACCACTGCAACGGTAAGAACATAAATGGTGCAACTGATTCCTATACAACACGTACCATTTACCTTGTAAATTCTCAACCTAGTACTTCTACCATGGGAAACCACAGGAGGAAACCATTGGTGAGTGATACTTATAATCAGGTTAACCTTTAAGTTGGACAAGTATACATGGCTAGGAGACCACCTGAGCTATTAGGTATATTGGATTAATACAAGTTTCAACTTATGGTAATACTTTGTAGGCAAACAACGTGCCTTATGCTCTACGACAAACCTCTAACTTAGTAGCAGGATTTCAAAGGTCTACTATTGGATATAGGAATCAACAACAATGGGGATATTACCCACATGGCTCGACTAATCCAACAACTTACTTGTCAGGACCCGAGGTACCAAATCCAACCATTGTAGGTGCTGGGATGTCGTGACCCATTGGTTCTTATATTGGTGGATAGTCATGGATAAATAATCCACTTTACCAATATAATACTCAAGGTGTACCAAGAACACCTTTAAGGAATCATGCAGAAGTAAAACTTGAGTAGCAATGGAAAAATCCTCCACCTTAGAGGCCATATCCACATGGATTCCAAAACCCTCTAGAAAACACATGGCGCCAATCGAATACCGTCGAAGCTAGACCTTCAGGGCAGTAGTTGCTAGATCCCAACCTTATAGCTCACATAATAAAGATGTATTTTGGGATAGAGCTAAAACACATGAATAAGTATGGGTATAGAAAGTCATATCATAAGAGGATACATAGGTTGGTACCTCTACCTTGAGGGTACAAAACTAATGACTTTGCTACTTTTTCCAGAAAATATGACAAATCAACTATGAAGTATATCGAAAGGTTAACTGCATAGTGTAGAGAGGGGAATAAAAGTGAATTTCACAAATTACAGTTGTTCCTTTTATCGTTGGCAGAAACATCATTCACTTGGTATTCCTCTCTACCACATATTTATGTACAAACCTGGGTCCACATTGAACGTTATTTCCATGAAAAAAATATACTAGCCTCAGTCTTGTTAAGATAAACTCTCAAATTAAGTTTTGATGAAAATAAACAAAGGTTAATTAAGAATGTTAATTATGATTCTAAATGTTATGTTAATTTAATATATGCTCTTGAGTGTTTTTATTCAAAGATAAGAACCAAGCAAAGCAAAGAAATCAGATAAAAAACTAAACAGAACATTCTTGACCATAAGTTGTACAAAACGGATAATTTTCTGCAGAATCAAGATTGATTGTCACAGCCACTTGACTGATCAGTCTCAACTATTTTAACAGACTTTCTGCCTCTAATTCTTATATTAAGTTCATCAGTACATGGCAAGGAACAAGTAAGAATCATTATTGTTTAAAGAGTCTTACGAATCACTAAGTTAAAACATCATGAATCAAAGCAAGTCAAAACGGATTGTAACTTTCTCCAGTCTGAAACTGTCAAGAACGTTGAAACAAGACTGAACCTCAAGATTGATCATCAATTTCCAGATTTTTCAGAACACTAACAGACCAGATTGATCATCAATCTCCGTTTCTGCAGAATCAGTTTTCTTATTTCTGCAGAAGTTGTTCATTACTTTCCAAACAGTTTTGGACAAAATCAAGTCTCCAGATCGAAGATATATTATCAACAAACATATCCGAAGTTTAAGGGATCATTAAACGCGCAGGAAATCTGATCAAACTTGAACGAAATAGCCCAGTCAAGCAAAGCCCAAAACTGTTCAAATGGCTGGATTATTTTTATTCACTTATATTCGTTTTGGTCAAAAGTAACAAAGCACTACCAACAGCTCTTTTTGACCATAATCAAATGCTCAAATTGTCTATAAAAGAAAGGCAAATACTCAGCAAAATTCAGAACTTCAAGTGCCAAGATTACTCATCAAATCACATACACTTGCATTCTTGAAAGTCTCTCATTCACGAAAAGAATCATTCTGAAACTACCATACACTTTCAGTTTATTTTACTGAGTCTTTTATCCTGAATCTATTATCAAACAGGAGTTGAGCATAATCAGATTCAACCAATCTTCTTAAATCATTATTGTGTAAACTCATAACTATAAGGATTGTTTATAGTTTGAGTATGATTAAAGAGTGAATTGTAAAATCCTATCAAAGATGTTAGGTGACTTGATTGAATCCTTTCTGGGTGGAAAGGAATTGGAGTTACAAATCAAGGTTGATCTTTAACTTGTAAGCAAAAGATTGTTCTCCATTTTTGAACACTTAGTGAAAAATCTCATAGTTGAGAGAACTGGACGTAGCCCGAGTTGGGTGAACCAGTATATATTATCGTGTGATATCTTTTCCTTATCTCTATTTATATTCAGTCATTTTTATTAATCAAACTAAATAGAGAAACTAAAAAAATGTTATTTTAACTAATCAAGAACGTTCTTTGTTTTGTTTCCAGAACCAAGAACGTTCTCCGTTTTCTATTTTCATAACCAAGAAATTTTAAATAGGCAAGATTACAATTCAAACCCCCTTCCTTGTAACTTGGCATTGCTACTTCAAGCCTAACGTAACAATAGTCGACTTGATGAATGAGTCCTTAATTTGTCTCCATTATTAATATAGAGGAATCTAACGACAACTTGTTAATCGAGTATGTGGCATACATAATGACTATTGAAATCCTCAATGGGAAAAGCTACTCCAGTCCAACATTGAGGCATGCTAATGGGAAATAGATTAATAATGTACATGGAAAGACCAAATATGCTTTCAGCATCACCAAAGCTGACCAAATATTCGACTATTTGCTAAAAGATAAGCAAACTCGACTATTAGATGGCCATAAAGTACCTCCACCAATAGATTTTAAAGGCAAAATATATTGCAAAAAGCACAACAACCGCTCAACGACTAACTGCATTGTCTTTTGGAAATTCATCCATAAGGATATTAAGGAAACCAGGTTTAAGTTAACCAATAAAGGGATTGAAATGATGACAATATATATTGACCATTTCCTTGCTACGACTATGGTGCTTGTATCATTCTCTGAACCCTCCGAGTTTAAAATGGCTAGGAAAGGAAAGGCATGTGCCCAAAATATCTGGAGACTCAAAGTGCAGTTACCTGAGTCGAAGCAACCTCCACAATATGCTAACAAAACCTTTGTTTTTCATATATTAAGTTCCCCGCCAATGGAATCCTTTGGGTAGTCAAGGAAGGCAGGGCTACCATTGATTGGAATGATCACCCAAGGATTGGTAGATCATTATGTAGCAGGCAACAAAGTTGGGGGCCATGATCGGGCAATCGTTTGTAAAAACGAACATCTGATCCTAACTAAAATAGATGAAGAATCATTCCCTAAGAGCAAGATCAAAGTAGGCAAGGTCACCATGGTGAATGGTTTAGCATCTCTAAATATTACCGTTAAGGATAATGGTTGATGTGGATTTGAGTTGATTTCACAAGAGATGAAGATCTAACCAAGTGGTTTCTTCAAATAAAGTTGCAAATGAAACGGGAAAAATAAAAAAAGATGAATTAGGTTGAGAAAATGTAGAAGATGTCACAACCAATGATTATTGATAAGCCAATGAGAAATCGTCACAATGGTAAAAAAGTCATTGATAAGATTCAAGCAAGTTAGGAGTGTCATATGGAAGTTTAATTTTTTTGCCAATAATAGGTAAAGTAAGATGATGTGTAGTAATGCATCTATCAACTAATTTCACATTCAAACATTTAGCCTTCATAGAAAATCTCAAAATACTAATTTTATTTTTAACAAAAGAGTAAGTATTCAAGTTAGCAAACAATCGTTTCTTAAGAATTCCAACACATTCTTCAAAAAAATTGTCATGAACGAAGTTTACTTTAGAAAACACAACAATACATTTATCAAGAAAATCATTCAAGTATTGGCTCATAATTCTCTAATCAAGTTTAGAATAATAGTATGGATTAAACACTTGATGCTTCATGGTTTCAAATTTCAAATGAGGCTTATGAAAAAAAACACAAGTTAGGCATTTCAACGTGAATATTTGCAAACCTAGCAAGCATAGGAGGCAGACTTACCAAACAATTTAACAAGAGAAGTATCAATTAAAGTAGAATAATTAAAGTTGCTAGGATTAAAACCAATATTTTCCTTGCAAGCATCTTTTTGAGAAACATTTGGCAAATCATCTTTAACTTCAATGGACTGTGGACATTCCTCTTGTGGGCATTGCTCTTTGTCTCTCAATTTTTTTCCTCTTCCTCTTCATCTTTCTTTTCTTAAACTTTTTTTTTTCTCTCAATGTTAGCTTATCTTTTTCCTCTTCCTCTTTCTTTTCTTTGATTTTCTCTTTATGTCACAAGGCTAGTTTCTACACTTTTCTTGCCGCTTTTGCCAATTGATTTTCATAATGATATTTCACATACTCCAGATATATATGATATCTTTTTCTTTATATCTAATTTCATACTTACTTTCCTCCTCATCATTATCTCTACATCTTCTTCTCGTCTCATGAAATTTATATCTCATTTTTCCTTTGATTATAAACCTATTAATATTTTGAGAAGATCTTCCATGATAAGATCTTCTATCTCTTTGTTTCACAAGCTCTTCTCTCAAGACATTCATTTGAGTATTTAAATTTTTTGTAAAGTGATTCATAAAAGAAACTGTTGGAAATGATGAAAAATTAATAGAAGAATTGTTGGTAATAATGGTGACATTAATGAACTAGTGTGGTTGTGAATTAAAAAAATGAGAAGTCCCACATAGGAGGGATACCACACTTTGGAAGGGTATATAAGGTGGAGGTATGTACCTTGGGGTATGTACCTTGGGGTGTGCCCCAAGGGGTACCCCAATTTTGTGAAGAAAGGAGAACACAAGTAAAGTTGATCATCACACGCGCGCGCGCGCGCCGCCGCCGCCGTCCGTCCGGCTCGTCCCGGCCCGGCCTTGGTCTTGGTCTTGTGGTGTATTATTATTATTATTTAATTAATTTTGAAAATTGAATGCTTGCGTTTTATCACTGATTGTTGCGTTAATTACGTAACTGCTCTCCACCGAATCTGCCTAATGATCTGTTCCAGTCCTTCCTTTTTGCCCGGTCAAATCCCTGACTCTAGGTGCCACGTAACTGCTGTTGCACGGTCATTATTCAAAGTCAAAACCCTAGCGCATGTTCAGGAAGTCAAGGGCGCACATTTTGAGTGGGCAGCGGTTTTGGAGCACACGTTTCCTGAAGTCAATATTTGGATCGGTCAACAGGAGCGCTCTGATGGATCCACCAATTTCTATGATCCAGTTACGAAATTCCTCTATAAATAGAGGACTCTCCTCACTTGAAAAATCGCACCAAAAGCACTCCGATTCTGAGGCTTTTCTCTCTTCTTCCCCCCGTTCTTACTTCTACTTCTTTTTTTTCTTGAGTGACCTTCGTGCCATATTACGAGTGGTAGTCGTTAGACTGCCATATTGAGGGTGTAATTCGAACGGTTTTCTGCAGTGCAGTAGAACTCCGTACAGTGATCTGTGCTGTTTTATCCTGGGGACTTCGTGGTTGGTTGATAGTCTGCCTTGCACCTTTGGGCAGTGCCTCAAAACGTCTTAAAGAGAGCGACCTAGTCCGCGACTCAACCCAGTAATCTTATCGGTGGCATAAATTGTTTTTTCAATTTTTTTCGAAATCCAAAATAACAGAAACGCTTCTAGGAGATGAAAGGTTCGGTTCACTTTATGATATATAAATAAATAAACATGCACTAGCTGCATCTATCTATGTATTGCGTCGTCTTTCAATTATGTATGTGCGTGTACTCCATCGTGCATAATGTATGTATTAGTTATGCACTTTATCATATAGAATAAAAGGCTACATTGATTAATAATTTCGTTTCCTTTCATAATTAGTCCATTTTTTTATTTAACTTTTTTAAGGTTTTTGTGCAAAGATAAGAAAGCATATAAAATATGACACGTAATCCTAACAATAATTACATGCAACTATATATCCAATTATGTTCAGCCATATTAAGTTTTAACTACTTAATAATTAGTGTAAAAAAAGAACCTGCATGAAGTTAGATGTAAAAAGCCTTTAGTATCATAGTCTCAAAATTGGATTATTTTTTAAAAAAGCCCCTTGATCACTCATGTCATGTAGTAGTAGCTGGCAGAGAGATGAATTTCTGACAGACCTTAACTCCAATTCTTTCAAACTCTTTGACAAGAGAATTCATATCTCCAAGGAAATAATGATGACATTCACAAAATTGGGGTACCCTTTGGGGCACACCCCAAGGTCCATACCTCCACTTTATATACTCTACTAGTATGTGATATCCTTCCTATGTGAGACTTCTTATTTTTTCAATTCACAACAACATTAACTCTCTCATTAATGTCATCATTATTTTCTATTATATTATTTCTATTTACACGTCGCTTTCATATTAGCCTTGCATTAAAATGTGTAGGATCTTGCATATTTTTGCCTCTAAACCTCAATATATTTCACTAATTTGCATTATGTGAATATTCATATCAGTTGTGCAAATTAAAAAAAAAAAAAAAAAAAACTTAATTGCAGTTTTGGTCCTCTATTTTAGCTGAATTACGAAAATAATCTCCCATTTTATTTCTCTTCAGTTTTGGTCCTCAAATAGAATTTTGGTCCTAAACTTGATAAAATGTCATTTTTTTTAAACCACACCACATCAGTTATGATTATAGATTTCAGTTACAATTGTTGCACCACGAGATCTTGAGCCATGGTATGGCTTAAATAAGCGCAAAAAAACGATACTTCATCAAGTTTTGAACCAAAATCCTGTTTGAGAGACCAAAACTGGAGAGAAATAAAATGGAGAGACTATTTTCGTGATTAAGCTAAAATAGAGAATCAAAAGTGTAATTAAACATAAAAAAACACAAATAAGTAAGAACAAAAATCACAAAATTAAATGAAATAGTGTATAAATATAAATATCTTTTTCAATATTCTATAAAAAAAAATAAATTGAAATGAGTAATGCATTGAGTGTTACTAGCAGTACTGACAGGAATAGTTATGTCGATAAGCATCCCTCCCCACCCCTATTGACGTTTCAACATCTCTCCATGTCTGGTGGTTTGATTTTTCTGGCGTCTCAAACTTCTTTAATGCCAAACAATTTTTTTTTTATATATATATATAAATTAAAGGAAAGATATCTCTTAGTTTTTTTGACGTCAATACCAGTCATGACTAGAGCTGTCAATAAAGTCATAAAGTCTCAAATCTCTTTTCAAAAAATTTATACTAAGCCCCTAATATTAGGTTCTTTATTGAAATAAATTTTTTAAGGCTCCGACCTATTATTTCATTATTTTTTGTATGCTTAAATGAGGATGTTCATAGACCCAATGTTTTGTTAATTGAAATATTGTTTTTAAAATATTTTTTATATTTATTTTTCTCGAAAAACTATCACAAAATTTTCTCAACAAAATCTAAAATATTTTTTTCTCGAAAAAATTTGTGAGCAAAATCAAAAAAATTATTTTTCTTAAAAAAATCTTTTTTTTTCTCGAATCAAAATTATTTCGAGAAAAAATTAAAAAAAAAATTGTAAATCTTTTTTATCAGAAAAAATCAAAGTTTTTCATCGAAAAAATTTCAAAATTTTTTTGAAAAAGTGGACCCATAGGCCCACCTAAGCCGATAAATTTTTAGGGGCTTTTTGGTTTTCCAGACTAAAAATTAGTGTACTTGAGAAATTGATAGCTCTAGTCATGCCGCTGTATATATGTGCCTTACGATCAACAAATATATCAACCACATCATTTATTAATAATAATATTGTGTTGATCTAGCTTCTCAAACTTCATTTTCAGATTAATAATAATATGGTGTTGATTTCTCTTACTAGTCAAGCCCCTTGGGGCTATATATATGTGTCTTATGATCTACAGATATATCAACCACACCATACACACATAACACATAAGTGAAAGTTACATTATTCAATATCACTAAGCCATGGACAAGAAATCACTAGCTGGCTTGTGCTTCCTCTTCCTCGTTCTCTTTGTTGCACGTAAGCAAGCAATCTTAATTAGTATATTAATTAACTATATATTGCATTTCTTGTAATTTTGAATTATTAACGAAAATAATTAATAGATAAAAAATTAAGTATAATTTAATTTAATTTGTCATTAAATTTTAAAAACGTAAAAAAAAAATTATAAAAATCACGTCCAAAGTAGATATGAATGCTGATTATGCAATATATATTTAAAAATTGTATTGATATGTTAATTATATACATGCAGAAGAAATAGCGGTGAGTGAAGCAGCGAGATGTGAGAATTTGGCTGATACATACAGGGGACCATGTTTCACAACTGGTAGCTGTGATGATCACTGTAAGAACAAAGAGCATTTACTTAGCGGCAGATGCAGGGATGACTTTCGTTGTTGGTGCACTCGCAACTGTTAACTGCTGGAATTCATTCATATCTCCAACATAAGATAAATATTATATGAATAAGACTTTATGTTATATAAATAAATAAAACATGCACTAGCTGCATCTATCTTTGTATCGCGTCGTCTGTTAATTATCTATGTGTCTTTACTCCATCCTGCATAATGTATTAGTTATGCACTTTATCATATAGAATAAAAGGTTACATTAATTAATAATTTTGTTTCCTTTCTTAATTAGTCCATTTTTTGTTTTAACTTTTTTAAGGTTTTTGTGCAAAGATAAGAAAACATATAAAAGATGACACGTAATACTAACAATAATTATATGCAACTATATATACAATTATGTTCAGCCATATTAAGTTTTAACTACTTAATAATTAGTGTAAAAAAAGAACCTGCATGAAGTTAGATGTAAAAAGCCTTTCTCAAAATTGGATTTTTTTTTTAAAAAAAGCCCCTTGATCACTCATGTCATGTAGTAGTAGCTGGCAGAGAGATGAATTTCTGACAGCCCTTAACTCCAATTCTTTCAAACTCTTTGACAAGAGATTTCACATATCCAACTAAACCAGATTTAAATTTATTGGAGCAGCTTTTGTCACCCTCATCTACATCTTGAACTCCCCCTTTCACCAAACAACCAACTTGAGCACCTTCCATGTATGCTTTACATGCCACCAGAATATCATGTGCTCTGCTGTAGAAATGCCCCACAACTAAGTCCTCAAAATGCTGAAACAAAGAATGATTCGAAATAAATTGTTTGCGTAAAAAACAATTACAGGTATTCAATCATATATCACCGCGTAGATATTTGTGTAACATAGTAATTATTTGTAAAATAATATTATGACATAACACTAAGGCTCTAAAAATTTACATTTGTTTCCAACATTTTTATTATTTTATTATTTCCTTTGAATTGAAATGACATGCATTGTCAGTATAAATCAGTTTTACACTAATATAAATCAATTTTATACTGACATCAAATAAGCATCTATTGTTTTGCCACACTAACCTACTTTTTAAGAATGTATTTTGAAATTGATTGTATGAAGTGGCAAAATAGTGAATTTTTCTTGAATGTCAATGTAAAACTCATTTACATTGTCAATGCATGTCCCTATGTGCTACAAACAAGAGAACTTGTGGAAAAGCAAATTTGCTAGAGATATAAAAGAAATGAACCAAGAGTAGAACAAAACCTTTGGAGGCCTTCTTATAGTATACATCATTGTGTTCAATGATAGAAGGAATGTATCCTCGTTATACTGCAGGGCCTTCATTTCACCATTTGCCGAGCCACTCATATTTGCAAATCCAGGTTCATTGAAGAAAGGCTTTGCATTCAAGATTAGTCCTTGTATTGAAACGAGAACTTGTAGAATTGTTGAAACACCAGGAGTCCATTTCTCTTTTGGGCCGCCAGACCAGGTGTTAAGTAGACTGAGGCATACTTTACCGCACGCATACAAATTTGGGTTGAGACGAAGACCTCCAGAGTGGTAGTGGACTAGCTGCCACGAATTTTAAAAAAAAAAAAAAATCCCTTTTGTCAGAATTGAATTAAAAGAGTGAACAAGAAAATAATGTTGGTTAGATAAAGTATCCTCAACCGCATACCGGGGGTACATTGGGATAGCTACTTGGAAAGTAGATATCAAAAAAGAAAAGACCATCGTGATAAGGAGTCCCTTCTGCTCCAATAATCACAGCCCTCAAGAGATCCATCCTTGATTCATAGACTCTCACAAATATTGTATCTGATGAGCATTAAAGAAAAAGTCAAAGAAATGCTCAGATTGCGCCATATGCCAGAAGAAGGTTTCACACTATGGTATTTATAAGTTCTTGATTCCAACTTCAGAACAAATATTTAGAGTGGACAACACTGAGGAAATATTCGGCAATCTTTTCATAAGGATGTATTGTGAAGAAAATAAGCCAAGACCCTTTCGACAAAACAGCAACCAGGCGTATCATTTCAAAAGCAATGAACAGAGTTCTATAGAAAAAATTAACAATGATTGGATACAGGCCATTAGTAAAGTCCATCAGCTTGAAAAAGTAAACTGAATACTAAGTGTGATAATGTGATATGCCATGGAAAATATTACAAGCTATTTTGTACCATGGAATACTAAACTCACCCGGCAAATCCTTCTCCAAAATCTTCCACTCTTCTTGGATTTTCTTAGCCCAACTCTTTGGATTCTGCTCAGGAAATAGGCGACATGTGAATCCATATAATTAAGACTATAACGGAGGCAAAGTACGTCTTTCAAATAATAAAAATATTAAAACTAACCTGCTTCGTGGAGGACTTATTTTTGATAAAGAAATGGTCCGAAGTGTCGATGACGGTGTCAAATTGCTTAAAACTTCGAAATTTTCTCAGAGTTTCATTTACGGTTTCACCAGTGATGATCAAATCTGGGGAATTCACAGTTGCTCCATCATCTCCGTCTCTGGCGGATTTGAGAACCCGAAGGACGTGCTCAGGAGGAGCATCAAAATAATGAGTTGGATTAGCAGTGTTATAATTATTAATAGAAAATGGGATAATACTAGGATGACTCGTCGACAACCAAGCATGAGTTGGAATCGCAGTATTATAACTATTAATAGATACCGGAGGATGCAATGATCCATCCTGTCCAATGAAATTTGAATGCAACGAACTACTGCTACTACCAACTGCCTTCTTAGCAATTCCAAATTTCCCGGAATACGGCGTCTTACCGCCACGTTGTACCATTATGCTATCTGCATTGACATCCGAACTGTGCTTTTTTGAACCAAAAAAAGCAGATTTCATTTTACTGTGGAATGATTTCATAAACCACCGAGACTTAGACGACCCTGAACCTGATCCTGATGAATGATTCGAGTCACGCCGCCCACTGCGCTGCGATGTAGCTGATTTCTTCTTATTAGGGGCAGGTTGAGACAAGTTTGTTCCAGAAGCTTGATCAACATTATCCGTTTTTATTAGCATACTAGAACTACCCATTTTAGATCCTTCGATTTTACAGTTATCTTTAGCATTGCATGTACTATTTCCGGTCTTCTTCAAACCTAGGTCATATTCTGGCAACCATGTAAAAGGTGCTTCAATTCCGGGAGGTATATCCACATTATCAAACTGTGCCTGTAATAAAGCATACTCGTCTACATCCGCATAATCATCTGACAACATATCAAGGTAGTCATCGTCATCAAATGAAAGATTAGATCCAGGGCCGTCAATGTTGATTAAATTATGTGATATTGAAGGGTGGCCACTAGAAGACTCAATCCCGCTAAATGATCCAAATTTGTCCAAGCCAGACTGCCAAAAAGTAAAATCAGACGATTCTTGAAAAGTATAATCATTAACAAGTTGGAATAGATAATATCAATATACTGCAAGAAATAACATCTTATACAAACCACAGCTCGATGATCACTATAACCCTCATGAACGGCTTCAATTGTCTTCCCCTTGTCACGTTTACCAAGTTTTTCAGCAATTATCACTAAATCATTAGAAACGTCGTCGTCGTCGTCAATGTCAATCACGTCATGCATAATGGCCTACAAGAATAACATAAAATTACTATATGTGAGTGACGAAAAAGATGGATTATGCCAGAGAAAATACCAAAAGAAAAAACTTTAAATCCAAAAATTCACATTCAGCAAAACTAAATAAATACATATATAAACCTCAATCGAGTTGTCTTGTTCTGATTGGAACTGGGAAAATTAAATTTTAAAAGGACAAAAAGAAAATAAACAAATAGACCAGCACAAATCAGTTTAGTGTACCTGACCACAAGCCATGTGATAACACAAATTAATAAAAATATATTTCAATTATTTCTTGGTTTGAAACAGTACATGGAGAATGAACAAATGCATTAACAACAGCATATAAATTATCCTTGAAGATCCTAACAAATAGCACTAGCCATAAACACCATTCCACACCCAAGATGCCCCTACAATAAAACTCACATAGCCTAACTCTCCATCTAAATCATATCAACGAAATAAAATCATCAATTTAACATGTGGGCTCCACACATAGCCAAGGTTTCAAATTTTCAGTTGCAGTCATGATCCTTGATATTGCAGAAAATGACCTTCAGCTGATGCTACCTCAATTACAGTCACGATGTGACCGCAGACATGAAAAACTTAAATGATGCAGCCATTATCACAACCTATGTAGCACTGACATTTCAAATTGAAGGCGCGTAAGGCCTCTGAGTGTCGGTGTCTGACACTAACATGACACCTACACATGTTATTGCATTCAATTACTTGTATTTTTTTCATATTATTACTAGTGTCGGCTTGTAAGTGTTATGGTTGGTGTTTGTGTATGTGAGTGCTTCATAGATCACAACCCCTAACCATTTTTTTAAACCCCTGACCATTTTTTAAAACCATGCATTTTCCCATAATATAACAGCCTATAAAAAAAAACGCATGATTCTGGACCTGTATAAAGTTAAACCATAAATCATAAACAATTTATACAAAGGTTATGCTTCCTTTTATATTTCATATAAGAAAATACCAAATTCAGTAAAATAAATAAATAACCAAAAGTAGCAATGTTGCAATGAGGAAATTCTCACTAAACCGATATTAGTACTAACAAAGCTCAGATTTAGCAACTAAAACAAAACACGAAAGGTAATCACAATCATAACAAAGGTGATGACTTTAAAGCAGAAACAAAAAAAGCAGAGGCATACAAATTGATCATGGCTGAAAAGAGAAAACCCAGATTAAGAATTAAGAATTTCTTTTACAAAAATGAAAACTTTGAATAGATAAAGACACCCCACGAGAAAAGAAGGGGGGAAAAAAGAAAGAAAGTAAACAAACCCTTATATGAATTTGAGAAAGAACTGAGAGAAAAGATGGAAAGTTAGGAACCTGTTTCTGTTTTTTGTATCTGGAAGGGTGATGGTGAATTGGAGGAGGAATTTCAACAACGTCAGGGTCCATGAAACTTGTTTTGCGAATAAAATCAAAGAGAGAGAGAGAGAGAGAGAGAGCGAAAGAGTGAGAGAAGAGTGAACGTTTGGCGCGGGGTGTGTAACGCAACACAACAAACACAAACAAATAAAGTGTGAAAAGTAAAACAAAGAAACAATAATCAGAGAGAAAGAGGGAGACTTTTCAGTCTTTGTTAAATAAGGAAAATTAACAAATTTAATATATTTGCACCCAAAACTACGATATGATTGGGGAGAAAAATTTAATGGTATTTTTTTATGTGGTTCCTTTTTTCTATTTTTATCAATTTTTAGTTTTTGTTTTCTATTTTAAAATCAATACTTTTAGTCCATTTGTTTCTTTTTGATATAAATATTTTAGATGAATCAACACTTTTTAGTCCATTCCTCTCTTTTTGACATAAATATTCTAGGTGAAATAACACTTTTAGTCTATT
>JBBPBP010000002.1:44468368-44478483 GCA_037974735.1 Cicer chorassanicum | reverse complement strand
TAGTTCATAGTGGTGAAGACTTTATAGTCAATTGAAATATTTTTCTTTTTCTCCTCTAAAGGCACTGGAAGGGTCTTGCAACATATTGGATTTAATATTGTCTTTTTTACCTCTATTTTAAACTATTGGAATTATATTTTTTTTATGTGGTTTCTAATTTAAAATATTCATAGCTATTAATAATGTTCTCAAATTCATCAATTTTTTAAATTTGTTTTAAAAGTTTAATTGTCATGTACAGTCACTGTAAAAAGTTTTATATTATAATATATTACAATAATTCATGACCACTATCTTGGAAATAATTATAATAAAAGTCAAATATCTTAATAATTCAATGATTTTAATTAATAAACAATGTAAATTATTTATTTTGATAATATATATGAATGATTACTCTTTGTTTATTAAAGAAGGGATCGAAGTCAAAAAAAAACTACACGAAAATAATAGAGCATGGTTTAGTATTTTCTCTATTTCTTAGAAGAAATAGAATTATATATTATTATAATTTTTAGATATATAAATAATTTAAAAATACACATGAAAATAGTGACTTTAACTAAATATTTATACACTGGAACTATTTAATAGAAATTTCTATTTCTTTTAACAAATTGTGAGCATCTAACTCATAAACCACAAAATTAAGAATGACATATCCACACCCAGTGGGTACCCGCAAAAAAAGTTCACAATTGATAGGGTAATAGGTATGGGCACGGAAACGGGTAATTACCCGCAAAATTAAGCGGGTATGGATGTGGGTATGTGTACTATAGTACCCACCCCGTCCCGCACCCGCACTTATATAAATATATTATTTATTTATTATATTAATGTTTAGTTTAATTAATTGTTTTCTTTTATGTTTTAACATTTATTAATATCATTGAACCACTACAATATTTATAATCAAAAGATAAACGTTTGCAAACTTTTTAAGAATTTGATTATGATGAATAGCTAAATAACTTTGACTTTATAAATAAGAGTTATATCTTATTAATCGTATCTTTATAATTATACTTGTTACTTTCTATCAATTGTTTTTACAAATCTCAAATAATATTGTCGTATGACTTACAACTTCATAAAATATTATTATGGATATTTGAATGTGTATTGTAACGAGTGTTCATTTGAAATGTTTTGAGTTAGAAAATATTTTGGTTTATAATACTTTACGATTGAATTTAAGATATTTGAATAATTTTTAAATTTAATCACAACAATAACATTTATTTATCGATTTATTTTAGTTAAATCGTGGGTAATAGGTATGGGTATGGCTACGGGCACTTAGATACCCAGAAAGTAAGGGTACGGGTATTAAAATTGATACTCAAAAAGGTACGGGCACGGATATGGGTATTTTTTTAAACTGAGAGTATTGGAACGGGTACTATAATACCCTACCCAAACCTACCCATTGCCATCCCTACACAAAATGAACTTGAGAAGGTGGGGATCTTCGTAAACAATCATATTCCTACATTGAAAGTAACCAAAATTAGCAAATAAATCAATAAAAATATCGATCTCCCTATAAGTATGACTAACTCTAATTTCTCAATCTAGGAACATTAGCCTTTGGATTCAATTTAAAATACCCCTACCAAAAAAGACTCAATGATGAAATTATGATCACGAAAAGGTTACAATGGTTTGACATATTAATTCAAATATGAGTAATAATTTAAACCATACCTTATTCATGAATAACTAAAATAATTTCACTTTATCATAGATTTATTCAATTACATACTACATTATTCAAGTACTCATATCACTGATTTCATATCTATTGATCACAAATTTACAATATAGTTATTAAAGATTCATCAAGATACCATTAAACCAATTTTAAATTTTAAAAATCAATTAAATACGAAATAAATATTTCTAACAAGTGACACCCATAGTGGGGGTCCGTCGTTAACATGATAACTGTGGTTCAAAATTGGTAATTTGATTGTTGTAAGGTAATTTAAAAAAAAAAAAATATTTGTAAGGTAATTCATTGAGCGTTGTTGATACACTTTAATTAGGCGAGGAGTTAGTGGACAAAGTGAGTGGGGATCATGGAGTCAATGGTGTATAAATATTAAACACTGGTTATTGAAAAGCAGTGTGAATAAAACTTCAATTCAGACTCATGGACTCTTTTAGTCCTTCTACAAAAGCATGTCATAGATACCTTCCCCATCGGTAATAAGGACAACACTTGGATACAATTTGTCAACATTACTTTTACAGCTCTTCAATTACATTATCAAATAGTATTAAATTATTTTAAATTTTAGTTTAATCAAAATAACACAATGGTTTCACCAAACTAACCAACAATCTATTTGTGCACAAGAGGAAGCTCATACACCATTAATGAAACCTCTGCTTTGAGACTTTAGGCTTCAAAAAAGAGCTTTAGTTCTAAGAAAGTGTTAATAGTTTTCCTTTAGGGATTTTAGCGTTCACACAAAAATCCTTTAAAACGAAATATCTTTAAAAAAATTGCCATGTTAATTCTGCTTAATGACTGAATTTAAAAAAAAAATGGAAAACTTAGAAAAATATTGAACAAAGTTAATGTCAAGTGAATCCTGACTAATATTGAAAAACTTATATATAACATTAAATCCAGAATAATGTGACAAACAAAATTTAAATAATAAACAAGTTTCTCTCAAAGGCACATAAACAGATGTAACATTTGATGGACTAATAAATAATCCTCGGACCAATTTGGCTTCTTCCCATAATATCGTCCTATCAGTCGCACCAGACATGAAAGACTCTTGAGGCAATCCCAATGATAGAGCTGCCACATTTGTTGAATAAGGAATTGTTCATTCCTTCCAACTTGAGTATACTAAAAGTTCTCCAAGCTGTCGTCAAATTACTTAGCAAACAAATTTGAAATTATGATATTATGATGTGGGAATGAATCAACCAGAATTATCCATAAAAAGGGTTGGGTGTGCAGAATATATATGGCATACTTCTTCATATATGACATCTCATTCAAGGGCACTACATGTCTGTCGACCACAACGAGGAGAGTGGTCTCCCCTTCCGGCATTCTGTGACACAAGCAAGTACAATCTCTTGCAACTGTTTCTCCACATCTTCTATAGGTTGGCAAGCATCTACAACCTGAATCAAGCCAGTGGAAAGAGGATGAAAAACAAAAGGAAAACTAGTTGTAGCTTTTGTAAAATCACATTGGCTCGCAGGGATTAATGCAAACCCAAAGTGATACCAAATATGTATTAAATGGCAACGAGCAAGACATGTAGGGATCATAGAAACAAAATTACCAATTTAACAGACTGACATAAGACAACAAAGTAATAGTATCAGAAAAACAGTCCATTACCTTCCAGGAGGAATCGTGAAGAACACTGTAATGTTCAGCAACTTTCTTTTGAAATTCCAATTTTTCATATCTCTCACCACCATACCCTCCTCTTTCTGCAGCTTTCTGATATGAATGTGCAACAAATATAAATAAGAAAACTGGGAAGCATGCATGAACAAAACTCAAACATGCTAGCCAATCAATAGTGAAAAAAATCAGAAAATCAAGATGGACTTATTATAGAAGCAAGAGATCAGAACTCATTTGTGCATTCGGACTTGAACCACCCTCCTGAAGGAAAGTAATACATCTAACTTTTTAGAAATCAACTCCCCATTCCCTATTTAATTCAAAATATTAGATCCCAACATCATGCAACATAGAAAAGGGAGCAGAGAAACACTACAGAAATAAGTGTGGTTTTATTACAGAATAAAAACTTTTTCCAGCATGAAAACAAATAAAAAGTAATGGGCAAGAAATATTGTTTCTAAAACTGCGGATATGATAAATAAAGCAGTTTTGAAATAGTGTCTTGAATCTCAAAACCTAACCTAACAAATCACATTTTATCGGCCACATAGAAAGTGTTGCTTACATCTGGTGATATGTCAAGGTATGCTACCAGATCTGGAGCCAGCAATCCAATTTCCGGGGCCTGCAAAATTTAAAATTCACTGTTTACTAACAGAGAGAGAATGTAAGCTATTATACATATAAAAAACTGAACTAGAATAGAAGACCTCTTGAGAAGTTCTCATGAACATTTTACCTTACACCATTCAATATCTAGTCCCTTAGCAGATGAGAAAGCCACCCCAGAATAAGAATAACGATCAACAATGAGGGTAATTCCACTTTTCAATTTTGCTTCCATCAATGACCTGCATAGACAACACAACTTTATAAAAAAAATCTTGCAATTTCACTTGTCATGAGCAAGTGAAAGGAAAAAATGTCCAAATGGTTTGATTGCTATGAAACCTGCATGCAACATAAGATAATAAGCACCACATTTTAGGATATAAATCTAATCATGTTATCACCAAAGTCATAATAGCCATATTAACTTAGTAACTGGAGCCATGTCCCAAGCTTATTGAATTCTGCTTCCCTCAGAGTCAGAGTCCATGTCAGCCTTACAAAACCACATGTCATCACAGCAGTAATACAACACAGCAGCTTTCTTCTTCTGATTACATAAAGCATATGTTCATATTATAAGAAGATATCGCTTATTTGGCTTCTAAAATCACTATGGAAAATAGAGTTTTTTATCAAAGGACTTAAATGCCTAAGCCATGTATGGTTTCCACTTCCTGATTTATACCCCCACTCTTCTTGGAATACTTCATCTACTTTCCAGCTAGACAATGCCCCATGGCCACATATCAAACTTCCAATATCTCCCATGCTGCTTTTTACATACCACTACTACTATATTAAAACCTCCTAAACCCCCAGCTGTCCTCCCACAAGCTACAAGCAAAATTAAGACATAATGGCAGTTCACAGGACATGAATTTCACAAACTAAAACCCAGAATGGGCATACGACAAATAATAACATAACAGATATGAAAACAAAAACAAAAAAAAGTAGAAACCTCTTTTCCCAACGATTAGCACTGAAGAGAAGATGAATAGTATGATCATCCAACTGTGATGCGTTTGTAAGATAAGCCGATATC
This sequence comes from Cicer chorassanicum, assembly GCA_037974735.1. Classification (NCBI taxonomy): domain Eukaryota; kingdom Viridiplantae; phylum Streptophyta; class Magnoliopsida; order Fabales; family Fabaceae; genus Cicer; species Cicer chorassanicum. The sequence goes on along the minus strand of JBBPBP010000002.1, from coordinate 44,473,432 downwards.
ATTTGCCCAACACTTGTAGTTCTATCAGGAAATCTCCATAGTTCAGAAGAGATCCCTTGTCCCTCCAAGTAGGACACTAGTCTGCTACACTGAGAAGACTTCCCAGAACGATCCAAGCCTTCTAGGACAATCAAGGCACCTCTAGACTCCTTATTGTTGCCCTCTATGCTACAACTAAGATTACCTTCCATTCTTATCTGCCTAGGAAAACACTTGGAGGATAACTTTGCTTGATAATTCAATGAATTCTGCAACAGTAGTGGTCTGGAACTCCTGCAAAAGAAAAATCAATCCTTATAGAAGCAGAAATAAAAAAAATAAAAAAATAATAAAAAAAGAAGTCTTTTTAATGGGTTGGCATTGGTAAGTACATGATCAATCATTATAATATTGTGCCATGAATCAAGCAAAAGTAAACAAAAGACAAAAGAACTTCAAAACTACTACTTTCAATTCATTGTTTGATGAGAAATCCCAACACAACTAGAATCGTTCAATTTTAAACTGAAAGCCTTTGCATTTTCCTCCAGGCAAAACAAAAGCATTACTCAACCACTGGACTGAGCACTATTCTAGGTTGAGTAAATTTCAAAGTTCAGACATAGTATATAACCAAATATAATAATAAAAAATTTAAATAAGTGGTAACAAACACAGAATCTAATTAAAAAAATTCTTATTTTTTAACAAATCAGATTTGAAGTTAAAACCAGAAGAAGCAAGGAATTCTTACAGTGACTTAAAAGCTGTGGTGCAAGTGCCATAGATCATATCCTCACCACACCCTTAAACTGAACCAAAATAAAAGGAAATTAAAAAATTCACACAACTTGACAAAGGATCAACATATGGTTGGTTGTCAAAGTTCTTTTCTGTGGAGGGCTTAGGAGATTAGGATTAGTGATTTCTAAACTATAGCCCCTTTGGCAACTTTAGTTTCCTCCTTTCGTACATTTTTCTTTAAATTATTTTTTGTTAAAAAGAATTGTCTTTTACACTCATAGTTAATAAAAACCATTGATTTTATCATCTCACCACATTATTGTACCTTCCATCACAAAATAATTACCCAATCAATGGCTTGTGTTGGTTGTCAGTGTAAAATTATTTACACCTACAGTGCATATCTATTATACTCTCTTTAAATAGACAGCAGAAATGCCCAAAATCCTATGAACCAATGTAAATATAAAAATACCTTGTGAAAAATGATTCAATGTATAACATAATATGAATATTCAAACATTATTAAAAACTAGAATAACCCCACAGAAAAATCATTAAAAATAGCAATTACTTAAACCACGTTTTCTTAAGATATCTCAAAAACATTCACAACATATTGCAACCAAAAAAGCCTAAAATTTCAACTCGCAAATATATCATCACATTCACCGATCAGTACTACTCTATTCTCCCAAAACTAAATGCATCAACAATACGCCACACTTTTCAACCAAAGAGCAAAAAAAACATATTTTCGTAGAATGTGTTTTCACTAGATTGGGAACAGACAAAAAAATGGAACAACGTTTACAAACGGAAGTGGATTTGAACCGAAACTGAAAAGCCGTACCAATAAGACGCGATTTGAACGAAACAAAGAGAAGAAGCGGGTCTAGCGATTTGGGATTTTAGAAGCAAAAGAAGTTGAGTTGGTGAAGGTTCGATAGATGTGAAATTTGAGAGTGAGATGAGGGTTTCTTCTAATTGGGGTTTCCGAAAGTTAGGGTTTCCATGGGGTTTGAATTTGGGCTGGAGGACAACTACAATGGCAGGAAAAAAAGGGTTTTCAGAAAGTTTTAGGGAGCGGGAAATGGAGGGAGAATTTTTTATATATATTTATTCCCCGTAATGCAACCATAAAACGTTCTGCGTTTTTGGTTTTTTTAGAGGATTTTGATTTTTCAAATTGTAATATTAATTAATAATAATAATTGAAAACAAATGCATCAAAAAACAAAATATGCATTAATAAATAGAACATAATACACTTAAAAATAAAAAATAATAAAAACATATATTTTTTATAAATAAACTACAAATTATTATTGTCTTTCCCAAGTGTCTCTTAGTCGCATATTGAGGTGGCCATCAATTACACAACGTCTTTGATTAGGTTGATTTTGTTCAGATTTGTCTTATGTCCGTGTCATTAGTTAGAGGTTGCTATATGTGATGTGTTGAACCTAAAGTCTTAAAAATTTGGTGAAGCGATATTCGTGTTAAAGTTAATCTCCTATAATTCCAACCATGTTATTGATTTAAGGTAGTATATGAATTTTGAAATGGGATGATATGTCAGAATCAAAAAAGCAACAACTAACTCGTGAGTTTTGCAATGAATCTCAAATAAGCTAGGAAACCCGAAGTCTATTAAGGGACAAGGAGTTTGCATGTCTCGTGTTGATGAAACATAATATAAGAATGACTTTTGTGTGGGTTGGAACATTGATGGAACATAATATGAAAATGATTGTTGTGTGGGTTGGAACATGGGTTGATAGTTTTATGAAGTTGATTTAGTAGGGATATGTTTTGATGGAGCTTCCTATTAATGGAATTGTTGGCCTATAGACATAAATTATTTGGAATGTTGTCTAAATCAAATCACATATTCATCGTTTTATTGTTATGCACTTGAAATTTAATAAATTATATACTTCCTCTGTTTCTATTTATAAGCAAAAATTTAATTGTATTTAATCTAAATTTGATATTAAAGACATCAATAATTTTGTTTATAAATAAGAAAAGAAGAAGTATATTACCATTATTTTTAAAATTTTGACTTCATTATCATGTAATTTCAACCTCCATTATCTCTTTTGGTTGACTCATTGGAGAATTTGGAAATCTAATAACAATTGTTTCAAGGGATGAAGATACCTCTCTTCAACATAGTTTTAGCTTTTGTCTTGAATATGACTAAGAAATTGAATGCTTGTTTCAAGAAGGGTAGCTACATTTTCAGTATATAGGCCACAACTCATCATCTTAAGGCTGTCTAAAAGGGTCTCCGCATCTTTTTAAGTTGTCCAAGGCTTCAATATATTATTACCACACAAAATATTACATTTATTATATTACTTGTTGTATAACATAATAAATAAAATCCTTAAAATATACCAATTAGCATTATTATGTTATTGTTAATATCGAAGATGGTTTGACATCCTTTAAAGTAATATATAGAGCACTTATTATGGTATTGAGCGTAGTGAATTTATGAGACAAAATGCACATGTGGTTATGTACTGATTGACCTTGGTAGTGGTGTAGTTGTTTCAAGATCAATTAAACAATTAATGAATAATATTCTCTTTTAAAATGGTGGAACCATATCAAGTTGATTTCATATCATCCTCAAGAACCATATCAAATTTCCAAAGTATTCTCCACTTATAACCGAACTTATATACTAATCTTTAAATATAGGAAAATTTATTTAAAAGAATAATGTCTCCCAAAAAGATATTCTTCCACAATCTTTTGTTTATTTTCTAGAAAAGCGAAAACAATTTTGAGTTTGATTAAAATTATGAAATTGATTTTATATTTCTCTCGTCTATTAGAAATAGCCTTTAATTTTTACCATAACAAATATTTTGTTGAAAAAATATTTAAAAATAATCTACACAAAGATAATTAAAATATTAAAATAATTATTTTATTTAAAAATAGTGATTTTCCCTCCAAATTAATAAAAATTAGAGCACGCCACATAACTGGTAACAGAGATAAGAACAACAACAAAAAACCAATAATACATGACATCCCTGATTTTTTGTTTATTTGTAGTTTCGTTTTCTCCATTTTAATCAATTCATATAATTAATTCATTAATCATAGAAAATTTTTTTAGAAATTATTTTTACAATTCCATGATTATTAATCGTTCTACTCTACGTGATATTGATAATATTATTTTTTATTAAAAAATTAAAATAAATTATCAAATTTTAAAATAAATGAACCAATTTAGTAAAAGTAAAAATAGATCACTACATCTGAAATGAGCTGGATAGTTGCGCCAGCTCTCCCTTAAATTTTAATTTGAAAAAAAAAAAAGAAACTATAAATTCAACAAAAACAATATGAGATCCTAGTTATGATGATCCTATTCCTAATCCTGTAATTGTTATTGATTATTACCGATGGATCTCAAACATTGAATCCCTCAGCGCGGAGGCAAATCTTATGAGCTTCGATCCACTTCGCACAAGCCACCTCACCGTGCTCCACTATGCACTCATCCCGCAGCTTCTTCGTCTCAGGACAAGCGCAGCATATTTTCTTCTTAGGTTTCAACACTTCACACGCTGTTGCTGTTCCTTGGTTCAACACAGTGGAAGAACTAACGCCGCCGTTTTGCACTTGTGCGCTACCCATCCAATCAAATTTTCTACGACATATTACAATCAAACATCAACAATCAACAAATGCATTAATAACAAATGAATGAAGAAAAATCGAAATAATAAAAAGTGGAATTGGAGGAGAACATTGATTCAACAGTTATTTGAATTTGGAACCTTTTTCTCTTATGCGATAATTAGGGTACGGGCGAAACGGCAGTGTTGTGTTGCGTTTAGCTTGACCTAATTTTTTACTGCGCCCTTTTTATGGTGAAAGAAAAGGAAACGCTGCAGCTTGTGAAACTGAAGAAAAGGCAGTGTCTAATATACAAAAATTTAATGACAAAAAAAAAATTGTATCTTGTTTTTTATGCTTAGTTCACACCTTTTTATTTGAAGATATCTTTTATCTTATACAAAATGTTTAATATATTATTAGTTCTATTGGTATAATTATATATTTTGTATTAGATATAGTAAAATTAAATAGAGTTAGTTAACTGCAGTTAATTTATTAAGTTTTTATTAGTTATATTTTTGTATTAGAGATAATAAAGTTATTTAAAGGATTTTTTTTTTAGAAAAAATAGTAAATTTCATAATAAAGTTATTTGTCAGTTGAATTATAACTTAAAGACTTAGAGGTGTTTAATCTACTATATATTTAATTATTTTTCTATATTGAATATTTAATTTATTTTTTATA
>JBBPBP010000002.1:44404161-44468206 GCA_037974735.1 Cicer chorassanicum | reverse complement strand
GTAAATGCAATATTAGTAACCAAATAAACACTTCAACTGTACTATATTATATTGAGTCAAAAAAATATTTTTCTTCAAAAAGTAAGTACTATATATTTTTGTTGAATAGTTTAATTGTAATTTCAATATTCCCCTATTTTTATTAATTCGCAAAATTGATCTACATATTTTAAAATTTGATTGTTTTAATAATTTGTTATTATTTTTTAACTAAAAAATGACAACATGATTTGTATCAAATGATGTGGCATATAATATAAAATAAAGCTTACAAAATTGTAATAAAATTCTCTTAAAATTTCATTTTCAAATTTAAAAATTATTCATTTTTGTAATTTAATTAATGACACATTAATAATTAATGTATCTAGATGACTCTACAGACCGTATGTCATATCATCATTTTTTAGTTCAAAAATACGAAGAATTGACTGAAATTGTCGAATTTTACATATGATGACCAATTTCGTGAATTGGTGAAAATAGGGGGACCAATACAGCAATTAAGTCTTGTTAAATTTATATTTTTTTCACTTTTTTTATTCAAATAATCTAATTATTATACTCATATTTTTTGTATTTTTATAGATGATTACTTTTTTTACTAAAAAATGATATCCGTTCATTTAAATTAATACATCGTATTTTTATTTATTTAAAAAAGACGGTAAATTCTATCATAATTAACGCACAAAATTGTGGATCTAGGACATGACGTTCAACCTAACAATATCGACATTTGTCAATTGAGGTAAAATTTAAGAACAAATTAATACATTATATTGATCGAGAATACTACAAATTCGATAAAATAAAATAAAAATTGAATATAAGAGTTCACAACCTTAAAGTTAATAGTATAAAACGACAAAAAATCTATAAATTTAACAAAATTAAAATGACAAAAATACTCATACCTTGCAATGTTAATGACAGTGAAGTGATTGATTAAATATATTTGTCTTTTAACATGAACATTACTAGCAAAATTGTGAAAGAAAACACGAAAAATGATAAAGAAAAAACAAACAAACTAAAAAGTAACTTTATCCTCAAACCACTTGTATTACGAAGAAAGAGAGATAAAAAACTAGAGAGACGTTGCTAAGTTAGAAATTTGGGGGAAAGGTTAGCCGTAATATATAACCTTTCATCTTTACAGATGAAAAAAACTGTCATAATAATTTAAAATTTATTTGAGGAGTAAATAAAATTTAACACAAAATTATTAAAGTCATATATATATATAAAGTCATACACCAAACTCAAATATTCTCGATCGACTAATTTAAATGGTTAAATATATAATGATATACATATATAAATATAATAATATAATAAATTAAAATTATAGCTTATTACGCGTAAGCAAATAAACATAATCTTTTTATAATAAAAAGATACACTAAAAATAGTAAGGTTTTTTTTTTTATAAAAGTATAAAGGGTATTTTAACTCTACAAATAAACACATTTGACTTATGAATGTTGTAATTTTTAACTAAAATGATATTGTAAAAAAATTATATCACAATATATCCGATTAAAAGAATTGTATAATGATGTACATAATAATATTTAAAAATTTATTTATTTTTTAATTGTACATTATATCTTCCACCCAAAAGTTAGAGACTATACTTTAAAGTATATAAATCTATTTAACAGACTATCTAAAAGACATATCTCTATCAAATGCTCCAGCTCTTCTATACCAACACATGACTAAGAGATTAAGTTATTAACTAATTTTAGCCTACTATATTTGGTAAGATTAAGATTGTGGAAACAAGGATATAAACACATTTGACCAATACTATGGATAGTACACCAAAAATTTACAATAAAATAGTACTCATGAAAAGGATGAACAACCAAACAAATAATTATGTGTGCTTATAAAACACAAAGCAAGCAATTGTATCCAATTTTCCACAAAGCTCTCCATTTTACTTGAGAATTTGATCAACCACATACCCAAAGAAAGCCCAAGATTTTTCATTAGATGTAAGCTTAATTTCTCCCTTGTTCTAGAGTTTGAAAAATCTTGTTTCTTTCTCACTAAAACTCAACCTTTTATATTTTATTTTGGCACTCTTCTTTCTAGAATTTAGATAGACAGTGATTTTGGTTAAAATCATGGTGTCAACGTAACTTTAGTAAAAAATATTTTCTAAAGAATTAACAAAATTACATAATCACCATAATTTGATCAAATTCACTATCAACCCAAATATGCACAATAACTACTAATCATATTTCTCTCTCCACATGTACAAAAGAAAAAAGACCCAAGAGATGGCCAAAGCAATATCCCCAAAAGCATGCCTAGGCCAATTATAATCAAGATCTTCAAGCTTCCCTTCAAAGTAAAATCTCCAAACAGCCATAGAAACATGAAGAAAAACACACCCTTTAGCAAAGAAACTCTGAAACTCCATGTCCTTAACACAAGCAACCATGAACACAAGGGACCCAATTGTGAACAACAACAACCCAGAAAAAGAATCTGATGTTTGAATCAATAACTGATCATGTGGTGTCGAACCTTGAAGCTTAATTGCTGTCTTTGGTCCATGGCTTAATACATATATATCTTTTGACCAAAAAACCATCAAAGATCCACAAGTCAAAGCTATTGCTGAATGAAGAACACATATTATGAAAAAACATGATGAACCCATTTCTCCAAATAAAAACCACACTTTCCAACAACTCAATTTTCCTTCTTCCTCATCACACTTGAAAATTTTCAAACTTTACCAACCAATAGCAAAATCATGATTCTGTTTTGAAGAAAGGTAAGATTTTGATCTGACCCTTTTGAACAAATCAGATTCTGCAATTGATCATGGCCTAATATACAAACTTTCAAACACAGTAGCATAAGAATCAAGAATTTTCACCTTGAACTATAAGAAAAATCTCAACAAAGACACAGAAAAGAGAAACCCTTTGAAGCACTAGTGAAACAATTCTGAAAAGGAGATGAACCTTAGAGGGTTAAATATTGTGATTGAATTTGTATAGATTGTAATAAAATGAACCAAATGATAATTTTAATAATTTATTAAGCTATAAATAAATGGCTCATTGATTGTTTCCATACCTGTTAGCTTCCAATTTCCATGCTTTTGTGGTTGCTTCCTTACTTGTTTCAATAAGTAATTGAAATTATGTTGGTGGGTCATGGAAATGGGTCTACATAAGAAAATCAGAACATTGCGTCATTTAATTTTGTCTTTTGAAGCATGTAGGGCCTCAATTTGTATCTACTACTCTTATCTTGGTTGAGATTTTTTCTATTCTTTTTCAAGACTCAAGTCGGTAAGAGCTGCGAACCACGCGCACCACGTCGACACTGAGAGTAGTCACAACACCAAATGAATAATATGATTAAACACATACACAAAATAAATATTTTTTAATTAATAATAAAATAATTGATTTTACTTTATATATATCGATATTTAAAAGATATTTTTTTAAAATACTATATGTTTAGTCTTATGACAATACGATAATAACTCTTGAATTGAGTGAATTAATTTAAGAAATTTAATTAAAATAATTGATTTTTATGCTTACTTATTGTCATGTTCCGGATTAGTGCAGCAGAAATTTGTCACCTTCCATCTGAATTCTTAATATCTTGATATTTTGGTAAATCACACTAAAGAAACAGGTATCTAACTTTTTATAATACTTCAACCCTTTTTTTTTAATATTTTAATTTTTAATTTGGTGATACTGACCACTCTTATTTGTTTAAGTGTGTCATTCTTATTTGTTTAACTCCCATTGTGATCTTATTGAACAAATAAGAAAACGACTTTTCTAAAAATAAAAAAGATTTGTGTCATCTAAATAATTGTGACTAGAGAATAGAGACAAATTGCATTAAAATAGAGAAATTAATAGATGTGTACTTGTAAAAAAAATGAAACTAAAAGAAAAGATACATGAATAAACCACTATTTTGATCCTTGAATATATAGATATGATATTGTCATTTTAGTATCTAATTCAGTCAAAAATTCAAATTAGTCATTGACTCCTTTAAATATAATGTTAATTTAGTATTTGACGTTATTGTTAAGAGAAAATCTCTAATTAAATGTTTTGATGATAATTAAAACAAAAGGTTAATTAAGAATTATAATTATGATTCTAAGTGTTTTGGTATTTAACTTGTGTATTTGAGTGTGTTAAAACAAGACAAGTACCAAACAATTCAAAACATATCTCATTAAAATTAAAGAAAACAAAAACAACAAAACGAAGATCGATCATGCCATATGTTTGTAAAACGAAGATCGATTTTCACTTCCATCAGAATCAAGAATGATCAGTTCTGTGTGAAAGATTGCATCTTAGAAGCTTTATCAATCTTATATCTTTGTCAAGAATAAGCAATGATAAATCTAAAACAGAATCAGTCGAGAATTCGAAGAATCAAGACAAGTTTCATGAAGAAATATAAAAGCAAGATCATTCTTTATTTGGAACAAATACAAGTACAAAGGTACAGACTTTAAAGTACACTACAGTTGTACTTTCAAATCAAAAGCTTGCACAGTGACTCAAAACAAGCAAGTCATCTAAGAAAGCTGACAAGATCGAGTACAAGTCATATCACATTCAAATAAACTGATGATCCATCTTGGATTACAAGAATGTTATTGGATTCAACTTGTTCACTCTTGCTTTTGGTCTGCTTCAATCTACTTATTTTCTTATGATAGTTGTCCTCATCTCAGCGGATATATGAGCTGTCCTAACCTCTCTTGAAGCCTATAAATACAACATCAAGATGAAGAACAAAACAAAACTCAAAGTGCCAAGCAAAACATCAATCATATATTCATATTCGAGTTCTCTCAATATCAATCTTCAGCTTGCAATTATTTTCTTTGTGTTGTGTTAGAATCAGTAACAACTGAGTTTTAACTTATAGAATCTATTTCTCAAACAAGAGTTGAGCAAATACTCAGATTCTAACATCCTCATAATCCTTACTTTGTAACTCAAGGTTGGTGTGTTAAAATAGCTTGAGAAGTGTGTGAAAATCCTTTTATGTTTTAAAAGGTAGTTAGTGAAATCCTTTCTGAAATAGGTTAAGGTAAATATGTGGAAATCCTTTCTAAAATAGAAAGGTGGAAATTGTGTAAATATGAAGATTGATTTGCGAAAAGTTGTGTAACAACCAAGAACAATCTTGCCTTTAGCACTTAGTGGAAAATCTCACATTTGTGAGGACTGGATGTAGCCCGTGTTAGGGTGAACCAGGATATATGCTTGTGTAATATCTCTATCTCTATTTATTACATGCATTGCAATTAGTTTTTACATTGATAAAATTAATATTGTTGTTTTTACACTAACCAAGATCGTTCTTCGTATTACCAAGATCAATCTTGAGTAAAACTTTTAGTTTCAAACAATAATTTTTTAAAAGGGGCAATTATAATTCAAACCCCATTCCTTATAATTGACATTGTTACTTCACTTACATTGACCGTTAACTTCGTTTAGTTGATGACGTGACATCTTATTTGTCACTCTTTCATTGTCACATAAATAGTTGAATAGACAAAGACTAAAATGATAGTAAAATTAAAAGGTAAAAATCAGTAACCCTGAACATTTTTTGTTCTCCATCTTCATCTCTTTTATCTTAAGCCTAATCTCTTCTTACTCCATTTTCTTCTTCATCTGTTCCCCCCAATTGCTTCATCTTCTTCATACAGAATAAACATGTCAATGTTTTCATGATATAAGATAAGAAATTTGGGTAAATCCATGTACTGTTTTTTTTCTTGTAGCACAATGTTACTATTGATGGTAAATCCACATATCTTTTTTCTTTTCTTGTAGCATAGTGTTAGTAACAATGGTAAATCCATGCACCCCTTTTTCTTATTCATTTTTCTTTTACTTCCACACCATTCTTTTTCTATCTCTTACAGTAAACTCATAAGGAAAATATATTATTTCATGAAAAATAACCTTGAATTGATCTTTGGAGCTATTAAGTAAATGAGACTCAATTGAAGACACACATTGAAGAATAAATATAGGAATAATAAGATGAAAAAATTAGGGGAAGAAGATGAAGAAGAAAATTGAGAAGAAGGTATTAGGTTTAGGGTTAGAGGGATGAAAATGAAGAACAAAAAAGGTGCATATTTAGTAATTTTTTTAATTTCTTTTATCTTACTTTGATTTTGGTCCTTGTCTACATAGCTACCTATGTGGCGATGAAATAGTGACACATCAAATGTCACGTAATCATTCACGTTATCAATTTAACAAAGCTAACAATCAATTTAACATCAAGTGTTAAATATTTCGACATTTGGATGAGTCACTGACTAATTTGGAGTTTTGGATGAGTCGGGAACTAAAGTGAGAGAGGCGTGCATATTCAATGATCAAAATGGTAGTTTATCCAAAGATAACTAAATACCAAAAAGTGACACTAGATCTAGATCTACTACTATTGTTAAAGAAATATGCACTTATACACATCGGTCAATCTTGCTCGTTGATGTAAAATCAATGGACTCATTTACACCTTGACAAAATCACCACTAAATTATCTCAACCATCAATTGTTGGTCCGATTACTAATTTCATAATCTTAGTAAGTCTTACCGATCTCAAGTGGTCTTGGATTTGGAAATTAAAGGCACCTACAAATATTAACTTTTTTTTCGGTGCATTTGTCATCATGTGATCTCAAGTATGGACTTAGAATTTTTGACTAGTCGGGATAACAAATTTATACCCGTAAAGAGTAAATACTCTTTATGTCCCAAAGTATATTAAAAATTAGTCAATTTTTTAATGTATTTGATTTAAATTTTTTTATTAAAAATACCTCCATATTCTTTGACTAGTTTTTACTTATATTTTATAACAAAATGCTATAAAAAAATACAAAGCTTAAAGAAGTGGTACTTAACTCTCTCTCACACAAAGGAATTTGCATGTGTGTTGTGTGACGTGTGGGCCAAAGTTAGTCAAGTAAAATTATATTCTCTTTAATCCTTTTCTTTTATAGTGTAGTATAGGAGTATAATATTCAATTTTTTCACCAAGTGAAGGCTTGTGCCTACAATAACCTTAGAGTGGGTTTGTCCCTGTGCAATCCCAAACTCTTTTTATGCTCCATCATAGAAAAATAGTTCCTTCTCTTACTTGCATTCAATGTTCTAATTGTGAGATTTGGATTAAGCTCCAGACTATTAATTCGAATTCTACTATTTCCTTTGCAGGGTTATGATAGAGTTGGAGAGCAAGTAGGGATGGCAATAGGTAGGTTTGAGTATGTTGAGACAAAATCTCTCTCAAATAGTTTTAATGATAACAAAATTATTTAATGATTATGATTATGTTTGAAATGTCTAATGTGTGCTCTTGAGTGGATTTCATTAAGCAACAGGTTCCAAATCAACTTTAGTATTAAGAAGAAAAATCTGAAGTAATTCAACAAGTTTTCTAAACTGGAGGTTGAACAAGAGGATAGACATTCATAGGAAAAAGATCAACCATTCTCCAAAAGAATTTCTGGAATCACAGAAATTATAATTCCAAGGCACCTTGAGGACAAACAGTAGTGATTGTGTCAAGACAATCAAAAGAGGTTACAAGTCAATGATAAGAGGACGATGAGCAGATCAAAGTTCATCCTCTTACCTAGGGAAAAGTCAAAAATAAAAAGCTGATACCTAAAGCATGGAAAAGTAGTACTTAGACAGCATTGGAAACACAAAAGGAAAAGAAAAGCTCAGGTCCGTATCTCAAGGGAGGTTAGGACTTCAGAATGAGGTTGAACCTCAAGCTCATCCTCCTGACCTCATATTTGCTAGGACAACTGGATGGCAATTTAGTAAATAAAGACAAGAACCTTGGACACTTGCATAAATCTCCAACGGTCACTTACTTGCTTGAAGTTAGAAAAAGAGGTTCATAACCTCTATAAAGGAAGATGATCTTTGAAGCTCAAATCAGAACAACTACTTACAAAGAGTAATTTTCTCAAATCTAAGAAGATCATTTCCATCCTCTCTTTGCACTTTCTACCAATCCTAAACTATATCTTTAGAGTATCCTCTTAGAAAGTTCTAGAAAAGAGAAAGATCATACAATCAACCTCAAATCCTTTATACTGTAATTACCAAGGTGTGTAACACTTGGTTATTCTTGTACTCAGAAAGAAAAAGAATTGTAAGCCTGGTGAGGCTAGGAATATACATTTTGAAAAGAGGTCCGTAAAGAGGACAGACCAGTTTTGAGCCATAGTGAAAACTCACAAGAGTGTGGGAACTGGACGTAGCCTTTATTGGGTGAACCAGTATAAATCTTGGTGTGTCATTCTCTAAACTCTTCTTCTTATATTTAACTGTGATTTAAAAGTTTTATTTTAACCTCCTTTGATCTTCGTCCTCTCATAGAGGATACATATTCAAAAGAAATTAAAAACCCCAAATATCTCTATTCAACCCCCCTTCTAGTGATATTTTAGATACTTCAATTGACATCAGAGCAAGGTTCTCTTGAAAACTACACCTAACAGTGTACGAGAAAAAGATCAAGAAACAAGAAAATGTCTAAAACTAAGTATATACCAGAAGGAGGTTCATCCAGCCGACCTCCTTACTTTGATGGTACAGACTACTACCATTGGAAGGGAAAAATGAGATTGTTTCTCATATCACAAGACAACAATATGTGGTCAGTAGTTGAACATGGAAATCATGTTATCAGAATCAATAGTGCAGATTCAACCTCTGACGAGAAACCTCAAGGACAATGGACAGCGGATGAAAATGCTAAGGTACTCCTAAATTCTAAAGCTCATTTATTTCTAACGTGTGCTTTGAGCAGGGAAGAATATGACAGAGTTGAAGAATGTAATAGTGCTAAAGAACTTTGGGACACCTTGAAGATCCATCATGAAGGATCAAGTCATGTAAAGGAAGCAAGAATTGATATGGGAGTTCGAGAATTTGAATTATTTGAAATGAAGGAGGAGGAAACCATTGATGAAATGTTCTCAAGACTCACCATCATACTGAATAATCTTCGATCCCTTGGAAAAGAATATTCTGTCCAAGAAAGGATAAGAAAAATTCTAAGGAGTTTACCTAAAGAATGGAGGCCAATGGTGACTGCCATCACACAAGCTAAATACTTGGCCACCATGAAATTAGAAGATCTGGTTGGAACACTTAGAGCACATGAACCACTACTGCTCTCAGACAAACCAAGCAAGAAAGGAAAAATGGTGGCTCTCAAAACAAATCAAATTGAGAGTCCATCCTCCAAGCGAGCTGAAGAGGTTACAAAAGCAGAAAATGATGAGTATCCTCTGTCTGAAGAAGAGGATGAACTCGCGCTGATCTCTAAAAGAATTCAGAGGATGATTAATCGAAGATCACAAGACAAAAAGCCATTTCAAAGGGAAAAACTTGACAAAAGCCAGATAACATGCTTTGGATGCAACAAAATGGGACACTACAAAACTGAGTGTCCTCTAAACAAAAGAAACCCAAGAAGCTTTCCCTACAAAAACAAATCCATGATGGCTACATGGGATGACAGTGATGATTCATCCTCTGAACATGAAAAGGAAGAAGCAAACCTCTGCCTCATGGCTGACTCAGAAACAGAAGAGGTAATCACATCAAAAACTTGTCTTACATGTGAAAAATTAGGGATTGAATTTGACAATTTATTGAATGACTCAAACACTCTATCTCATAAATGTGGTTTTCTTAAAAATCAACTTTATGAGATAAAGAAACTTAATGAGGAACTTCAAGCAAAGAATGATGAATATAAAAAAATCATTCTGGACTTGCAACTATCCCATAAGAAATTGTATGAGCAACAAAACTCTTTGAACAAAAGAAACATTATTATTCATCCTCCAGAAGAGGACACGAAAACTGAAATTCTAAAATTAGAGGTTGATGAACTAAAAAATGACATCACCAACTTTGTCAAATCCACTGAGACTTTTCAAAAAATTATGGGATCTCAATCTGGAATTTTTGACAAGGCTGGTATTGGATTCAAAAGCTCTCAAAAACAGAAATTATATGAAAAAAAATTTCTACCTCTAAAACAGGAGGTTAGACCAAAATGTTCTTATTGCAAAAAATCTGGACACATCATTAAAAACTGTCATGCCAAAAAACGTGCTGACTTTATTAAAAGGGGATGTTCATTTTGTGGTAAGCATGGGCACCATGAATCTAATTGCTATCACAAAAAGAAAACCTTTACAAAAAGAAAAACTAACCAACAAGGACCCAATTCCATATGGGTACCTAAGTCACTTCTAACCTCTAACACAGGTTCCTCCTCTAATCAACAAAAGAAAGCCTTGGTTCTTGGACAATGGATGCTCAAGACATATGACTGGAGATAAGCATTGTTTTATTTCCTTGGTGATAAAGGATGGAGGTTACGTCACTTTTGGAAATAATGACAAAGCTCAAATTAAAGGAACAGGTATCATTGGAAAGAATAATTCTGCCAAAATTGAAAATGTTCAATATGTGGATGGTTTAAAACATAATTTACTAAGCATTAGCCAATTATGTGATAGTGGTTTTGAAGTAATTTTTAAACCCACTTTATGTGAGGTTAAACATTCAACCTCTGGTAAAATATTTTTTTCTGGAATTAGAAAACAGAATTTATATGAATTATATCTTGATAATCTACCCATTGAATCCTGTTTTATGGCTGTTGAAAAGGATAAATGGATTTGGCACAAAAGGGCTGGTCACACAAGCTTAACCACTATTTCTAAATTATCAAAATTTGAATTAGTAAAAGGTCTTCCTAAAATTAATTTTGAGAAAGACAAAATTTGTGAAGCTTGTGCCAAAGGAAAACAAGTCAAAAGCAGTTTTAAATCAAAAAACATTATCTCCACAAACCATCCTCTTGAACTCCTTCATATTGACCTATTTGGACCTATTCAAACTCCTAGTCTTAGTGGAAAAAGATATGGATTTGTAATAGTTGATGATTTCTCACGATTTACTTGGGTTCTATTTTTAAAACATAAAAATGATGCTTGTGAAGCATTTCAATATTTTTGCAAAATGATTCAAAACGAAAAAAGAACAAATGTTATTTCTGTGAGAAGTGATCATGGAGGAGAATTTGAAAATGAATCTTTCAAAATATTCTTTGATGAAAATGGAATTTCCCACAATTTTTCTTGTCCAAGAACTCCTCAACAAAATGGAGTTGTTGAAAGGAAAAATAGGACTCTACAAGAAATGGCAAGAACAATTTTGAATGAAGCCAACCTCGAAAAATATTTTTGGGCTGAAGCTATCAATACCGCATGCTATGTTTCAAACAGAGTGTCCATTAGAAAATTTTTGAACAAAACTCCTTACGAATTATGGAAAGGCAGAAAACCAAATATCTCTTATTTTCATATATTTGGTTGTTATTGTTATATTCTTAACAATAAAGATCATTTAGGAAAATTTGATCCAAAGTCTGATAAAGGCATTTTTTTGGGATACTCCACATCATCTAAAGGTTATAGAATATATAATCTTAGAACTCAAAATGTGGAGGAATCCATGCATGTTATTTTTGATGAGTTTGATGATTTGTGTTTAGACAATATGGATAAAAATGAAGAAGATGAACATTCATCCTCTAAAGCTCACGAGTCAAATGAAGAGGACAGTCCTAATTCAACCTCTCAGCAACCTCCCAGAGGATGGAGGACAGTAACTCATCATCCTCCGAATCTAATAATTGGAAACACGGAGGACGGAATCAGGACCACGCAATCATTAAATAGAGATCTTAACAACATGGCCATGATATCACAAATTGAACCCAAAACAATTGATCAAGCAATTTGTGACCAATCATGGGTTGACGCCATGTTAGAAGAGCTGTCACAATTTGAAAGAAACAAGGTCTGGGATCTTGTACCCCATCCTCTTGAAAAATCCATCATTGGTACTAAGTGGATATTTAGAAACAAACTAAATGAGGATGGAGAAGTCATAAGAAACAAAGCAAGACTAGTGGCACAAGGTTACAACCAACAAGAGGGGATTGACTACGATGAAACATTTGCCCCTGTTGCTAGACTTGAAGCCATCAGAATACTTCTGGCCTATGCCTCTCATAAAGGTATCAAACTCTTTCAAATGGATGTCAAAAGTGCCTTTTTGAATGGCTTCTTAAATGAAGAGGTTTATGTTCACCAACCTCCTGGCTTTGTGAACAAAAAGAAACCTAATCATGTATTCAAATTATCTAAAGCTCTTTACGGATTAAAACAAGCTCCTCGAGCTTGGTATGAGAGGTTAAGCTCATTTTTAAAAGATAATGGCTTCTCAAGAGGACAAATTGATACAACTCTTTTTAAGAAAACTCTTGAAGATGATCTATTAATTGTTCAAATTTATGTTGATGATATAATCTTTGGGTCTACCAACGAGAAAATGTGTGAAGATTTTTCTAACCTCATGCAAAGTGAATTCGAAATGAGCATGATGGGGGAGCTAAAATTCTTTCTTGGTTTCCAAATCAAGCAATTACAATCAGGCATCTTTATATCTCAAGAAAAATATACCAAAGATTTGCTAAAAAAATACAACATGAATTCAGCAAAAGCTATGGGAACTCCTATGCATCCATCATCTATGTTACACAAAGATGATGAAGGAACTCCAATATCAGAAAAGGAGTACAGAGGAATGATTGGGTCATTACTGTACTTAACAGCTAGCCGACCTGACATAATATTTGCAGTGGGTCTATGTGCTAGATTCCAATCCTCACCAAAAGAATCACACCTCACAGCTGTAAAAAGAATTATGAGATATCTTGTTGGTTCAACAGATCTGGGTTTATGGTATGAACATTGTCAAAACATTGACCTCTTAGCATACTGCGATGCAGACTATGCTGGAGACAAAGTGGAAAGAAAGAGTACAAGTGGAGCTTGTCAATTTCTTGGAAAATCTCTCATCAGCTGGTCTTGCAAGAAACAAAGCACCATTGCCCTTTCAACTACGGAGGCTGAATATGTTTCAGCAGCTCAATGTTGTTCTCAAATATTATGGGTTAAAAATCAACTTGAAGATTATTCACTAAGGTACACAAAAATTCCCATCCTCTGTGACAATACTAGTGCCATAAATCTGTCTAAAAATCCCATACATCATTCTAGATCTAAGCATATAGAAATTAAACATCATT
This sequence comes from Cicer chorassanicum, assembly GCA_037974735.1. Classification (NCBI taxonomy): domain Eukaryota; kingdom Viridiplantae; phylum Streptophyta; class Magnoliopsida; order Fabales; family Fabaceae; genus Cicer; species Cicer chorassanicum. The sequence continues at coordinate 44,454,944 of JBBPBP010000002.1, read as the reverse complement.
TCATACGAGATCATGTTCAAAAGGGGGATATTGAACTAATTTTTATTCAAACTGAAAATCAATTAGCTGATATTTTCACCAAACCTCTTCAGGAGGATAGGTTTCAATCTCTTTTAAAAAATCTTTCAATTATAAATTTGTCAAAAATTTCGTAAATGCTTAGCTCATAATTATATTTGATATAAATTGTCATATATGCTGAAAATTTAAAATTTAAAATTAAAATTCTATTTTTTAATTTATTTTAAATTATGTTGGCTGAATAATCAACCTCCTATGGATTTAGAGGCCATCCTCCATAGGGAAAACCAACAACCACACTGATAATCACTCCCATCAGCATGCTGCACAACTCCCATCGTTCCCAGCACGCCTCCGCCCTCAGCATTAAATGCTATAACGGCTCCAATGTGAGTACCCGTGCAAAATAGCCACCTAGAAGCCTAGGCAATCATGACCTCTCTCCACCCTCTCCTCTTCTAACGGCTCTATATCAACCTCCCTCTTCAAAATTCAAATCTTCATTTCATCTTAATTCCATCTGACTCTCTCTCTCTCCACAAAGTTTTTCAAAAATGGCCAGAACTAAAATCTCTGCAAAAAGAAAATTTTCTGGAAAATCCCCAGAAACTTATGAAGATTTTTCCAGTGAAGAACACGAATCACCAGAAGAAGAAACCTCTCAACCTGAACCTGTTAGTGTGGTTCATCCTCCTCTAAGCTCGTCCTATCCCCCTGTCCTCTCCGTCACTCCTCCTCATCTCAAAACCAAAAAATCCAATTCATCTAAAACCTCCTCATCTACTCCAGTAAGAAGATCATCCAGAATCATGTCAAGTGTTCTCTCGTCAAAAACCTCCATTCAAGATGAAACTGTTCATCTCATTGTTTCTGATGATTCTGAAGAAACCATGTCTGAAGGTTCTGTGCCCAACAAACTTCAATCTGCCACATCCAAAAAATCCACCTCTCAGTCATCTCCCAAAACTGTTACATCCAAAAAATCATCACCTCCTACCTCCCAAACATCACCCAAACCTGTCCCACCTAAACAGACCACTGTTTCACCATCATCACTCAACTCAAAAATCCCTCTCTTCACAACAACAGAACTGGAAGCTCGATACATTGAGAAATGGCAAGATAAATCAATTGTTAATGGCAAAACAATTGATCTTGAAAGCCTCACGAAAGGAGGCTTTAATGTTGAAGAAATTTTTGACCAGTTAGGATGGTCATCTGTCTTTAAGATTGATGAACCTCAGTACCCAAGGCTAGTCAAAGCCTTCTATGCCGCTGCAAATGTATCCAAAGAGGACACATGTTTTACCTTGGTCCTCAAAGGAGCTCAGTTGGAAATTTCTCCCACCACACTATGCCAGATCCTTGACATTCGAAATGAAGGATCCTATTGTTTGACTGATACCTGGTACTCTCAACAAAAAATCACCAGAACAGCCGTCCTCCAAAGTTTGTTCATAAAACCTCCCAAACCTCAAACAGCCTCAAACCTCTTCCCCATTTGTAGAATTCTTCACAACATTTGTGTTCACACTATCATTCCTAGGGCAGGAAGTTACGAAAAGGTCACTGAGTTTGACCTCCTAATACTTCACCACCTTATTTCTGGAACCCCTTTTCATCTAGGAAATATTCTCTTTGATTTTATGAAGAATGCTGCTAGATTATGTCGATCTGCGCCATATGGAATGATCCTCACTAGGATCTTCAAATTTTTCAAAGTTCCTTTGGATGATGAGAGGTCAGTCTATCTCAACAATATTTTCTCAATAAGGAATGTTAATCAAATGAGGCTTCAAAATTCAAAGGATTTTCCCAAAGATGGCTCTGGTCAAAATCAAACCAAAAAACGTTCTTCTAGGACACCAACAAAAATCCAGAAATTACACCATCAACCTCTGAATTCTGCTTCAATTGATGAGCACCTAACTCCTGATCAGCAACCAAACTCAGAAGAACAAAATCTTCCAACAAATGATGATCTAGTGGACACTCTTCAGAGTGATCCTGAACCCCCTGCTTCCACCTGCTTCCCAAATATCTCTGCCTCTCCTCTCCAAAATACGTGTCCTCCTCCAACAACTGTTTATCCTCCTTCAGAGTTTGACACACAGAACATCCCACTTCAACTCATGGAGGATGGTGAAGAACTATACTTTGATTTAAATCTGTCAAATCATCAGTTTTCACCAAAAGAGGTTCCATCTTTTCCTCCTACTAGCACTCAACAAAACTCATTTACCATGTCTCAACTCTTTCCATCTCCTAAAAAAGTAGGCCCTAATGTTGATTATCCTCACACCCGTCCTCCTCTCATAATTCCACTTGTTCCCATCACAACTCACGAAACTCCATCCAGACCCACTCTTCCAGAGATTCCTGGAACATTCTGTTCCATTGATTCCTTTTTGGCAAAATCAAGTGATCAATCATCTCATGATAAAGGAGAAAGCTCTCACATAAAGAATGCCAGCATCAACAGGTTGCCTGAAGACCAACCTCCTTCCTCCTCTGCTAAGAGGTCAGACGAACCTCGCACTGAGAAAGAATTCAGACTTCTCAAAAAGATTAGGAAGGATCAGAAGAAACTCTTTTCAAGCATTGCTCAGTTTGGTCTTCTTTTGGAATGGGTCATCAAAAATCTCATTCCATCAAGTGCTCCTGCAGATCCTTCTCCCAGGCTCCCTGACCAACCTCCTCTACCAAACCTTCCTCGTCCTTCCACCTCATCCTCATCTGATGACTCCTCTCCATCTAAGTAGAAGGCCCCATTTTTTTTGATGGTTGACGAATTCAGGGGGAGTTAGATTATGCTACCCTGTTGTCAATTTTTTGATCAAGAGGATCTTTTTGAAACCATATTTTCAATCCTCTTGCCTAAATGCTTATTAAGTTTATGTATTCTGAAACTCTTTTTGTAATATACGTTTCAGATATTATATATCTCTTATTATCCTCAATCTGTTATTTTAAAACATCTTGGCATAAATTAAGGGGGAGTAATTATTTTTGAACAAAAAATCATTACACTCATAATCAAAAGAAACTAAAAAGCATTTTTAAAATCATAATCAAAAGAATTCTGTCATCATCAAAAAGGGGGAGATTGTTGAGACAAAATCTCTCTCAAATAGTTTTAATGATAACAAAATTATTTAATGATTATGATTATGTTTGAAATGTCTAATGTGTGCTCTTGAGTGGATTTCATTAAGCAACAGGTTCCAAATCAACTTTAGTATTAAGAAGAAAAATCTGAAGTAATTCAACAAGTTTTCTAAACTGGAGGTTGAACAAGAGGATAGACATTCATAGGAAAAAGATCAACCATTCTCCAAAAGAATTTCTGGAATCATAGAAATTATAATTCCAAGGCACCTTGAGGACAAATAGTAGTGATTGTGTCAAGACAATCAAAAGAGGTTACAAGTCAATGATAAGAGGATGATGAGCAGATCAAAGTTCATCCTCTTACCTAGGGAAAAGTCAAAAATAAAAAGCTGATACCTAAAGCATGGAAAGGTAGTACTTAGACAGCATTGGAAACACAAAAGGAAAAGAAAAGCTCAGGTCCGTATCTCAAGGGAGGTTAGGACTTCAGAATGAGGTTGAACCTCAAGCTCATCCTCCTGACCTCATATTTGCTAGGACAACTGGATGGCAATTTAGTAAATAAAGACAAGAACCTTGGACACTTGCATAAATCTCCAACGGTCACTTACTTGCTTGAAGTTAGAAAAAGAGGTTCATAACCTCTATAAAGGAAGATGATCTTTGAAGCTCAAATCAGAACAACTACTTACAAAGAGTAATTTTCTCAAATCTAAGAAGATCATTTCCATCCTCTCTTTGCACTTTCTACCAATCCTAAACTATATCTTTAGAGTATCCTCTTAGAAAGTTCTAGAAAAGAGAAAGATCATACAATCAACCTCAAATCCTTTATACTGTAATTACCAAGGTGTGTAACACTTGGTTATTCTTGTACTCAGAAAGAAAAAGAATTGTAAGCCTGGTGAGGCTAGGAATATACATTTTGAAAAGAGGTCCGTAAAGAGGACAGGCCAGTTTTGAGCCATAGTGAAAACTCACAAGAGTGTGGGAACTGGACGTAGCCTTTATTGGGTGAACCAGTATAAATCTTGGTGTGTCATTCTCTAAACTCTTCTTCTTATATTTAACTGTGATTTAAAAGTTTTATTTTAACCTCCTTTGATCTTCGTCCTCTCACAGAGGATACATATTCAAAAGAAATTAAAAACCCCAAATATCTCTATTCAACCCCCCTTCTAGTGATATTTTAGATACTTCAGGGTAGGGTACTATAGTACTCGTCCCTATACCCGCAGTTTAAAAAAAATACCCATACCCGTACCTATACCCTCATGAGTATCAACTTTAATACCCGTACTTTTGTCCTTTGGGTACTTAAGTGCCCCTACCCATACATTGTATATTTTGTAACAATAACAATTATCTATATGGTAAAAAAAATGAAACAGTTATCTATATATTTTGTAAAAAAAAACAATTATCAATACAAATAAATATGTTTTATTAAGGAATAAATCACATTTGCCATAAATTATGAAGCTTAAAATATTATAATATATATATATATATATATATATATATATATAAAATGTGTAAAAATTAAGTATATAATAATAATAATAGTAATAATAATAACAATGATAATAATAATAATAATAATAATAATAATAACAATAATAATAATAATAATAATAATAATAATAATAATAATAAAATAATAATAATAGTAATAATAATAATATAAGTGCAAGTGCGAGGCGGGGTGGGTACTATAGTACCCGTACCCGCACCCATACCCGTTCAATTTTGCGGGTACCCACTGGATTTATGTCTAATTGCCATCCCTAAGAGTAAGGAATGAAATTTGTGTTGGTCAAGATCCTCTTTTAAATTATGTGGTTATCATGGCGACCATCTTGCATGGTTTGGATATTGATAAGAATTTAAATTTCTCTAATGTTTCATGCCTCAATGCTCATTACTAGTTTAATTAATAGTAGTTTCAATCTTCCAAACTGTTTCATGACGAGAAATATCACCATCCATAACTAATGACTTGTTAAAACTTGTTTGGTATTCCAATTATTCATACCTTAAGAGAGGGAAACAAAAGTATTAATCTCTTTATCAAGATTGGTTCCAGCAATGTTGATAAGCTCAAGTTTTGAGACGTCCTCATGTTGGTCTTGCTCCTTTGCTAGAGGTTGAAACTTTGAGGGTTGAATTATCGATCGTGTGGTCTTGTCTTTTCTTTTATCTCATCGTATAAAAAAAATAACTAATGAAATTTACGCGCGTCAGATAATTAATTTGAGTTTGACTTATATAAACAACTACTAAATAGTTATTATTATAATTATTATTGTAAGTATTTATATTTTAAAAAATAATTTATAACTAATTTTGATACAATTAATGTTAAAAAAAGTATTTCTTTTAGTAATTCAAAAAACAGTTATTTGTTTTTGTTTTTTTGTTTTTAATAATAAACTGTGTGTTATTAAACAAAATAAAAGCAACCTCTTGAGAGAATCCCCTTTATTTGGGCTGCACGAACCCCGTCTCCTTTGCAGATTGTTGGGCTTGCACCCCCTATATACTGGGCTTGCACCCCTTATCCACACAAACTAACTATAAAACACCATTTAGGTTTGCGCATCGTTCAAAAATATTGAAGTAACCCTAGCACTAGCAGCTTCCTTACCAGTCGCCACCACCGACGGCAGTTTCCAGCGCATCGTTACTCGTCTCGTAACAAACAATCGGTAAGCACTAGATTATCACTTTCACCTTATACATCCAATTTTATCCTCACTTTCAAATCTCAATTCGTTGTTATTGTTGTTGTTATAGCTACTCGCTAGCACGATACACTGCGATTCCTATAATTTGATAAAAATTATCACTTTAGATTATGATGAAATTGTTTTATTACTCATTGTTTATTATTCAATAAACATATATTCGTTTCAATATTTTTTCTTTTGTATTTTCTTTTATTCTGCTTTAATGAATTAACTGAAAATTTATGTTTTAATGTATTTATGTTGCTATGGCTTCTTTGTTGTTTGTTTTTCAGTTGAAATCTGAACAATGGCGTATGCTGCTATGAAACCCACAAAGGTTGGTTTGGAAGAGTCTCAGGAGCAGATCCACAAGATTAGGATAACCCTCTCCTCGAAACACGTCAAAAATCTCGAGAAGGGTGTGTATTTTATTTTCATTAATTTGTCAAAGTTTCAATCCCTTATATTTGTTGCCATGACTAATACGCTGGGTTTGTTGTTATAGTTTGTGCTGACTTGGTTCGTGGTGCTAAGGACAAGCATCTTAGGGTCAAGGGACCTGTCAGGATGCCTACTAAAGTTCTTAACATCACTACAAGGAAGTCCCCTTGTGGTGAAGGTATGACATTTATTATTGTGTGGTTTACTTTTCCCTTTGTTTTTTTCCATGTTGCTTTTTTGATGTTCACTTTGCAACCACTATCCTCGTGTTTGTTTCTTATCTGTGTTCGACCATGTGTCCTTCTACCCTACTCTATTCGGTGATTTAGATGAGGAGGTTAAACCGTCTCAGTGAATTCATGATGATTTAATTAGAGTAGGGATAGGCAACAAGATGATATTGTTATTGACTTTTTAACTGAGGAATTTACATTAGTGTTACATTTATATATACACTTAATTTATGAAATATTCTTAGGCTGTTGGAGCTTATTTTAATAAGCTTACACAATTGCTGATAATCGTGTGTGTAATTGTAAGCACTTAGTTAACTTTCACATTCAAATGTGCCCAAGGATGGACTTGGTTATGTAAAGTTAGCCACACAATTGGATTATCATTGTATTTTAATGCAACATCATAGATAAAGTCTAGTCCTTTCTACACGTATTTTAATACACGTTCTTTCCTTTTCGAGTTTTGCTAGCCCCTTCTTCTTACTTGGTTTGTATGGCCTGTCATCTTTAGTTTGCTCCAGTAGACTGTTATTTTTGGTCAATGGAAAGCTGTTTCATATAGTATCATGCCACATTCTTCAAAGTTGTCGTGCTTTTGTGGTATTACTGAGTGATAGAGTTGTAATTTCCTTTATGCCACACATAAATTGTGCTGCCAATGTTTTTTTTTTAATAAAATAGTGATATTGTGTTAAAGCCTGCTGATTCGATTTTTTAAGTGTTGTTTTCAATTTGTAGGCTTTTCTTAATTTTGTTACTTGTTTAATGAATGAACTACTTGTATTCATGATGCTGCGTCTTGTTTCAGGTACCAATACCTGGGATAGGTTTGAACTCCGTGTTCACAAGAGAGTCATTGACCTCTACAGTTCCCCAGATGTGGTTAAGCAGATTACCTCTATCACAATTGAACCCGGTGTTGAGGTTGAGGTTACCATTGCAGATGCTTGATCTTAAATCAAGTTTTAACTTATGTTTCCTAGTTCTTTTTTCCTCCTGTATTTGGTTAGTTTCGGTTTTGGGACAAAGTTGCCGTGCTTTCTATAGTTTTGCAGTTGTTGACATTGAATGAATTGCTGGAGAAATGTGATGCTTAATATGCTTTAGATTCTTATTCCATGTTGAATGTTAATTTTGATATTAAATCACATTTATTTTATGTATTCAGTTTGCAAAATATGCAATGAATTCAATTTTCATTTTATCAATATCATATATGAATAATATCTCTTGATAAATATTACCCCAATTCTCGGTGTTTGCCATATTGCTTAGAAAATGCAATACCACCGCTTCATCAACTCTACAAAGAGTTGCACTCTAGAGTGGTTGCAGAGTAAGAAGACAAGGATCTACATATCATGCAATCCATTATCCCATGCTTGAGAATTTTTCATCCGCGTTTAAAATAATATATTATTTTTCTACATAATACAATATTTATAATGGCTAAAATCGTATGTAGTTTTCTTGAAACTGAGAACGATCCCGACTGCCTACAAAATTTGAAGGCGCAAGGTATTCTATACCACCATTCCACCTTCAAAGTACTACTAAACTCATTTTGTATACTGTAACTTTTTTTTATAGAGAATACAAAATTTTGCTTTTCATTTTTAGACTATGAAAGCAAGAAACTTGTAGAACAATCCACAATAGCTGTGTTTGTTTTGATACTTCTAAATGAAATCTGTCATCTTTAGATTCCTTGGAGTTTATAGTAGGCATACAAACAGGACCCAAAGAAGCCAAGTGTTTGACCTAGAACATTGAACTGCATGCCAACAAAAACACAAGACATTGTAAGTTACATAAAAAAGAATATACAGAGTGAATGAGATACCAATCAAGAATTAAAGTCCCCAAAGGGACTGTGTTTACCAAATCATATGGAAGTCCTCCAAATAACATCCATCCAATCCCACTAGTAAAAACATCCTGGAAAAAAATGTATTAATAGTATATTAGATAATAACAGGGGTGTTTCTTCTCTTATCCCAATGTTCTCAAATACATAAAAATATATATCCGGACATGTAAAATACATATATGAATTAGCCAATCCAAATAGGAAGACTTGGAGTTGAGAAAAGAAGCTTATAATAGCCTATTTTGAGAAGACTTGGAGTTGAGAAAAGAAGCTAATAATAAAAGAAGCTAATAATAGCATATTTTGAGAAGACTTAGAGTTGAGAAAAGAAGCTAATAATAGCATATACATATATATATGGACTCTTGAATTCTTTTTCCATGTAGCATACACGTAAATAAAATGGTTTTCATGTGGAAACTTATGGTTAGTGCAGTCACAAAAACGAATGACATAATGTAGAAACAGAACTAACCTTTAAATTACCACATATTGCCTGTGTAAGTGCTGAGTTGGTAGTTGTATTTAAAACAACAATGTAGTTTAAAAAGAAAGTAAAAGCACAGGACAGAATCATCACAACCTGCCCAAGATTCCAATGCAGTAAATCAAATAATGCCTCCAAATCATCAATTGAATAATAACAATTACATCAAACATTTTTGGAAATGAATGACACAAACTTACAACTACATTTTCAAGATAAAGGAATTAATGTTCCAAGTATATTGATTAACATTTGGTAACAAGAAGCACCTGAAATCCAGGGTAGAGCAAATATGGGAAGTTGAGTGTTGATTGGAGGTCACCTCTAAGCAAGGACCATAGAAACAATATTGGTCCACAAATCAACACTAGAAAAAAAAATGAAGGGTTAAGATATGAATCCAACTATTATTATGTTCAAAACCAATGAAATAGGAGAAAAACAACACTTTCAAGATTACTAAATCTTACCATTGCTCCATATAATACCAAATATATTAAGACCACTAGCTTTACCTATGAAAAATTGGAAGTATATGAGATTCAATGATGACAGACTCCAAAAGTAGTCAAATGAATGATACATAACAAGAAACAGTGATCATCTTACCAACATGAGAAACAGAAGCAAGGTACACTGCTTTGCACATGTTTTCTAGGAAAACAACTGTATAGGCATAAGCATCAAATGATAAGTCTCGAGCTCCAGCAACCAAAGCACCAGCTAGGATTATCCCAACACTAATAAATCCCTTGATCCGTCAGGCAAAGTAATCAACGCATAATAATCACTGATACATATATGATATAAAATCTACAATATAAAAAAGAATAGAACAATGCTCAAGTAGGATATGACAGATAAAGAGTTTAAAACCACAATACAGCATGATCTTTTCATCCACTATACTCCTCATTTTCTTAAGCAAACCAATCGGTTAATTGATATTATTCCACAATACAGCATGATCTTTTCATCCACAATGCTCAATGTTTGATATTCTTCTAACTCATCACTTTCATTATCATGATATGAATGATCCAAGTACAAACATTGGATAGAAAGAACAGTTTGAATGCCAAACCTTCCAATAACAGAACTTGAATGCTTCTTCCCTGATATAAAATACTCCATAATCATTGTGAAGGCCACAATAGTTCTTCTAAGAGTGGTGTACATTGGAATATTTATGCCGCGCACAGCTTCCATCGTCACAACCTTTCACCAAATTGGTACAAAGATTGTTGGAGAAAACTTATGACTTATGTTCTTAATGTGCACAAATCAAAAATCAATGTTTACAAATACTTACCATATACAGCAAATATGTTAATGCTAGAGGAAGTGTGTAGTATAATGTACTGAAGGACACCAATAGTATTGAATTGTTTTTAGAGCTGTTCTGGGATTCACCAGTAGTGAAAGAAATTATCTTGAGGGATTTCAACACATAGAGAATAACAAATGCACACACCATCTGAAACCATCATGACATATAAGTACATACTAACTTATCAGCATGGAAGAAAAAATGAAGTGTTGATACAAAATAATATTAAAGGGTGATAAAGGAAAAAGAGAGAAAAGAGCTGCATGTGACTCATATATGAAACAGAACTTGTAAGCACTTTTGTGATAGTTTGGAAGAACTTATGGAAACATCTTATGATATGTCTGTAAGTTGTTTTCAACTTATTTCTATATGCTCTAAAAGACAGCTTATGAAAACAACTTATAATTTATATGAAAACAGTTTGACTTTATTTTATTCTTTGTTATAAAAATGACTTATACAGAACCATTAATGCTATAAATATTTAATTAAGTTGCTTATACAAATAGGGCCAAAACGGAACAAATTAAGATTGAGTGCTAGAAATTAGGATGAGACAACAAGCATTAAACTAATGATATCTTCAAACCATTTTGAAAAATGATTTACCTGAGCAAGTGAAATGACATTTGCAAATGGGAAACTGTAAGAAGTGAGAGCTGCTTTATTGAACATGACCAAAAGCACTAAAGAAAAATCAATCATTAGAGTATAGTGGCAAATCATCTTTACTCAAACAATTAAGATATGCAATACAAAAACAACTACCTTGAAGATATACAATTATCAGTATAAAATTAAAAAAATGTAACCTTTCTCCAATAAAAGTGGTATTGATAAATTTTAGTTAAATATCATATGACTCTTATAGTTTTATAGTCTTGTTATTATAAAACTGTTTTTGAAGGGTTCTTCTACCATTTATATTACATTGGTACTTTAAAATAATTTTATACTAATTAATGAGGGAACTAGAACTTTTTAAATGGTGATACTTTGCAGTGGAACTTGATGAGAGGTTTCTATATTATTATATAAGCTTTTAAGTTTTGGAGAAAAAACACTTAAGGAGGAAAATAAAGTACATTCCCACAAGAAGACAACAAGTGGAACCTTTAGAACTAGTCATGTAATATTTCAATGTAGCAAAGCATGCTAATCAATCTACTTTCCAGCCATAAACACAATAAAACAACAAAGAGTAGCACTGACTCAAGATATGAACTTTGATTCACTTCCAAACTAAAATAGCACATTGCACATGTGGTGATTCTCCAACAAAATCAATCTAGAGTCCAAATTGTTTTATGTAGGATAGGAGACATAAAACTAATGTGATTTTCTAAATTTTATGCGCAAAGGAGTGTCTAGAATGGAGAAAGTATAAAGAGATGTTGGACAAAAAGGCATCTTTCCAACTTTTTAATAAAAAACAATTTGGTTAGTGCAAACACCCCTACATTCATTCCCTCATCAATCAATCAATGTATATAAAGTATTATCACTTTTCTTTTATAAGAGACGGTAAATATTATGATAATTAACTCAAATAATTGCGAAGTTCTGAGTTTAATATTCAACTTAATAATATTGATATTTGTCAATTAAATTAGAACTTAAAGATATTTTTCACGTATCTTTATCGTAACATCTCATCATCTAAATATGTTTTTCTCTTGTATCTTTGTTTAACTTCCCATATTAATATATATTAACATTATAAATGTTATTGATAACTGATTGAGATGATTTATAGGTTGAAACATTTTAAAACATATCACAAAGGCACATGCAGCTACTAGTGGCCATGGCACTCTTTGTATGCACGCGTGACAATAATAGGCACCTTATTGAAGGGTGCAGATTTAACTTCGATTTTTAATTTGTAAAATAAATATTCAAGTTTGTTTATTTAGGACAGTTTGATCAAGATTGAATGATTATTAATGTCTCTTATTGCAGTACAAATTAACTCAAGATATAGGTAAGTTTTAGAGGAATTTAAATATAAGGCTTTTTAGAATTTATAAGAGTAGTTTTGTTTTGTAAAATTACAATTTTTTTGTATAAAAAACTATTTTAAGACAATTTAGAATAAAATAAATATTTTTTAAATTAATATAATAGAATTTGTATAATATTTTTTTTCAATAGATAATTAAGTCGATTAATTTAATATTTGTGGAGCCAATATTAGTTTTAGATAAGCTTTTATTATTTTTAGATTTAAAAATAATAAAATATGAGACATTTTAATTATGTACCAATTTTTTGAGACTTTTTATTAAATAAAAAGTTATTTATTTATTGAGTCTTAAAATAGTTGTTTTTTGGTGGCCTTATCTTTAGATCAATTATGCCGCAATAAATACAGAGAAAATCAAATGCAATAAATCCAAACACTTGTTAGGTCACTTCTAAAGAGGGAGGGACACGTAGAAACATTTGTATTTTTGAAGAAAATTAATTTTGCAAAATTGATTTTGATTGAAAATAAGTTGTTTGTAAGATGATTTAAATATGTTTGGACATACTAATATTATATTGTTTTGAGTAGGATTGAAGTTAGATATCTTAAATAAGGCATTGAGTTCTAACTTTGTTGACCGAAAAATATTGTTAGAAAATAAGATTCCACTAAAGATGCTTAGTCATATTTTTTTTACGAAAATTAATTATGGATAAAATTAGTCGATATTTCTATTAATAACATGATTTTATTTTTAGATTTAATTTATATATCCTGACGATGTAAATGTTTTTACACTTTTAGATAATTATAACCGTCGGATCATTAGAAATCTTTGAATTTTATTATAATTACTTCAAAAATCACAACCATGAATAATTATGATGTGCCAGTAACAATACATAGTAATTAAACTCTTTATTTTTTTGTGAAAAAATTTACAGTTACGGGATCTTGTTCCGTTAAAAATAAAAAAGATTTTAGACTCAACGAACGCTAAAAAAAAAATTTATATTTAATTTTTTTTTAACGAAACTAGTAAAACTTGAACATTAAATTTACAGAAAATAGTAAAATTTTATATTTTTATATTGAGGTATTCGTTAAATTTAGCTTTTTAAAATTAATTTTGTCATCTACCAAATTAAATCCAATACGCTAGGGAAAACATACATACCCTGATAGTATATGTGAAGTTTTTGTTTTTTTGAAGGAGGTATAGATACAATGTGAAGTTGACACTTAGAATTTATAATTAATAATGGAGCACTAGTTACCATGACACTGACTAGTAATATTCAGCACTGTTAACTTTATATCTTAATGTAATAATTTATGAATCAAATCTTTGAAGCATACCTACAAATTATCTACTATTTATATAGTGTGTTTGTAACATTATGGGTAGCAACACGAGTGCTTGTTTTGATTTGTTATTTGACTTAGATCATAGATTGATCTTGGCAGACTTATGCACTAAAACAATGTGACATTCTCTGGATGAATTTGAAACAAATGTCTGTCTTAAATTTGTCAAAAAAATGGGACCCAAATTTACTGTAGTTAAAAAAAATAAAAGTACTAAATTTGTCAAATAAATTGTATTAATTAAATTTAATAATAATAATAATAATAATAATAATAATAATAATAATAATAATAATAATAAAAATTGGAAGAGTTGACCAATGAATCAATGATGGAATAATTCAAATTCTGAATTTTGTATTTTTAATCTATTTACTATAATGAATTTGAATGGATAATTAATCAACTAGTTAATCTCTTTTATTAATTTATACCCACTAGAAATCAAACATTGATCACATGTTAAAGATACACATACACTTATTGTGCCACACCAATTTTGGTGAATTAATAAGTTTTTTATAGTAAACATTCAGAAAGAGGATTTACCAAATTATTATTCATTTTCACCTCAATTATTAATTATCAGAGTAAACTAGAGTTAGGGAACACCATTAGACAGTTTTAATAAAAAATACTTTTTTTTAATGGAATAAAAAATACTAAAGAGAAATAAACAGAGTAAGTTTAACAAGATATATTTATATAAATATACTGGCCTATATTAATAATATTGAATAAAAATGTGGATTGTTAATAAACAAAAAAATGATGCTGAAGAGGTAAAAAATCAAACCTGAAGAGAGCATATAAGATAAAGCAGCATAAACTCCTTTTCTTGTCATGGTTGGAACTTTCTCTTCTCTATCTTCACTCTGTTTCACATCATTAAATAGTGGTAGCAAATTCTTTTCAGACTTCATTGATCTCTCTCTCTCTCTCTTGACAGAACACAGAACTTAAAAGGAGAAGTGATTATTTATATAGCATGCAAAGCAAAGAGAAAAAGGAGAGAGCGAAAGTAGTGCTTTTGTTTTGAGTGACTTTTTTTCCTTTTCTTTTTATATTGATGAAACAAAAACATGTCTTGGTCAATTAAAAAGAAAAACTTAACAATGTCATTGGTGTTAGGTTTGCTTGAAATTCAGTGTTTTAAAAAAGCTTAACATTTTTTGAAATTGCAAGGAAAGAGCGAAGTCGAGATTATATATATGACTTTAGTTTTTGTTTACAATTTGCATAAGTTAAAAATACTTTAAATTTGTATCTGATTTTTTTTTCTTCTACTCTTTTGTTAGAGTGTTGTGAAAATGTAGTTCAAATATTTATTTTTGAGAGTGTGAGTGTATTTGGGGCCATGAGGTGTTTTGAGATCAATATGTGTTGTAACAATTTTCACACAGTGTTATTCTCTGGTTGTCATTAGACTACGGTTGTGGTTTTTTTCTCTTATTTTAGAGTTTTCACAATATATTATTGTGTTTTGAGAAAAATATGTATTGTAACAATTTTAACATATTGTTATTATCTGGTTGTCATTAAATTACGGTCATGGTTTTTTTATATAATTTTAGAGTTTTCATATTATATTATTGTGTTTTGATTGTTATTTAAATTTATTTGGTTGTTTATTTTTCCCAACATATGACATTAGAGTTTTTGGTTAAGTACATGAAAATGGAGTTCTTAGTATGATTTGTGCTTGCAGCTTTGTTTGATCTTACACATCAGACAAGAAATGTTATATTGTAGAAGTGTTGTTTAGGCAATATTCTAGTTAAGGAAAGAGTTGATTATTAAGTGGTCTTTTGTGATTCATCATTCTTTTCTGGGGATCTACTTGATGCATGATTACATTATATCATGTTCTGCTGAAGTTTGTGAAATAGACTTATAAAATTCAAGTCAAAGATATTTTAATACTGTTGGTTTCAAGTGTAAATGCTTAAATATCACATCATTTATAAATGTGGTAAATACTAAATATACAAGAGAGGTGACACATATATCTATTACCTTAAGATTTTAGGTTGAGATGTAGCACACCGTCAAAGTCTCTTTGAAAAGTTGAAACTTGACAATATTAATTTCCTTATATGATCATAATTCATATTACCAACACTTTGCATGGAACGTGTATTTTATTTATTTAAACTTTTTTTTATGAAAAAAAACACTTTTTACCTATTACTTATTTATAAATGTAATATTATTTTTCATATTTATCGGCCTATATGCATTCATAAGACAATATTTAAATGCAAGATAATACTGTAATATATAGTAAATTTGACTTTAATTTTTCAATATTAAATATAATAAACTCAGTCAAAAAATCCAATATTAAATATAAATTACGATTCATCTAAAATGTCAAATACTTTTTAAGTGTCAAATAATCATTTATCATGACTTATATTTATTTTAGAAAAGAGAAACAATAAAAAAAAAAAGTGAGATTAAATTGTATTTTTTCCAAATGCCTCTTTAGTACTAAGTTTGTTTGAATGGTAAAGATTCGGGTAGTTTAAGGAAGTAGTTACAGGCTTCAAAATATGTCTGTGTTGGTGCAAGCCCTAGTTGTATTCTTCATGTCACACATTATTCATAATTTTATGGGAGCTAAATTGAAAACTTTTGGTACATTTACTTTCTTAAATAAAAAAATATTGATCATTTTTTTAACATAAAAAATTATCGGTAGATTATTTATACTTTAAGAAAAATCATTTTATCTGGAAAAAACATTTCATTATTTATAAACGTTATACTAATTTTCTATATTTTCCTTAAAAAATATTCATTATTAATACTAATAACAAATTCAGGAAATTTTAAATGTTATTTTACTAACATTTTTAGTGAATGTTATTTAGTTGTTACAAATTTTTAAAAGATGTTAAATAATTTTTATTAAATAATAATTCATTTACCATCAATTTAAAGACTAAATGTATCGATACATCTTGAATTAACACATGCAACGTAGAAGTCCTCTAATTTCATATACTAGATATATTTTGAGGCATCGTTTTCATTGTGTTTTTATTTGTATGAGATAATTTATAATAACCATAATAATATGCAAACAGTTGTGTTGTTGACTAATGGCCAAAATGTGTTATATGAATATGAAATTTAAAGTCAACATATGAGTTGAATATGAGATATTTAATACTAGATAGACCCACTATGAATGAATAAGCTTCATAATAATAGGAGATAATAACAGAAGAGGTGTTATTTCTCTCACTGTTCTCAAATACAAAAATCTCAAATACAAAAAAGATAATAATAGGATATTTTTGAAGGTATATTTTGTTCATGTTCTATCATTAATCATTATGGTACCTTGCTTCCAAGATTTTCCTCACGTAAAAGTTGTTGTCACCTAAATGATAAATTTGTTTGAAGTTTGTTGGTGTCATGTGTGAGTATGACAAACTCCAATAATCGATTTACGATCGAAATATGATCGACGTGCTTAGAAATTGAAGCTAGGGTTTGTAACTGCACTAATGTGGCTAAAGGTGCTTTAGTAGCAACTGCAGTTCCAAACATACACTAATTGTGATACGGAAATAGAATGTGTTGGATTCTTCTGTTTTAAATTGCTTTATTATTCTTTTTCCTAATTTTTTTTGTTGCAAATTTTGTTTTGATGTGCTTTTATATGAGTTTACGTTTAACATACATAAAATGGAATGAAAAAAAGGTTATCTAGTTTAAACATATATATATATATATATACATACTCATTATGGATAAATTTTGCAACTATATATATATATGAGAATTGAAAAATTTAACAAATAAATTGTGCATACAAAGTATTTAGTGTAAAAAAAACACAACTGAGAATCCATTTCTTTCTCCTTTTTTACTTTCCCTTTTGAAAATGGTAAGCAAGGATCTTGTCAAAGACAGATATTTACAATGAAAAAATAAAAAAGGAGGCAACAATTTGGAAATGGTATCAGTTGTTCAGAGCTCTTTTGATGTATAATAATTTGCAACAAAGAATGCATTTACAATTTAGAACCCCGAGTTGAAAGGAAACCAAAACCTCAAGGAAAAAAGATAAAGACTAAAATAATAAATTTTGGTTCATAACAACATTGTCTACTACTTTACGATGCCGCCTAGAACCTGATTTCCTATCTCCTCTCCCGCGCTTAGGATTCTTCTTCACCGAAGGCTTGGTGGTAGTAAAGGGAACAGGTGGACTCGGACGACTGATTACAGAAACTGGAGGAGGCATGTTCTCCAGTATATCTCTATGGTAAGCCTGATATTAATTATCACAAACGAACATCAAAATCTCATGAGGAAAAATGGATAGTAGCAATATTCAATTTATTTTCAATTTCGGTTTTCACTTTTAATCATGAGTGACAAAAAATAGAAGTGAATCTTGAATTCAAAATCAAAATCTAGTAGCTTTTATAAAATCTGAACACAGAAAAAATAGCAGCATGTAAATACTAACCTGTATCACAAAGTTACGCCTTTCACAGTCGAGAAACATATTGACACTCCAATTAACTTTTGCCATTATTTTGTCTCTTACCGTGGAAAAGCTTAACTGATCTCTGGAAGTAAAGCGATCAACTTCATTGAACCATAAACAAGTAAACAGATTCGTGATTGGAATGTGTTCTCTAATGATAACACAACCTTCAGGAACATCTGCAGAAACTCAGCCATAAGCAATACTTCAGATTTTTAAGATGGAGTATTGTATTCAAGTCTAGGCGCATTTCCATAACCTATTTTGCATACAAAGGCATGTAAATATCGAAAGTGTTCTTACCACTAGTTATAGGAAGCTTGGCCCTGGAATAATGAGTTAAACCATCGTGGTCTTGATAAAATTGAACTTGATGATCGATGGAAGCGTTTTCATATTTTCCAGCTACTTTATTAGCCTCAGCCTCAACAAAGACATCGAAGCGTCTATAGTGTCTTGAAATGGCAAAAGTAGCATTTGGACGCCACAAGAACCTGGATGATAAAAAAGGCGGTGACAATTGCTATATTGCTGATATACTATTATCACACATTACTGTTGATATATGATACATAAAAATATTAAGAAACATATAATAAGAAAGAGAGAGCATTTTACCTTTCAAGAATTTGATATGGGTCAACTACAAGCTCAAGCTTCCCATCAATCCAAATTGAATATCGGATATTGGGAAAGATTCTGTGCAAAAGAAGTTTTGGAATCTGCAATATGTTTAGATGCATCATAATTCATAAAAGGCGATACAAAATGAGTTGTACACTCATTATATTGTACGGACCTCATTAGAAATAGGGATTAGGGAGCATGACGCAAAATCCTATCAAACTTCAATAGGATACAGTAGGTTGAAAATAGTGTCAAGAAATTACATTATATAGGTTGAAAGTAGTATAGATTCCATGAGATGTGACAGATTTTACGTTATATTATATAGGTTGAAAATAGTATATTCCAATAAATTACATTAATATTATTATTACTGTTGTAGTAGTGAGTAAGCAAAAAGTAAGCAATCAACCTTTCCATTACGCCTAGAATCAGCATATGGAATATTCCGGACAACAATGATTCTCCACAATCCAACTCTCCTGCTGCTATCCAAAATACTGACATTTCTCATATACGTTTCTGTTTCTTCATCAATGAACATATAGAAAGGAATGTTTTTCTTTGCTTCTGAACTGATGTTCCTGGGCTGCTGTATTACATCATAGTTTCCTGGCATAGATGAGATGGAGCTATGTGAAACAGAAAACACGGGAACGTATGTAGAATGAACGTAATCATTAAGAAATCCTACCGAATATGGCAGATGCAACAATGATATCATGGTACTGATCCAACTCTAACAGATCTTCCTCATCAAAATCAAATCCAGTCTGGCGACCAGGTCTGCTTCCTTTGACAAATCTGACATAAATGTATGTCAGCGAAGAAATGCGATTACACGCATATGCATTCAGCAAGTACAAACTGGATCCGGATTCTGTGCAGTAAAAAAAACTCATGCAGTCACTTCATGTCGATTGTTGGACGAAGATCAGACAGTTCACGTTCCTATTTCACCAAACTACCAATCATCTGATCTTTATCCAACAGCATAGATACAATGACAACAAGAATTTTTTACTGAGTTAAATCCATTTCCGTAAAAGCTAATACTTGTGGGACACTCATGGAAACTAAATTGTGAATACTTTCAAGAACATTATTCTCCAAGTTATTAGAATAGAAAACTAAAAACAATTAACCAAAAAGAACTAACCCACAATGCACTTTCATGGTATCTTTTATATCAAAAGAAGCATCCCTTTCTTCCAGAGAAGGGTATCCGCCAAAATCAGAGCCACCTTCTGGTTCAGTTGGACTCAGATTTTCATTATGCGCATATGTGAGTGTGCGAAGTATAGGAGACTCTGATGGTGAACTTGGCATACTAGCAATAGCTTGCTTCACAGGAACATAACATACAGGACATGCTGAAAGGGAAAGAGTAAGAACCTGATCAACATAGTTCTAAAGTGAAAACAACTCAAAGTGCACCGTGTTCAGAAATTTATATCAGACGCTTTTGCACAAATTCAAAACAGATACAATTTTGTAAGTTATTTTGTACGTTAAGAATTGAAAACAAGGTCTGGCTGAAAAATAAAACAGCAAAACTTACGACGTGGTCCAGTTCGTCTTCTATCGACCGGTGGAGGAGGAGGAAATGCAAAATGGTCACAAAGATGACCCGCAGCAGAGAAAGGCACTTTTCTTTCTTTCAAATTATATGAAGATTGTAAATGAGAAACAGGAGGATCCCTGAATGTCCTTTTATGCCTACTTATCAACGATGTCGTTCTAGAAGAACTACTATCCTTCAACTTATTTTCTATTGAACCATCAAGTCCTATAACTTCATAGTTACTAATGGCGTAAGATCGTGTATCTTCAATATCACTGGTGATGTTCCCACCTAAAGTTCAACACAACACCAAAAACACACCATGAAACATACTATTTGATAAACAAACGTTTACAAAGTAATACAAAAAAAAAAACCATTTCAAAGTATGACAACTGTTAATAAAAACAAGTTAAATATTGAATATAAATAAGAGTTCAATATATATATGCACCAAGTAAACATCAAACCATATCTCGTCAATGTCATTTTGTTATATTACTTTCTAAAATATCTCGACCAACATAAAACATCTATGTGGTGAGATAAGTTCAGTGTTGTCAATAGCAGATTGTAAAAAATAGTGTTTGATCAAATTCTGCTATGCAACAGCAGTAACACTGCTATAATGCTCCAAAATTTGGCCAATCAATCATAAAGAAATCAAAGAATAGTAGTCTTTACTATAAAATTTGGCCAAAAAATCCAAGAGAAATCAAGGAATAGGAGTCAGTTGCTCCCAAATTATTTGACAACATTTTGAACTAAGCATAACATATCGCAAAACAATAGACAACATTCTGAACTAAGCATATCATATCACAAAACAATAGCGATTTGTTAAGATTCTGATACGCTATATTGCTAGTGTGCCACTACAACCACTATTTAACAACCGGATCAGAATGGAATGATAGAGTCTTTGTGCATATATACATTAAACTCCATAAATAAATAGAATGAGATGCAAAGAAACTAACCTTTGTAAAGTGTAAAGCAACCAAATACAAAAATGAAAAGGCCAAAGAGAAGCATGAGAAGCATTGCAACCTTGCCACGACCGAGATGTCGACAAACATAAGGGCAACCCCTCTCTTTATCTTTGGGGTTATAAAGGAGCGCCTTTGAAGGTCTACGAACAAGCACAGGTACCTGCGAAACGTTGCCGTTTTGAATCAACTGCAGATTACCATAGCTACCTGTTCGTAGACCCAATGACACTCCACTCATCTCTCTCCCTTCAATGTATCACCTTTCAATTTCATCTCCTTCTCACCATCAACAAGTAAATCTACAAATTCAAATTATAATTTCAAACTTTAAATCAAGTACAATTCGAAACCCCGCGATTTGTTTCCACAGCTACATTTCACGCCGATTGTTGATAAACGAAACCCACGATTCATTCCCGTAGGGGTGTAGTTAGTTGGAGGGGTAAAAAAGGAAACTTGATCCCGAATGGGAGGGAGGTGGGTCCCACTGAGACTCCGCGAAAGGAGAGGGGAGAAATCGTTGAAACGACAACGGAATCTCGGCGTGGACGTTGGTCTCAGTTGGGTTTCGAATCGGAGAATGGGGGAATTGAATTTTGGGGAATTGGGAAGAAGAAGAAGATGATGATGATGATGATGGAGATTTGATTTGATGGATTGAGGCTTAGCGTGAATGGAGGGAAGAGAGAATGGTGACAAAAGAAAGATGATTGCACTTGATTTTTAATGGGCCTTTGATTTGGCCCAAATTCAATGTACCTCCAAAAATATATATTTTGAATGTCCATTCTCCTAAAAGGGAAAATATAACATCAAGTTTCTCATTCCACAAGTTATATTCTCAACTATACTCCTACCAAAATGATCCTTTTCGATGTCATTTTTGGTACTATAATATGGTAACTTTGAAATTTTCAGTATTTCTACATTATCGAAAGGACCGGTCTCGTAGTGAAAAATGTTGGAAATCTGTAGTACCAGAATGATAGATCCCAACTTATTCGGCTAATTCATCATTTTAAATACTATCCACGTTTAGAGCGGATTAAATCCATTTGTTCAATTTTGTGATTTATTAATTATGTAAATGTCCATAGTTATAACTATCTGTTTTTTTGTCAAATAATTTAAATTGTCCTGTAGCTGGCTCAAAAAATGTTGTTTTCAATTTTTTTTCTCGCTAATTCTTTACGTATAATTGAACTTATGAGACTATTATATAAATTTTTATTCTAATTGTCACAGTTTTTTTTTTCCTTTCATATACTACCAACTAAGTCTGAAATTCACGGTCATCCCTTGGGAGGAGGTAGTAGGTCCCTCACCAAGGGACAAATTTATTAGGAGAAACTTACCCAACATGAAGTTATCGCAGTGGCAAGAATTGTGTTTTAAGGAAAGGATTAAGTCAAAATGGCTAGTACAAAATGGAAAGAAATATGCTTAGAGATTATGCTTTAAGCAACAAAGAAGCATCACCTAATTATATTTAAAATAAATCAATCTTTTTAAAATTTTGCAAAAAAGTTGATTTTGGATAAGAAGATAATATCTTAAAATTTTGATTATAAAATTAATTTATTCTTTGATGAAACAATTCACGCAAAAAAGATCCATTTAATTGAAAATGCAATATATAAGAGCTACAAGAATACTTGCAAAACTTACCTACATAACGTTTCGAGAATTATTTTTATTTATATTAAATTATTTTATATGAGTCAAATTTTGAAAACTCGTTTAATAAAAAAAGATTTTAAGATTTAAAAGATGTGAAATTTAATCTTATACTCTTTATATATTTAAAGTGTATGATGAGAGCTTAACATCCTAACCTTAGAGTATCAAATTCAAATTTATTTAAAAATAATTATAAAATAACTATTAATGTTACTTTTTAAAATTTATTTTTTAAAAAGTTCTCACTATTTGTAAAGTATGAGGTATATCTTTAGTAAATGAAACCTGTTTTGGTTTACTATATAGATAATTATAAGAAATAAAACATAATATTTGGATTAATATATTTATGTAACCATATGAAAATATACAGAAATTTGTAATAAATAAAGAAAGGTTATAATAAAAAAGAAAAAAAGTTGATCAATACAAAAAAATTGAGATGACGGTGTCCCAGAAAGATAACTTTGAGCCACTTTATTAATATTTTCAAGTTGCTAGAAATATTTGGCCATGTCTAGACTCTAGAGACAAAAAGGAACGACCATTTTTTTTCTTCACATTTTTGGTAAACGTCAAATGAAAAGAACATTTAGCTTAATTGGAATCATCGTTAGACAAAAAAAAAAGCGCTTAAGTGGAATCATGAACTTAGTTGAAAATATAGTTACCTTACCGGTTCTAACGCTAATGGCTTATGGCCATGTGTGAGTAAAAAAACTCTAATGGCCACATTTCTTTTCCAATTATAAATGCTAAACAAGAATAATAATAATATCTACCAAACTTATTTAGTCTCTATAGCTAATGATGCTTTTGATATCCAACTAATTCAGATTTGTCTTTATAAACATGAATGTGTTAATTCTAGTTTAAATTTGATTTTGATTTTGGTTTTGCAATGTGATAAAATTGGTTTTGTAAATTACTAATGTTAATTAAAAATAAAGTGATATATGTTTAAATATATATTAATGTAAAAATAAATTGAATAATTAATTTCATGTTAAAAATGAATTATAAAAGAAAAAGTTACAAATTTTAATTTTAAATTAAAATCAATCTTAAAAGTAAAATTAATTATACTCAAGAACAATCAAACATATCAAAATTAGTATATATCTCTAAAATTAATTTCTATTTTGATAAACGTCTCTAAAATTAATTTTAACTCTTTCAAAAATAAATAAAATACACAGATCCACTTAACTCTATAATATCTAGTTTTATAAATACAAAAGTTGTGTGATATTTTCATAAAACATATATCAATGTACAACCAAATACTTTAGTGTGTATATATATATATATATATTAAACAAATTTGCTCTATCCTCTCTCCAGAAAATCCCTCAACTCTTATGCTCTATTTGAGAGTTGGGAATAGAATGGAATGCTTCGGGGAAAAGAGGAAAATAAATAGAAATATTTTATCTTATTTGAGATAGTGATTTTGTTGAGAACAACAATAGAATGTTTATGATCAATATATTTTTAATTTTTGGATTAATATAACAACTCATGAAGGGTTTGAAGAAATTATCTAAACCATCTAAAGTTCTCTTCCAATACTGTTTTAAGTTACCCCCAAATTAAAGGTATTTTGTATTATGAAGAAAAGTATAATCCCTCAAATATCTCTTCTCTCAAAGCCATCTCTTCCTTTTTTTTTCTTTCCATTATCTCACATCCTAAACTCCCCAAAAGACCTTTAGGGTTTGGTGACTTCCTCCCACCTGTCTAATGGTCTTCTTCCTCACCTACTTGGTGGTCATCTCCCTCCTTTCTTCCTTTTTTTAGCTTTGTTTCCTTTATTACAAAAAGCCTCCACTTTAACTAAAAATTTATCCCTTTTACCCTCATACTGCCTTATCTTTCATTCTCTTCTCTACATCACCCATCCGCAACCACAACCACAAATCCACATCTTAAATCACATACACAATTTTGTACACCATTATCCATGGAGGATAGTTCCACCCCTTTAACTTTGCAGTGTAACCTTTGTTGTGACAAAACATTTTTTTATGTGAACAAATCTCTTTAATCGTTTCAAAAAATTAGTTTTGAAAAATACACTTTTAGCATAAGAATGTTTTGTAAAGAGAGAAATTATATTTGACATGTTGTCACATTCATCTTATTTTTGCTTCCCTATATGCGCTTACTCTCTCATGTTCACATTTATCTTATCTTACTTGTGTTTTGGAATTTTGAAGGATATCAATTTCAAAATATTCAGGGGGAGTTTTTAGAAAATGTTATTTTTCTTAAAACTGAAGTCTACTAATTGTTTTCAATGTGTAGTATACATTTCCTTTGTATTCCCCAACCTTTTTGTGTTGACAGAGGGGGAGAATTAATTTTAGATTTTATGTTGGTTCAAAAATATGAATCATATTTTGAGGGGGAGCTTTTAAGCTCTCTATGATTAAAATTAGAATCAAAATTAAAATCTAAATTAACATGTTTGTCATCATCAAAAAGGGGGAGATTGTTGAGACAAAATCTCAATTTAATGTTTTGATGAAAACAAACAAAAAGTTAATTAAGAATGTTAATTATGATTCTAAGTGTTTTGATTTTTAACATGTGTGTTTGAGTGTATTAATCAAAGATAGGAATCAAGCAAAGCAAATAAAACAGTTAAAAACTGAACATATAAAGAAACAACAAAATCTGGAAAACGGAGAATGTTCTCCAGTTTCAAGAATGATCGTCACAGCCTCTTGACCAATCAATCTCCACTATTTCAACGAAGCTTTTGCCTCTGAATTTTATACTAGTTCATCAGTACATGGCAAGGAACAAGTAGAAATCATTATAGTCAAAGAAGGCATTCGGATCGCAAAGAGAGAAGATCACAAACTAGCAAGACCAAACAGATTTGAACTTGACTGTCAACATTCTTGACAGCATTCTGATCATTCTCCAGCATGCCAACATCATTCTCCAGCATGCTAACATCTTTCTCCAGCATGTTAACATTAATCTCCAGCATGCTAACATCATTCTCCAGAATGATAACATCAATCTGCAGAATGATCATCAGTCTCCAGAATGTTCAGATCAGTCTCCAGAATGTTCAGATCAGTCTCCAGAATTTTCAACATCATTCTCCAACAGACTGTCATCATTCTCCAACAGACTGTCATCATTCTCCAAGCTGTTTTGGCAGAATCATTCTTCGTTTCTGCAGAATTTCAACATTGATCTCCTTACTTCTGCAGATGTTTATAATCATTCATTAAACTGTTTTGGACATAATCAAGACTCCAGATCGAAGTTGTAACATCAATAATTACATATGAAGCTTCAAAGATCAATCTCCGTTTCTGCAGAATCGATTCTCTTATTTCTGCAGAAGTTGTTCATTACTTTCCAAACTGTTTTGGATCAAATCAAATGTCCAGATCAAAGCCCAATTATCATCAAGTATTTTCGAAGCTTAATGGGTCATTAAAAGCGCAGAAAATCTGTTTGAAATTGAGCAAAACAGCCCAGTCAAGCAAGGCCCAAAACTGTCACATCAATGGATTATTTTTTCAACAGAAAGGTTGCTTGTGTCAGAGGAAAACAGAGCACTCCCAACAGCTCTTTCTGACCTGAATTAATTGCTCAAATCACCTATAAAAGGAAGGCCAAGCTCAAGGAAAAATCAGAGCTTCAAGTACTAAGAAAATTCATCAATCACATACACTTACATACTTGAATTCTCTCACTCACATACATTGAATCAATTCTGATTTTTCCCATTCGATTCTTAGAATCATTTTCGTGTATTTCTCTTCCAAAGAATCAGATCTCAAACAAGAGTTGAGACATCTCAGATTCTAACAAAACAATCTCATCATTATTGTAAAACTCAAACTATAAGAGTTTAGTATAGTTTGGGTAGATTGTAAGAAATTCTATCAAGGTTGATAGGTGACCTGATTGAACTCCTTTCTGGGTGGAAAGGTTTCAATGTTGTAACAGATCAAGGTTGATCTGAGCTAGGTGCTGTAAAACCAAGAAGGTTCTTTGTTTTGAACACTTAGTGGAAAATCTCACGGTTGTGAGGACTGGACGTAGCCCGAGTTGGGTGAACCAGGATATATCCTTGTGTGGTATCTCTTCCCTTATCTATTTACTTTCAGTCTGATTGATTATCAAGTTAAATACATAAACTGAATTACTGATTTAAACTAACCAAGAACGTTCTCCGTTTTTCTGGTTAAAACCAAGAACGTTCTCCGTTTTCTGTTTTCACAACCAAGATCAATCTTGAGTTATTTTCTTAAGTTTTTTCAGGAATTTTTAAATAGGAACATTTACAATTCAAACCCCCCTTTCTTGTAAATCGACATTGCTACTTCAACATCATTATGGTCTTCAGTACTAGTTTCCAGTTTTGCCTCGAGCGCTCATCACTCGCTACTTCAGTTTATTCTCTAGTGAAAAGCCTCCACTTGAACCACCACCTTTGCTTTTGCTCAGATGGTCATTCTCCATTTGCATAAACAAGTTCAAAACGACCAACTTTAAAGTCATTATGTCATCTACGTGGCTTGATCTCTTTGTCGTTATCATATTGAGATTTAATAACTATGTGTTTAGTGGTGTTTTGTGTTTTTATTGTTCTGTTTCCTATTTGTCATCTTATTGTTAGTGTTATTTTTAGAACTTTTTAATTTTGTTTCCATCGTGTTTGTTGAAAAGCTCCATAAATGTTTGACTTATTGAATACATTTTGGATTTAGTGCCATTGGTGATAATGTCGATGTCGACATCCTTTCCACCCTTCAAATGGTTCCTGAGCATTTGGTTAGATTGGTCTTATCTGAGACCATTTTACGTCAATATGAGCCTATGTAAGTAAAAAAAAATGATATATAATTGCATAGATTTAAATATTATAGATCATTTTTTCCTTCTTGGCCAATGATTGTGTTTGAGATATTTCGACTCTCTCTCTCTCTCTCTCTCTCTCTCTCTCTCTCTCTCTCTCTCTCTCTCTCTCATCCAGCTAATGTAGCTATATATTTTAGACTTATGTGGATAGGGAGTGTTGTAAATCTAGTGTTGTATTGCCCTAATTTATCGTTATTGAATTAAGTTTGTTTTCTATGTGAAAAAACATAAGTTTGGTCAATCCATAAAGATAAGCAGCACACATTGAGCGATATTCAACAAGTATGTATATACTTAAGATCGAAAAAAAAATATATTCTTATGACCTCATATATTGTTTGCTTTGAGTCTTGCATGTAATCTGTCATAGTTTTGTTCTTAGTAAAAGATGTCTCAATGGATAGAAGCGTATGTGTGCTATTTATAAACTACTCTTAGTCTCGATTCTTCTAATTGCCAAAATATATCTAGACAAATAGACTGACCTATTAACCCATAATTTAGTTTGAATCAAGTCGTGAAAAGCTACTCCAAAACAATTGGATCCTTTTGGTCTAGTCCAGATTGAAAATTGGGTTGGTCCGTTGAGCTTTAGATCGACCCAATTACAAGATCTCCATGTGATTTTTGAAAAAAAATACTATTAGTAAAAGCTATAACAATCATTATCTAATTTAAAAATTATATTTAAATATGTAAACTTGATAAAAATAGATACATTTAACTAAAGCTTTTAAAATTTTAAAGTTCATGAAGTATTAATTTTTAAATTGGTTCAAATAAATGAATAAAACTTAAAGTTAATTGATATTCAATGTTATTGTAAAAAAAGTTACACATGCATCCAATTGTATTTCAACAAGTAGATAATTATGAAAAACTAATGTATCAAAGTGACATAAAAATAACAAGAGTAAAAAAACAAAATAAATGAAATGGTTCTTGCATACCAATTAGCTCAAATATCCCTTAGTTGTTGGGCTAGTCTTGAAAATTTGTAGCCTAATTACAAGAAAACCAATAATCGTTTGGTCCATTTATGTAATCAAACCAGAGTGTGTTCGGTTGAGCTAACTCATTTGATAACTCTATCAATTTCCAAGCAGTGTGAGATTTTTTGGTGTACCTAAACATCAGTCTTCAATCAAGGTTAATGAGCTAAAGGATTTGTCAACCCTTGATTATCAATTAGACCATTATTTCCAACACACAACATAAATGATCTGACATGGATTTGAGGTGGTTGTCGGAGTTACGACCATACAAATGCAAAAGGTGGCTCCCTTCTCCAGGGATGATGGTGTACCAGGAACATATTTTGAAGTTTAAGTCAAGACTTGAGTGAGGAGAATGATAGGTGTTATAAAATGAATTCGGTATCTTGGTTGATCGGTGGTGCTCCATTTATAGATGAAATTGGTAATATCTTCATATATTAGAGGAATAGAGCCTCGGCGTGACTCAACATAGATGGAGATGTTGTCTGTTACAAGACAACAATATGATGTTGTTGAGGAGAAAAAGACCAAGTCAGTCAAATAGACTCAATATTCAATAATGATGGCGCCTAGATCCATTCTAATACATATGTTGTAATGATTATAACAAGAGAGAAAATTACATATAATTACTAAATAAATTACCAAAAATAATATAAAGACCATTTTGTAACAAAAGAAAAAATTGAGTATATTATAAGAATAAGAAAACATATGGACCATCCTAAAACTATACATTTATTGGATTGATTGATAACAATGAGATTAATTTAGATGCTAATGTTGAGATCTTTTTATCCGCTACTTCTATTTCATTTTATTTTTATTTTGAATTATTGGAGGTGTATCTCAAATTTTAATGTGATTTAGAAAATAAAGCAAAACTTTAGTTTTGTATAGATGAAAATCAAAGATAGAGACAGACAGATCTACCTATACTTATAATAAAAAAGAATGAATAGAGAAGTTGGTTAACACAAGTAAAGCAAGCATGCCCCAATATCCCCTTTTGGGAATGAGTATTTGACTTTTTGTAGCTATATAATTAAAACAAAGTTGGGATTGTCTACTACGTTATGTACAAACCATGAGGTTTATGACACTAGTAAAATAATAAAAGACACAATCAAATGTTAGACACAAAAATACACAAAGCTAAAAAAGTGGACCCATAAACCACCCCTATGTTTTAAAATAAGACCCACCTACTCGTTACATGTCTCAATGGCATAAGGCAAAGACATAAATTTCAGCCATGAATGATTATTTGGATAACTGTTCATTATTAAATGGCAATAGACAGCTATTGTTGGTGTGGGGTCATATCAAAGGGAAACTCACATTCACAATGTCCATATCTTTTCTTGTGTTATTAGGTGATTTCTTGGAACGATTCAATAGGTTCACATTCTCATGTCTTTATTGGGTTCTCACAATTTGGACTTCATTTTGTTTAGTCACTTCTCACTTATTTTGTTGTCCAGTTAGTTGTATTTTCCAATCCAATGAAGTTTCAATTTATTCCATTTCTTGAGATCTAGCAAATTGTCGAATAGCATATTCTAACATAACATTTAATTGATTCTTATTAGAAATGACTCACATATTTTTTTATTTTTTGTCCGCAAATAAAATGATAAAAAAATCACATAGAATACTAAAGTTTAAATTTAAAATATAATATTTAATTTAATAAAATTGATATTTGTTAGTTAAATTAAATTTTAGAGTTAAATATTTCTTATTCTAATTTTTATTTTTAGCATAGTCGAATAATTTATCTATACTATGTTCGGTTGATTGCATTTAACTTTTGCTTCCAAATTAAACCTTGCTGTAATTTTAAAGTAACTTAGAAAATAATTCACTTGTTACTAGGATATAATTTATATTACAACAATATTCTCATCTCATTTAATTCTTTAATATTTAATTAATGTTATTAGATAATTATAAATTATTATGACTTTTATATGCCGGCCAACGTTGATTAATATATAAGTACTTTTATTTATGTATTGAGATTTTCCATGATTTTGGTGAACTATCTAATCGAATTTGCTTTAGAATTTATTTTATAGACAAAATGACTTTTTTTTAAATGTGATTTGGAGTTGTAAAAAGTTATAAAAACAACTGGTGACAAGAGATAGAAAAACAATCACATGAAAAAACAATAAAAAACTATAAATTTAACATAACTCTTTTACCATTTATATATATGATAATTTTACCCACCCAAAAATAAATGACAGCTATAATTTAATGATAGTTTTTTTTTTAAAAATATTAAAATTGAATATCTTTCAAATTTTAAACTACCATTTTTTTATGATAGTTGAATATAAGTTGATTTTGAAATAACATTCACATGTGAAATATTCGGTTAAAAATCAAAGTAAAATTTTAAGACTAAAAGTGATCAAATAAAAGAACACAATATAAAGCATTTAAAATGCCAGTAAATAAAAATTAATGAAATCCTATAGCAGTGTAAGTTTTTCAGAAAACATGTGCCATGTTTGTTTTTCCTCTACTTTTAACACAGATACCAAAATAAATGGTAAAAATGGGAAACAAGTTATATAAGTTGGGTGTAATGCCCGAAAATGAAAACGACATCTCAAAGGATTTGTTAAGCCAAAACGACCAAAGAAATATAAGTATATGTTTTTTATAATTATAAAACAAAAAATCTTAGTATGAATAAAAAACAAAGAATTTAATTGGAAAGGCAATCTTGACCGTATAATGGTGGGGAAATCCAAGGGTGAACCGTGTTAGAAGGGATGGGTGGGGTCCACTATTGTACTTATGTATAATTTTACAGTGTGAGTGATTGTTTAGTAACTGCGTCAACCCAACAAATAACAAATTTATGAAAAGGGTTAGAGCAGTGGAAAAGGTAACGACTTTGAATGACCTAAACAACCTTCACTTCACTTTCTTGTGTACAAAATATTGTTTATGCAACAATTTGCACGCTCACTTTGAAGCACGTGACACCACGCACGCCTAATAATGTTATTTTATGTGGTATATATAATTCGGATAGTTTAAAGAACTGTTTAGAACTAAAGTAACATAACAAGAGTAGTTGTTGAAACTTACCACTAAACGTTAAAATTTAGTGTTATGGTGATGTGAATTAGTAGTATTTATAACGAGAAATATGGATTTTGGGGTGTAATTTTAGAGGTACTTAAATTTGTCAAATTTGTGAAAAGGAGAGTGCACTTAAATTGATTATGACATGCGTATTGCAGTCTGGTTGAACTATGTCGCGCATTTTTTTAGTACTTAAAAAAAATATTTTTAGTGTGTGCGTTCTGTTTTTCTCCATAATTTATTTTTAGACACATTTTTCTTATGTCCTCCACCTAGTCAACAAATTTGTTTTCACTCTTCCCATTTTTTGCGCTATGGTTTTGAGCGCACGTTTTGTGATCTACTTGGTTGCATAATTCCTCTATTTATAGAGGACTTCACTGAAATTTACCGAATTTTCTCTCTTCTCACATTTTAACTTCATCTCATATTTCTCTTTTGTCCCTTTATCGAAATATTATCCTTCAGAATTTCGAATGGTCGTCGTACCATATTTTTGAGTGGTTGTAACCAATATATCTAGAGGATGTAATTCTAGAATGGTTTACTATAATAGTGTAGTAGAAAATCGATACAATGTATCAAAGTTGTTTTATCTTAAGGACGCCGTGATCGATCGTTTGTCTTACACAATTTTAGACAATGCCGCAAAGCGTCTTAAAAAGAGTGACTTAATCCGTAACTCAACTCAATAATATATTTGGTGGTTAAAAAATTATTTTTAAAAATAGTTTTTCAAAAATAACAATAATATTAGCAACTCTCATTCTAATACTCTCTTTTGAGCTCTTAAAAAAGATAATAAGAGTTACAACACTCACTCACTCCAACCCTCTAACATAATAAGAGTCATCTTATCTAACATTTACTCTAACACTCTTTCAAGAAAATCTTGACTTTGAATCATCATGGCATTGTATTTCTCATGGAAACCAAAAAACATGATTGATATGTTCCATCTAAGGAACATTAGAAACTGAGACAATATGTTTGTAGTTAGCTATTATATAGTTGGTAAGAGGAATGGATTCCCTCATCTAATTTTGGTCATGCTGAATTTCAACAATTGATAAATATGATGAATGAAAAATAGTTTATATTTACAAAGAAGATACAGAGGATTGAATGAAAGAGATTGAAAACACGACTACCTTATAATTTTTTTCAACATGAAAGGATCCACTCCTAGTTGGTAAGAATAGAGAAGGTGGTATTACTTGTTTGTGGAATAACAATATTCAAATTATGTATTATTAAAAAAAAACTTTTTTTGAACACCAACTCTCTTATAGAGTAAAAATCGTGTAAATCTAACCATTTTAAAAATAAACCATACATAAAATGATAGATTTCACATAAATTTCTCTCCAATAAAAATAATAAGCATTGGAGTAAATGTTGCAAGCACCGTCGTACTTAATAAATATTTAGTTGAGTATTGTGTCTAATATATCATGTACCAGAGTCTCTTATAATTTGGCTTTTTTTTTTTTAAATGGAAATTAGTAAATTATATTGATTGCACAATTTCTTTTAGGCAGCATTGACTACACAATTAGCAAAATACTCTCCTAGCCAATTCACAAACCACTACACGTCCCACTTTTATATACCATGAGTATACAAAATCTCACAAATAATATCAAATCAAACTATTTTTTTTTACTAACAATTTCAAACTATTTTAATAATTGTCATGTAATAGATGCAAATTCTCTCACGTTACAAACATCCAAGTTTACAATAGTATTTTTTTGTGTTTATTTTTCAAATAACTTCTCGTTTTAATATCCTTTTAGTTTCTAATGTGTGGCTTGTACCTCTATTTTCAAACTCACGCAAATCACATCCACCTCAAATGGTTTTGCATGTTTCTAAGGTTTCTATCTTTGTTGAATTTATAATTTTTTATTTTGTGGTATATATATATATATATATATATATATATATATATATATATATATATATATATATATATAATTCTACCAATATACTAAACATTTATGGTTTAATATATTTCTATAGGGTAATACGATTAATGCAATTGTAAAGAAAACCATCGTCTACATATTCCATAAATCAAAGAAGGTGTGGTTTACAATATGACAAATGTTATAAAAAACATCGAAAAATATAAATATATAACTACCTTTCACAATTTTATATGATTGATACTCTCTATGATACTAAATTTGAAAAAGTTAAAAATTATACTAAATTTACAAACAAATGAAAAAAATACATTGATCGAGAACAACACACATACAAATGCACAAAAATTGATAATGATGAATCAGCGAACAAATTCGCTAAACAAATGAATGTAATTGTATTTTATTAGCTTCAATTGACGATTCATTTGCTCTTTATAGTCATAATTTGTTTTCTTCTAATTACATTAATAATTTAATTTATATACACCGTTAATGTAAATAGTTTTTATACTATTAATCAATCACAATCGTCAGATAATTAATAATATTTGACTTTTGTCATGACTACTTATAACACTCACATAATTTATCATGCTTGATCAATTATGTAAAAAAATTTATGCTGACAAGTTAGTGCATGAAAATTAATTTCATTTTTTTAGATAGAATTTGTCATCAACCCACACCAGTTTGATCTTTTTTTTGACAAAAATTTATCACCATTTGATATTCACATAGTAGTGTGTATTCCGATTTCCGCCATGATTCTGATAAATTTTCTTCATACCACATGAAAAATAACAAATAAAATGAACAAGCAAGTGGAATGGTAAAAAAGAAACTCCATACTATATTAATATACTTAATTTTACTAATACTAAACAACTTATTAGCAGCCATGGAATAAACAATCATTCGAATTTGTCCATTAAAAATCTTATTGATAAATTGTAATATTAATTAATGATTATTTATTTAAATATATTATATATGATACAAATATTTTTGTTGAAACTTTTTTTTACCAAAATTTTTATTGTAATATTTACTTTTATTTTATTAAGTAAACTCTATCCAATACATATATTTATTTTTGACATAATTTTATTTAATATTTTTTAACAAAAATTTTCCGTGCAAGACACAGGTCTCACGCTAGCTAATATATATATATATATATATATATATATATATAGATGCAATGTGGGTTTTTCTCCAATGTGTTCATGCCATGATAAAATGACCTTCAACACCGCTCACACAAATACCAATTCCCAACGTTGTTGCCAAGAAAAGGTTGATGGATCGATTTTTTTTTTTTTAACAATTAATATTATGTTAGTATTGTTAATAATTGTTAAAGTTATGTTAAAGATAGAATCAAACTCTTAATCTTCTTATCATTTCGCTTTTTAATTTATTCACTTCAATTACCTAATCAATCTTATACCATATGATGCATCGAAATTGCATTTGACATATTCAACATAAAAGGTTGGTTGTGAACTATAAATTGTGGTTTTAGTGACATGTGAGCTATATACCTTTTCTGCATGCTGACAGGAAAATTGAGTTTTAGTTGCATAACAAAGTACTTATTGGACCAACTCATCTTTGGCTTTTCAGAGCTTCAAGTTTCTCTTCTTTCATACACTCTAAATTATCCAAGCGAAAATATCCAATTGTTATTGGTTAAGTGTCTTTAAGATTTGAAAATGACATGTTTCCTCCAATAAGTGATCTTAGAAGACTGAATAAGAAAATTTGTCCCTTGAATTATAAGCGTCAGTCAAATTAATCATTGAATTTTGCAAATTGATAAATACATCTTTAAAATTGTTAAATATCAACAAAAATAGTCTATAGTAAACTTTTGCTCTTAGATATTTTTGATGTGACACGATAACTAAATATGTGGCTTATCAACGTTAATGTCACATCAATGTCATCTTTTCGGAAAAAAATTTCTCTACGAAATTTTTGTCATCTTAAAGATAAACTTGTGAGTAATTATAACTATGCATTAATGGACTAATTATTAACAAATTACTCCATGAAATATTTAAATTTAATAGGAAAATTAGTTGATGTTGTAAATGACATAGATATGAGATCAACACATAGGAGTCACATATTCAATTAACATGTCACATCATAGTATATAACGATAAAAATTTAAATATTAACTATTATGATTAATATTTTACAACTTCAATTATATATTTATCAATTTATAAAATTCAAATATTAATTTGATCTATTTATAATTTTATGGATCAATTTACCTATTCACTCGTGGTTAGAATGATACACCAATAAAATATGCCAATTAATTTATGGTGTAGTAGAGCTGCAAACACAATCAGATGAACAATTCACTCATTTACTTTAAAGTCAGTGATCTATTTGGAAGACAATTGCGCAAGAAGCACCACATGAAGATTTTGATGTTTGGAAGAATTCGTAGGGACCACAACTTTAACCAATCTTCTTCAACCTTCACTGCATTATTGTAAGCCAATATCACTTCACAAACTTAATATGTGTTTTTAACAGTTTACATGTTATTATAGTTTTTCTAAATATACTCTTAAATAATACTATGAAGTATTTTGGAAGATGAAAAACGAATATTAAGCATATGTATATATAAAATGGTATAACATTCATCTCACAATATAATGTTACTTTTTCTAATATATTCCTTATTATTTAATTTTTGTATTTTTCAATTCTTTTAATTTCTTTCTCATATAATTAATGGATAGTAATTTTATAAAATAATTCATAATTTTTTTCTTATACAAAATTAATTACATTTCTTAATCTGTGGATCATGTGTCAAAATGACATATATTTTGGAATGATAGAAGTATTTTAGAATTTTCTATATAAAAACACATTACAGTGTCTATATTTATAAAAAAAATTAATAATAATAATAATTAGTTATTAATCTTGTTAAAAAAGAGAGTTCCCATAATTATTCATGATCTCCTATGACTCCAACTTCCGAACCAACCAATATATGACTTTATTTATTTATAATTTATGTAAAATTTGTTAAGTGTACTTGTAAATATGGTGGAAGCCGGAAGGTAATACTATCTCTGTCCACCATACAAATAATTCTTAAATAATTGTGGGATTCTATTATCTTTCCCATCTTTAAAACTTGTACTAAATAATAATTAAGGTAAATAAAAATAATCATATTTAAAAAATGATACAACATTGCATATTTTCAATTTTCAGCCATTAAAAACAATCTTGTCAAACCTTTTTTATTGCAAAATAATGTAACACTCATATCTCCTTTTTAGTTTTTTTATAAGATATTTTCTTATACATTCCCTTTTTAAGAACTTTAAAAAAATTTAAAACTACTATTATTAAAAGTGATATATGACTGCAACTTTTTAGCTTAATAGATTAGGTGTTTATACTTGTGCAGTGTTGGCAAGTCTTCTAAGAGTGTAAGAAAGTTTTAGTATGGGAAGTATTTGAGAATGCTTTCGGTTATAGGAAGACATCAAAATGAGGTTTTTAATTTTATCAAGAACATAATTTGGCATCATATTCAAATTTAGTGTGGAAGATCTCTTTCTATAGTTAGATATGAAGTATTCATCAAATCATTTTTTCAGACTATTTCATCATATTGCATCACTATGTACTTAATATGTAATTCCTTAGATGAAGAGATGTAAAGAATGCTCAACTCTTTTTGGTGGGGTTCTAATAATAGAGAATCAAGTGGTTGAATTAGGATAAACTATCCATGTCGAAGAAGTTTGGTGACATGACTTTTCTAAACCTATATGCTTTCAATATAGCAACACTTGGTAAACAAGGTTGGAAATTCATTATTCAACCAAATGCTTTAGCGACAAAATTGTTCAAGGCTAAATATTTTCCTATATGTGATTTTTTGAATGCCCAGATTGGTCATAATCCCTCTTATTCTTGGAGAAGTTTATGGTCCACACAAGCTCTGTTGAAAGAAGGTGGTAGATGGATTATCGGTAAGGAATCTAACAATCCAATATGGGACGAGGCTTGGATTCAGAATGACACTATTCTTTTATGTCCATCGCACATGAACACTACCATGAGAAATTTAAAAGTGGCAAGTTTGTTGACACCAGATGTGAAGCAATGAAATGAGGAATTGATCAATGTTATTTTCTCCTCAGATATAGCCTAAAAAATTATCTTTACCCCCTCTATATGAAGAGGTCATCGATGATCGCAAATTTTGAAAAGCAACTACTTCAGGTAATTATTTGGTAAAAACTAGTTTTCATTTGCCAATGAATGATCTAATTGATGACACTGAACTAGAGGGAAATGGTAATTGGTTGCTTATCTGAAAATTGAAGATTCCACCAAGAGTAAAAGTTTTTCTCCAGAGGGTCTGCAAAGACTTTTTTACCTTTAATATTCCAATTACAACGCAAATGTATTATCTTTCCTACATGTGTCAATTATGATAGTGAAATCGAAAATTTGTTGCACTTCTTTATTACATGTTCACTCAATAAAAATGTTGGCAAATGTTTGGTTTGTGGGGCGATATTCACCCCCTTATTTATACATCTAACTCTTTTAAACATCTCTCTTTTGCCTTCCTAGATAACAATGAACCATATATTAGAGTTGGATTCATCTTAACTCTTTGGAGTATATTGCGCGCTAGAAATGAAAAATATCGGAATCATAATATTTTTTCTTCTCTCAAATTGTGGAAAGTGGGCATAATTTCCTTTGTGATTGGATCAAAGCGAAGGAATAAGTTGTGGAAATTATAACACGAAATGACTATGTGGTTAGTTGGCAGCCCCCTCCCACAAGTTGTTATAAATGTAATGTTAATGCGGGTTTTTTCTAATAGTTGAAAAAAACCAGTTTTGATATATGCATCCGTGATCACCATGGAAATTTTGTTCAAGCTAGGACAACTTGAGTTACTTTTTGTTTATCTACACTTGAAGGAGAAGCTACAAGTCTTCTTTACGCTCTATGTTGGATGAGAAATTTATGCCTCCAACATGTCATCTTTGAGTTAAATAGTCAGGGGATTGTTAATTGCTTACAAGATCATATTGACCATGTCTCGGAGTTTAGTGCTATTATAAAATTTTGCAAAAGCTCCTTAGTTACTTTACAACCTATGGTGTTAGTTTCGTTAGGTGGTTAACAAATAGCTTAGATTATTTTTAGTAAGAGTGACAACATTTATAACTAATTAATCCCCGCTATTTTTATCATCCTCCATCTTATATTTTCCAAGTTGATTTTTAATGAAATGCCTTAGAATTATTACTCTAAAAAAATGCTAGGTGTTTAAATTCATGCTTGATTTATTCGCCGTTAATTCTCACTAAGATTATTCATTTCCAAATATACAACAACATCATTATCTATTTATAAACATCATTTTATACGCATAAACTAAATGGATATATCTAGAGTCTTTTGAATCGTTACAAAAAAATAGTGTCTTCTATGGTTGTTTCAGTGGTTAAATGACAAAAAAAGACACATGTTATTATGGTTTTTTTTTTTTTTGCGTGCAAAGAACTGTCTTTTGTGATTTTTAAGTTATTTATAATTAATAGGATGTGAGATTTTTAATATAAATTCAATTAAAATTAAATATTTTAATAATTTAATTTTAATAAATGAATGAATATATCTTTTTATATAAAATAACGTAAAATATTTTTAGAGTCGCGCTGTAAAACAATAAAAAATTCTATTTATTTTATAAACTATAAACCAAACACATGCTTTATTGTCTTCACTTTTTTGTGTCTAGTTCTGTCTTTATTACTAATGTTTAATATTATCATTATTATGTCAAAACAACTATTACCATTTAAAAAAGAAGAATCTTAAATTCGAACCTGCAACTTAGGCATTTAGCATCAAGGTCAGTTCAACGTTTATCGAGAACTAAAACAAAATATTATTTGAGTTAAATTCTTATTTTATAAAATATGTTGTATCATTTTTTTTATTGTTTTTATATATTGGTGTGGAACTTAACTAATTTGTTTTATATAATAAAATTATTTAATAATATATTTTATAATTTGAATCCCGCATAACAACAATATGAAAAGAAAACTAATTAAGTAAATTATGAAAAATTTAAAGTAAATAAATTTTGAGAAATGTAATGACATGTGACCAAATGAAGAGAAATATATGTGGATGCGAACTAAATTTTAAATAATTGTATTTTTTTAAGATAGTCTAAATTAATTAATAAAAATACCAAAAGCTTAAAATAGCTTTTAATTAAATTTAAAACTACAAGACATCGAAGGTTCAGTTTTAATAGATTTTGTCTTAAATGTGGTGATCACAATCACTACTGCAAACAATTTATTGACATCAATAACAAAACAATAGTATATATCTAATAAATGAAGCTTAATTTTGAATCTTAATATTATAAAAAAATTAAAAACTTAAAGTCCTAATTTTATTAGCCTAAAAATGAGGTCGACTTATGAAAAATTCCTACAACTATGGTATAAATTGTTGTGAAAAGATTTATTACTATTATTTTTATTAGAATAAAATGAAATGTATATAAAATAATATAATATAATAAAACGATGATCTACTACTTAAATTAATGTTGAAGTATATATTTACTAATTTTTCTTGTAAGAAAAAAAGTATAAAGTTAATAAATTAAGATTAAATATATAATTTTTATTGAGCTAATAACAATGAACTAATAGGTCATAAAAAAAAAATAACAACGAATTAATAAGTGGATTTTGGGCGCGTGAAGGTGTAGTAAGAAGAAGAATGTGTGAATGATCTGAGTTCACAGAAAGCTGCACTGCAGGGGACACCCTCTCTTCTCAACATAAATATGCGCCGCGACAACATTTAATATTCATATTCATTTTTCCCCCTAATGTTTTCATTTTTTATTTTTTTTAACATATAGTTGTAATTGATGAAGTATCTACTACACTAATCTATTATTATTATTTTATTTTTTTTACTACGTTGGTTCCGTTTCTTCATCTTCCAAAACACACTCCCACGCTTCTCTCAACCCTCTTTGCCCTAGATCCATGCCTTCCACCTTTTCTTAACTTTCAATACTACTCTTTTTGCTTCACCCAAAACCCTATTCAGCTCAATATTCATCTCACAAATCCTTCAAATTCCCACTCTCACTAGGTTCTCTTGAGGATCTGGCTGTTGTAAATTTGGAATCTTTGGTATCTTCTTCATTAGTTATTTCGTTTGGGTTAATTTGTTATACTGTTCAATTAACTCTCATTTCAAGTTGTTATGGTTTTTTGCTTCAAGTGGGTAGAGTAAAGTAATTATTTTTTAGATTTATGCGGTTTGATTTGTTGAATTTGAGGGTTTTACTGTTGGTTAGGTTGTAAATCTTATTGGATTTTTAGAGATGGGTTTTGTCTTTTTGTTTGTTGATTTGTGACCAAATTTGAGATTGGGTGATGAATACTTGGTTGCTATTGTAGCTAATATTCTGTACTTTTTATTTATTTATTTATTTGTGGTGACATTTAAGAAGAGTTTTTGTTGATTTTGGTGGTTATAATACTTATGAGTATTGAAGAAGAGTATTATAGGATAAGATTTTGGAAATGTTATTGAGGGGTGGAATTTGATATTGGAGTTTGGTTTTGTGGGAAATTGGTGGTTTTACTTTGTTGGGCATAATGGGTTGCATGTGTTGCAAGCCATCTGCAATTGAGGATAGTAAGGAGAGTCCAAGGGAGCGTTTATCGAACAAGGCAGTGCTGGAATCTCGTGTGTCTAGAGGAGCTTCGTCGAGGAGGGAGGAATTAGCGTATAGGGTGAAGGATAGATGTGATAACAACAATGATGCGAGGACGGCATTGATTGATAAGCAAGGGCAAGGGAATGGCTCTGTTAGAGTGCATGGTGATAATTTTGAGAGGAAGAGGGAGAAAATGGAGTATGTTGTTGCTCAACATCCAGGGCTTGGTAGTGTTCCTAAGGCTATGGAAGGGGAACATGTTGCGGCTGGTTGGCCGTCATGGTTGGCAGCAGTTGCTGGAGAAGCAATCAAGGGATGGCTGCCACGACGCGCAGATTCTTTTGAGAAATTGGATAAAGTATGGTTCTTTCCATTATTTGGCTGCTTAATTACATTGTGACAGTGCTTTGGATTAATGCAGATAATCTGTTTTACCTTTGCTTTCTTGCTACATCTGCAATTATCGGTAGTGTTTTGATTTGAATATTATAAAAAATCAAACTCATGTTCTTTAATAATTTAATGTTAACTATTCCTAATCTTTTTGCCCTCTGTTGTTTCATTCTCATTCCATTATCTACATTGCAAAATCTACTCTATGCCCTTGGTTGCAATTGAAATGCTAATGGTGATACTTTATCATTCATTATCTATGTAGCACAGACACCAAGAACGATGTAGACATGGGTAATAATTTGAGAATATAGAAGTGATTGAATGTAATCACATGTGTCGGTGTACCGGACATGTCTTCAATCTAAAGTGTCAATGCTAAAGAATTACGGTAGTATATTGGTTGGACCGAAGCTACTACTACTTGTGTTATGTTTGTGTTTCATATATTCTTTAAAATGACACTTTAGATGAAATTAATTTAGAATATACTAATTTGGACTTGTCTACTTGTAGCTTTTAGATATTTCTACATTTACTGTTTCTCCCTGATTTCTTTTCGTCAATGTGAAAATTACCTTCTGGGTGCTGTTTTGTCATATAAATATTTCCTCTATTTGATGTGCAGATTGGCCAGGGAACTTATAGTAATGTTTATAGAGCTCGTGATCTTGAACAAAGAAAGATCGTTGCTTTGAAAAAAGTGAGGTTTGATAATCTTGAACCTGAGAGTGTTCGTTTCATGGCAAGGGAAATTCACATTCTACGCAGGCTTGATCATCCAAATGTCATAAAACTTGAAGGCTTGGTTACATCAAGGATGTC
The DNA here is from genome assembly GCA_037974735.1 of Cicer chorassanicum. Taxonomy (NCBI): domain Eukaryota; kingdom Viridiplantae; phylum Streptophyta; class Magnoliopsida; order Fabales; family Fabaceae; genus Cicer; species Cicer chorassanicum. The sequence goes on along the minus strand of JBBPBP010000002.1, from coordinate 44,412,069 downwards.
GTGCAGCTTATACCTTGTTTTTGAGTACATGGAGCATGACTTGGCCGGGCTTGCATCGCATCCTGGACTGAAGTTTACTGAAGCACAGGTAATTTTAGAAGCTTCTGTTTTTTCATCTCTCTGTTCATTTTACTGGAAATGTAACTTATCACATGATTTGGCGAAATGCTGCCGCTAATTTTTCTTTAATGTGATATTCAAAGCTACAAGACACATAAATATTATAAGTTCAAGACAGAATGCTACAGTGTACAAGTCACATAATAAGTTCGGACTGATTTAATTTCTTATTGGAACTTGGCAGGTTAAATGTTACATGCAGCAACTTTTACGTGGACTTGATCACTGCCACAGCCGTGGTGTACTGCATCGTGACATTAAGGGTTCCAATCTTTTGATTGACAACAATGGAGTATTGAAAATTGCAGACTTTGGTTTGGCAAGCTTTTTTGATCCCAATCAAACTCAGCCACTGACAAGCCGAGTTGTCACTCTCTGGTATAGGCCCCCCGAGCTTTTACTTGGAGCTACTTACTATGGCACTGCTGTAGATTTATGGAGTACAGGTTGCATACTTGCCGAGCTGTATGCTGGCAAGCCTATAATGCCTGGTAGAACTGAGGTATGTACGCCTCAATGTTCTCATTCAAATATTGCATTTTATCGTTTTTCTTCTTTTCATCTGTTAAATTTGACTATGGTGTGGATTGTGAATATCGATATCAATTCTTCAAAAATTGCAAGAATACAATTTAGATCCATGACTTGTGTAGTTCACATCATGGCTTTTCAAATTTCATCAAACATCAATTAGGTTGTGTTGACCAGAAAATATCAGTAGTTGTTGAAAATACACCAATACATAAATATTAAGTCATTTACAATATCCTACTTGTTCTTTTACAATTGTGCATGCAACTTGGTTCTATAATAAATTGATTTGAAACTACGACTTTGTTTTGTAGGTGGAGCAGTTGCATAAAATTTTTAAACTTTGTGGTTCGCCTTCCGAGGACTATTGGAGAAAATCAAAATTGCCTCATGCAACGATATTTAAGCCTCAACAACCCTATAGGCGTTGTGTTGGTGAAACATTCAAGGACTTTCCCGCACCTGCAATAGAACTGATAGAGACACTTTTGTCCATAGACCCCGCTGATCGTGGAACTTCAGCATCTGCTTTGATGAGTGAGGTGTGAAATTCAGATTCTTGAGAGTCCTTTATATTGTTCAGACTCCTTTTAATGAAATGCAATGCAACTCTATCAGTACATAGAGATTAGAGAGTGGATGTTGGTGTTCGGAAAAGTATCAATTTAACTTTTAACTTATTTTACAAATGTAGATTTTGGATTCCTTTAAAAGTATAACCTAGAATTTTTTGATGCCATATTGGTGAATATATGCTTATGTTATAAACAAAGAGTTTCAAGACTGTGAACTGTCAACTATGTAGCACCAACACTTCATTTTGAAGGCGTATCCTGTGTGACCGATGTCTGTGTGGACACGACACTGAAACATGTGGTTACATTCAACCACTTCTTTTTTTTTTTTTTTTTAAATTCGTACGGTTGTCTTCATGTTTGTGTTGTGTTTGATGTCTATGTTTGTGTCAGTGGTTCATAGACTGACAATTTAAAAAAGTGTTAGACTATCATCCAATTTAAGAAACGATATAACAAAGTGGCTATATGATTGGATGACTCTGTAACTTTTTCACACTGCTCATACACAAATTCTTGCTCTTATATTGTCTCTTTATCAATCCAAACTCCACATTATTGTCACAGTGTAATCCTTACACTAATACTTACTAGTATTGTCTCCATGTCATGTTAGAAAATTATTATGTATACCAGGAAAGTTATGTGTTTATCTCTTATTGGATAGTATTTATTCAACTTTTCATGAACGACTAAAGTTTTGCACTGCTTTGTTTGGTTGTAGTATTGTTTGCTAATTTCAGTGTGCATTGCTGATGACTATCTCCTTTTGTTTTACTTGCGATGTAGTTCTTCTCAATAAAGCCTCTTCCATGTGATCCTTCAAGCTTGCCAAAGTATCCTCCTAGCAAAGAATTTGATGCCAAAGTACGGGATGAAGAAGCTAGAAGGTATGTATCCAAGTTTGGTGGGGAATTGTAGTTATATATTTTCAGTATTGCCAATGTATTAATTAACATCTCTGCAATTGCTTCTGTTTCCTCTCTTGTTAGTTCTATTGTATTGTTTTCTTAGGTTCTTTGTACTCATTGTCCATGAGCTCTGGCATGAAAACTTTAGTGGTAGAATTTTGTTTATGGTTTTGGTTTTAATGTTTGCAGACAAGGGGCAGCAGGAAGCAAGGGTCAGAGACATGACCCTGAGAGAAGAGGAGTCAGAGAATCTCGAGCTATTCCTGCACCTGATGCCAATGCTGAGCTGGTCTTGTCAATGCAGGTAAATTAATTGTTAATTATGATACTAACTCAACTTGGTCATGGGGATTTGTCGATTCTGTATATGTATGGCATTGTTCTATTTGCCGAGATCAATGGAACTTTCAAGTGTACATGTCTTTTGGATAAAATTTGAGATCAATTGGCCTTTCAACTTTCAAGTGCATAGTATATCTTTTGGATGCACTCTTCCTTTATGCATTAATTAAATATGTGCATGGTATCTTAAGATAAACGATGAAGACTCAGAAGAAGGGGGTGCATCTTAGAGTTAAACTGAACACATAGAGGAAGATTACTGTTTCATTGGGCATTTACAAAACGTAAATTAATTCTCAAAGGAAGATTTTTTTGAAGCTCCTCTTGCTATTTTAACACTTGCTAAGACCTTGTTTGGATAAACAACTTAATTAAACTCTTATAGCATAAGTGCTTATGTATGAATTATTTCTATAAAAAGGACACTAAAGTCAAACTATTTTCATATAAGTTATAAGTTGTTTTAATAAACTATCCTGAAGAGATTATGGAAATAAGCTGAAAATAGCTTACAAACATATCATAAGTTGTTTCCATAAGCTCTCAAACAATCCTTCAAATTTTTATGCCATAAGATGAGCTCAAACAAACCAATCCAAACAGGTCTTATATTTGTTCAATTGTCAACACTGAACAAGGTGAAAGCCACTATCCACTCTCTACTGATTGTTGCCTTCCATATCCTGGAAATTTGTTATGGCTTTCCTCTTTTGAGTATTTATATTATTTTCATGACGATTACTGAATTTCTTTCTGTTTTCCTTTTGGAATAACCTTTATCCTCTTCGCATCATGTTTAGTCATTCACTTTTTTTCCAACTTTGTTTCTCTTACATTGAAAACATAAATAACCTTTTTATACAGAAGAGACAAGGTCAGAACTTTTCTCAAAGCAGGAGCGAGAAGTTTAACCCTCATCCTGAAGAAGCTGCTTCTGGATTTCCCATTGAACCCCCTAGACCATCACAAGCTGCAGAAGTAAGCGTCGAACCTCAGGCAAATCAACATAAAAGAGCCTCCCATTCAGGTCCACTGACTCACCGTGCTGCATGGGCAAAAGCTGGGAAGAACCACGACGATGCTCCAAAGATTTCAATGGGTGGTGGCGACTTATCTACAATCTCGGGCTTAGTTGCCGCCAGGAGGAGTATGCTGTCTGATGATCGAAGAGAATGTTCTGGATCGTCACAAGTCGAGGCTCCGAAACTAATTACCAGGTTTCCAGGTTCCTTCAAGGAGGCCTCTGAATCATTGACGCAACAAAATCAGAAGCATCATGTTCATGCTTCTCAAAAGGAAGAAGGGAAAGGCAACAACAAAGACCCTAATCTTGTAAGTAGTTTGACTTTCTCCCTTTCCTACCTTCCCTGTTTTCGTGTATATAGGTTTTTTGTATATTTTGTTGTTTTCGCCAGTGTTTTCAAATAAAGGCTATAGCGTAGCGGAATCTGAATAAATCGGTAATGTTCCGCAATATGCTATTTAGTACTACTACAAAGTGTTATCAAATAGAGGCTATAGTATTGGTACTGTAGCTAGCATAGCAGAATTTAAACAGATAGTTATTTTTTGTGATCTGTGTTAGACCACTGATTTCTGGGTCCTTTTGTTTGAGAAAATGTTTTTTATATTCATTTATTGTTTTCAGTTTTTTATTTTGGTTTAGTTTGGTCTCAATGTTTTGCTCTTGTTTTTTCACAATGCTGTAGGTTGGTTATGGATCAAAGGGCTATAAAATTCATTATTCTGGTCCATTGCTTGTTCCATCAAGCAACATGGATCAAATGTTGAAAGACCATGACCGCCAAATTCAGGAGGCGGTCAGAAGAGCACGTCTTGACAAGGCAAAAATGCGAAGACTCCAAGCTGAGGGGAACCAGATAAGCAATTCATTATTTGTTTCTGGCCGCTGATTTGTAGAGCCTGATGCGGCAAAAAGCATCATCATTAAGATTAAGAATACATTTTTATTTTTCTCTTTTGCCTTGTAAATTATTCCTTAGATCAATGCTATCCCCTGGCCATGTTAGGTATCTCTATTAATGTTCTTTCCACTTACAGATGCAATTTATATGGCCTCTTGTAAAGCTTTAACAACCTTGAGCTGCAGAGTATTGGGGGCCAATGTGTCTTCCTTATGTTTAACTTATGATAAAGCAATTAATTAATATTATTATTGGGAAGATGGCTAAGTATGTGAATGCATTCTCCTCTGTAAGCGACAAGAATTCAAATAGATTCAAGTTAAAAGTATCTTTAGTGTAAAGTGGTTGTTGTATAGGGTACTATACATAAAAATGAATTAAACAAAAATTTGTGTATTTGTGTAAAAGTCACGTTTGGTGTTAAAAACTAAGTCGAATTCAATTTTAGGGGTCTGAAATTTCTTTTTAACTCTACTGTGAAATTAAATACACACTTATTCTATCTTCTCATGATGCACCATTGCTTCAGCACTTTCTGGGTATATGGTAGCCTCTAACCATTTCTGATGTTGTACATGTACTAGTTTCTGTGCTTTCTTATTAATCTAACTTCAACAAGGGCATGAATGATTTCTTTGTATGAATTGAGCAATGCGTTATGAACATACCATACCAAAACAGTTGACTAAATATTGTAAGTCTATAATTGGACCTATTATTTAGCTCTAAATTGTGTGGCTATTGATTATTCTTCCGTACTTTTTTCAAATTGTTTCTTACCTACCACTGAGCGAAATTTGTTTTAGATTCATTAAAAAATATCTTGGATTCAAATCTTATAGATATAAAAAAAATGTTGGGAGGTGAGATTCTATTAAAGTTTGTCAATTAGGTTCTTTGGTGAAGAACTGAAGACTAGTAATTGACACAAATGGAAAATATTTTGTATCTATTACATAGTTTTTGGAAAAATTATTTTCATCAAAATCTTCCAAATTCTAAGCCTTTTCTTTGTCTGCACTAAATTAGGCCTATTAGTGGATTACATAAATGGGCTTGTAGCCCAATATATCTGAGTTTGTAGTTAAGAGCAATATCTTTCTCATTTTTGTTTGAGTGTTTCTTTTAAAACCGGTTCCGTCATTGACTCGGCAAAGTCAAAGAATCACATGGTCACTGATCGAACGATTGAATCACTGGTTCTATGACATAATTGAACTGGATGACTCAATCTCGTATAATTCAGTTTTTATAACAAGTTTGTATATGTATTAAATTGAATGGCTCGGTAAATTTATTCTAAAATATATTATGAAAAATATATAATGGCACACAATATTGATATAATAGTTTAAATATTTTAGTTCTTTAATTTGAAAAAAAAAATATTGAATTGAAAAAAACCGTCGAGTCACCGAATTTTACCGATTCAGACCTAGTCTAATAGGCCACTCAAACTGCTCACTCGGTCATTTCATCGGTTTCTGGTCGGATCGGACCAACCGGCCGATCCAGTACAGCTTTACACTGCCTAAGATCCAATCTGATAAAGCAAGGATACTAAATTTATTCTTTCTTGTAGGTTTAGGCCTAAAAACAATATAAATCTTTAATTACAACAAATAAAATATCTCTTGCATGTGTAAAAAATACAACAATTGACTACTTAATTAAAATAGTATTAAATAAGTTTTTAATTTTTATAAACTTTTGAAAATTTATTTTTAGTCTTTATAAAAATAATCACATTTTTCAGTTTCTACAAAATTATGATGCAAATCGTTTTAGTCTCCGTTGAACTATCGACATATATTTTTTAATAATTTTTTTGCATAACACTGTAAAAATTTATTCCACAAAATATTAGCTTAAGATTCGATTTCTAAACTCATATTTTCTGTACTTTTATTTTGATCATATAACATTTAAAAAATTCATATTTAATTAATCTCAATTTAAAAATTTCTAAATTTATGTTGATAAACTTTTAGTAATATTCTAAACATGTTTGTAAAAAGTCATTCAAAAATTTTAAAGTTGAAGACTGTTTCGTTTTATGAACAACTCAAACAAATTGTAGAATAGTTTTGTAGAGATTAAATTATATATTTTTTTTTTACAGATAATAAAAATAAAATTTCAAAATTTTATAGAAATTAAAAAATTATTTAACCTATTAAAATATTGTCCATCTTAAAAACTAAAAAAAGGTAAAATTTAAATAAAATTACAATAGAATATTATTATAAGCATTTAAAAGGCCTCTCTATTTTTTCATCATAAGTAGTGCTTTAAACATGACTTAAGGTCTCTATGAGTGTTGGGTTGGCCCTGAGTTTCCAATCTATTGTGTTTTGGTGTAAAAGAACGTCAAATAATGACCCTTTTAAAGATGTTTTGGTCTATTAACTAGATCCATTTTTCAAGTTCAATATGTTAAAATAACATACATGTGTGTGTCAGTGTAAATAAACTAAACATGTCTGTTGTTGTTTTAGTCTAAAATATCTTTAGAAAAGGGCCTTTTTCCCAACTGCATGTCGAAATCTAAAATCGTGTATACTTTGCTTTATGTGTTGATTTCTGCTTATTAAAGCATTAACAAAAGAGAACCAACTCTGTTCTTTCTCTTACTTACCATATTTCATTCCATAGCTTATTCTCTTAATTTATTGTTTTTTTATTTATTTATTATTTCAAGTTTGTCTAGAAAATAAAATGTAACAAAATTTTATTTAATTTGGTTTTTATCATTTTTATGTTGTGGTTTATTTTTTTATTAGGTTTAATTGCAATTTTAATATTCTATTTTAAATTTCGACAGTTTTGATCTATTCTTTAGATTTTTTTACTAAAAAAATAGTGATTTGAATTATTTTAAATGATGTGACATAAGATTTCATGATTTATAATTATCTAGATGCATTGATTATTTATATATTATTAATTAAATTACAAAAATGAATAATTTCAAAAGCTTAAACTAAAGTTTTTAAATGGTCTTACTGCAATTTCCATAGTATTAATTATTTAATATCATTATATCTTGTTGTTTAAAATATGTAATGTCACAATTTTTTTAATTAAAAAAACAAAAAGAAAAAATTGAAAATGACGAATTTTAAAACAGAAAGACTAATTTCACGAATTAATTAAATAGGATGATCAAGATTACAATTCAATCTTTTTATTTACAGTTGATATTTTGAATTTAATTTTTTTTTTAACCTTTTGTTTCCAATCCTTTTAGTTATTTGTTTAAGTTTGACTTATGCATCTAAAAAACAATGTTCCATACTTAATGACGAGAGATTCAAAGGATTTTGTTGAAAACTCCATTTGTTATTCAATCATATTTTATATATTTGATTCCATAGTGTCTAGCTTAATATTTTGTTGTCGGAGATTTTGTGTTGAATATGTAGTGTACGAGAAGAAGGAATCATCATAATCAAACTACATGAGTTTTTGTACTTTCAAGTTTTTTTTTTGTCTTTGATAATA
>JBBPBP010000002.1:44355622-44369090 GCA_037974735.1 Cicer chorassanicum | reverse complement strand
GGAAAAAAAAAAGTTGAATTGGCCGGGATAAAAATCAAAGTATAGAGATGATTTGAGCTGAAAAAATGGATTATAATAAATTTTAATTTTAAAAACTATTAGTTAATTATTTACAGATGTGTGTGATAACAAAAAAACGCTTGAAAAGGAAACAAAATAAACATGAAAAGAAACAGATTTATTTTCTTAAAAAGAGGAGAAAATCATGGTTTTGTTAAAGATTGAAAACGGAAAATTAAGAAAAAGGAAAGTAACATGCATGTGAAGAAGAGTGTTAGGTTTGAGTTAATCAGAATGAACATAGTAATCTAGTAGATCACACTAATGATGATGAATAAAGAGGGACAAACCTGTTTTGTGATGGAGGAAGCGTCCACGTCTAAAACAACAACATAGAATCGTAGAGAGAGAGAGAGAGAGAGAAAGAGAGAGAGTAATAAAACTCTAAAACACAACAACACATGAGATGGAGATTTCTTGTTGTACGTGTTGGAATGGACAAAGTGGTTCCATTTATTTAGGGACTTTCAACATAACTTACCAATGCTATGTGGCGTCACATTTTCTAACATATGTTAATTGGAATTTTTTTTCATTTTAGATTGGAATTTTTTTTCATTTTAGATTGGAATTTTTTTTAAGTCCGGTCAATACAAAATTAAGATAGTTTATGTTTATTCTCTATAAAAAATTGTCCATTTTTAGTTTCACATTTTGAAAAAAAAATAGTGATTTATATTTTTGGTTTATGTATTCGTGTTAAAATATAAATAAAAATATATTAAAAATTGTTATTTTTTATTTCATTTTCTTATCATATTTTTTAGATTCAATCTATATAATTTATGATTTTTTTGTCTTAGTATTTATATCATTATGTCCTATAGTTTAGATGATGTGATATATTGACATTACATGTTAGTGGAATTTTAGTGTTATGCAGCGATAAGCTGTCACATTAGCATAATGACGGTAAAACAACAAAAATAAAATCTAATTATATGGATCATAAACAAAAAATATAAGTTAAAGTGCATCTGTAGTCCCTTAATTTAATTTCAGTTTAGTCTTTTATCTTTTTTTTCTCAATTTGGTTATTTATTTTAATTTTAAGTGACAATTTAATCTTTTATGTTTTAAAATGTCAACAATGTTATTTATTTTATTTTGTTTTTTTGCAAAAATTCATCAAAAATTTCAAACAAAACCCATAAAATTAATTACTATCCTCAATATAATGCAAATTTCATCAAATTCATAACTTACTTTTTAAATAAACTCATATTTTCATCTCTAACATCAAATAAAGAATAAAAGACCAAAACGAAAAGAAAAAAAAAATCAAGAACTAAAACGTTAATTAAAATTAAGTTAAGGGATTACCTATGTAATTTAGCTAAAAATATATAACTTATAAGAGTGAAAAATAAAAAGACAATTTTTAATTTCAACTAATGGCACATTCCATGTGTCATCACCATAAAATAGTCAATTTTTTTTTCTATAGAACATCTTATCTTTAATGGAATTGTTTTCTCAATTTTTATTGTCATTACCACCAACAAAATATTATTTCATCGTAAAGTTTATGAATACACATATTCTCATAGTTAATCAACAAAAAAATTATACAATACACATTCAAAAAATTAGAATGTTGATTATTATGAATGACAATTACTACGATTTTGATGGGTACTATGATATTTCTCGTTATAAATATCCACCGATAAATTTAACACCATAGCAATGGATTCATTTTAGTTTAGTGCTAAATGTGAGAATAAGTCCATTGTGGATGCTAGACAATAGGTTTTGCACCAAATTATTTGAACAATTTCTTAAATTATATAATAATAATAATAATAATAATAATAATAATAATAATAATAATAATAATAATAATAATAATCTTTACAAATAAAACTTCACCCAAATTGAACGATATTATATGTTTGATTAGAAAATATACTATATTGAACTATGAAAAATACTGATACAAATTTTTAAAACGACATTGATCGATCAATATCAATAATAATTTAAAAAAATAAAAGTGGTTAAATGTAATCAGATGTATTAATATTATGTTGATATATAACATCATTCAATTTGAAGTATCAATATTATATAGACTATAATAATTGATGTGATTGAGAATAATGATTGAAAGATAAAATTAAAAAATAAGTATTGTAGGTATATCAAGAATGTGAATTTATTGATAAGTACCATAGTACCTTATCAATATCCTTATAACGAATGCTCTAGTCTTTTTTATTTTGTATTGTAGGGACTTTTTTTTGATGATTTATATATGATAAAGTATGTATGAAATAATGTTTTTTTTTATAGTATGTACAATAAAAATAAAGAAAACAAGTCAAAGATAATTTTTACTATAAATAAAAATTAAAGATAGACAAGAAAAACTCATTGTTTTACGGTATAGACTATCTTGCATATGTAGTAGTTGAAGTTGAAAAATTTAAATAAAAGTTTTTTTCTTTTTCATTTTTAACCCTTTTAATTTACATTTTTTAAATTATCTATTCCTATAATTATATATTGTTTTATTTGTTGTCTCTACTATAAGACAACCACTTATTGGATGTTGATATAAAAACTCATTGCTATGTGACACAAAATCTCATGTAACATGTCAGGTCAGTATGTCACATCATCTAATAAGTAAAACTAAAAATGACTAGGGAGAAAAAAAAACTAACCTATAAAAAAGTGAAGTCTAGTTTTTTATTCTCTAAAAAGTAAATTTAAGATTTAATTTGATATGAAAAAAGTAAATTTTTAAATTAAAAAGAATAAACGGGGACATTTTATTTTAAGTCACAAGTTTTTCGAAAGACTAATTGTTTTTAGATATGTATTATTACTACTTAGGTTAATAGTGTCACAATTTTAAAAATATCTAACATTAACGATTTTAAGAGACAATGTCTTCTCTAGTAATAAATAAGAAGAGGTGATTTCAACAATTCAAAAAACATCAATCATGTAATAACATATTCAAATAACGGAGTCAATCAATTTCATAACCAATTTTCTGTTTCATAAACCCTCTAAATTAAACCCTTAAGTTTTAATCAAATAAGTTCAATGTCCAATGTCGTTGAAATTCTTCAAAAATAAGTTCAATGTCCAATGTCGTTGAAACTCTTCAAAAGTCTTCAATTTAATCCCAAAATTGAATTCTCCAATTGTTTGTACCATGAAAAAGTAGAATAATATGTGATATTTTGAGTACCCAAACCAATTGTAGCATCAAAGTACTAATCGAGCATTTATTGAGGCCTAAAATAAAATTTTACCCAACATATCTTAAAAACTAATGATAAAATTTTATTAGAAAACTGATATTTTATTTGTATTATAATTTTTTTTAATGTTTTAAAGCTTAATTATTGTGATTGATATAAACTTACTTAGTTTGCCAAAATAGTTGTGTAATACTTATAACTTTTTATGGAAAAAATAATTAAGAATGTACGTAGAAGATTAAATATAAATAATAATCGAAGTAATTTAGATAACAAATACTTTAAACAGATAGAACAACGATGTAATGGTTAAACAACAATATTCAATATTTAATTATAACCATAGATACTTTGTTGTTTTTTCAGTGATTTTTTTCTCAAAAAGTGCACGGAACGGGCAATCAAAAATAGACGTCCCATGTTTGATTTTCTGCCTATGACTAAAAATGTTTCAACACTGAATTGTTTATCCTGAGTGTAATTTTTTTTTATATTATAAGACAAATAATTTTGAGGCCCAAACTAGAGTGCTAAAGTTTTTGGTTTGAAATAGAATCGACTATGTAATTACTACAAACTCTTCTCTAGTAGAAGTCCTAAAGTCACATTATTCGTAAAGCATATGAGAAAATACACTCCCAATTGTTTTTGAACAAAAAAAAATAATACTTTGACCACCTCCTACGGAAAAATCAATAATTATTTTGGGGTAATCATCTTTTGTGTAATGAGCCATTTAAAAGTAAGGCGACTACTAATCAACTATTTAACATGTATTTTTCAAAAATTAGTTTTTGTATCCTCAATTAGTGTTGTACCCTCCATTTTAAAAATAAATTGAATGAAATTACTTAAATAACCCTCAAAACTTAGTAAAATCCAGCCACATACCTCCCTCGTTCCAGGAGTTGTATCCGGAAATTTGAAAAATCCGATAGTTTATTTTCAATACCGGAAATTTTGGAACAACTCCCGGAAATTTCAAAAATGAAATTTCCGGTATGTATTTTATGTATCGGAAATTTCAAATTTCCGGGTTTCTTACTGGAAATTTCAAAACTCATTGAAATTTCTGGTAGTGTTTTTGTTTTTTTCTGTGTTATATTTTGTTATTTTTTTTATTATTTTGGATACATTTTTTTCATTCTATTGTTTACAGTGAGGACCAGAGGTGCAAAAACCAGCTGTAAACATTCTAGGGTTCGACCTCCTGCACAGTCAAATAAGAGAGCTGAGTCGAGAAACGAAGAAGGAGGAAAAAAGAAATCGATGTTCAGCAGGAGGATCAGCAGCAGCAGGATCAGCATCAGCAGCATGATTATATTGATGATCAACAGCAGGATCAGCTGCCTGATGCTCCATTATTTCATGGAGGTCCCTACGATTTATATGTCCTAAAGAATTATGAGGACCACATAGCTGTGAAAGTCTAGAATGGGGAGGTTAGTAAATAATATTTATTATTTTAATTATTTATTGTTATAATTATTTATTATTTTATTTAGTTATTACATAATATTAATTATTTTATTTATTTATTTTAATATATTTGTAGTATAATTTTTTATATTTAAATTTTTTATTCATTATTTAAATTATAATTTATTGTGTGTTTTTTTAATTGTAATTAAACAAGATAGGCGTGCCCTTAAAGTGGTCTCAAATGGCAAAAAGCGGATCAAATTCATTGACATTAGAGATGTATTACCCGCTGAGATTGATCATTGGATTACCGTATCTGGACTACGTCCTCTGCATCGATGTAGTCTGAATATGATTGACGGTAATTTAATATATGCATTTGCTTAGAGATGACACGCAGAGACGAGCTCATTTCACCTGCCATTTGGTGAGATGACTATTACTCTCGACGATGTCAGCGGTCTTCTCAGCATCTCATGTTGTGGTGAGTTGTTCATTCCTCCTGCTAATGTCACTGCCGTTGAATTACTGGGAGTTACTGATGATGAAGCAGTGGCCGAGACTAGAACTAACAAAGGTGCATCGTACAATTTTGAGTGGTTGAAATCAGTATTTTTTACACAGTTGCGTGACGAACGGTGCGATTGTGCAGTTAGGGCATACCTACTACATTTAGTAGGGTGTACCATTTTAGCAGATAAAAGTTTTACACTAGTATTTGCTAAATATTTATTTCTATTTCAAGATCTTGATACATGTGGCAAATGGGCTTGGGGACCAGCATCACTTGTTGTTTTATATGACTATCTTAGAGATAGTACACTGCCGGCAACGAAGCAGATCGGTGGATATTTATCTCTCTTTCAGGTACTATTATATTATTTTTCATACTTATTATATTGTTATTTGATAATATAGTTAATTAATTATTTGTATTTTTTTATTATTTACAGAGCTGAATGTATGAGCACTTCCCTGATATCTGTAAAAGGGATCTGTATTAGCCGATTTCTTTCATGCCACGGATGTATTGGTGGACTCCAAAACAAACATCCAGGAGCGTGGCGTACTACATAGCAAAATTGGATGCTTTGAGAGAGTCTTGACAAAAGTATTTTAACTTCTTCAATGTCCAACAGAAGTTTTCTTGACGCTCACTATCCATATAAGCAAATGCAACATTGAATGTCAACCCAGTTGAAGTTACACCAACAATTTCAAACAATGGTAACCTATACTTGTTGGTTTTGTAGGTGCTATCCATGATCAATACAAGATGGAACATGTTCAACAAAGTTATGGAATCTAGGTGCGTCCAAAACATGTCCCTCACAACGTTGGAGTCTCCATGAGTCCTAGTCCAACATACATACTTCTCAGCTTCAAGTAACTTCAATAGATGTTGCATATCAGTTCTAGGTCCTTTCAAATTCTTCATGTATGTGCTTCGTCAGTTATAAATTTGAGAGATATTAGTCACATTCTCCTTATCTCGATCTCTCAAAGATGACAAGATATGCCTCGGTGCGACGTGATACTTTGTCAGCTCGTCAACATGATTCTTATCTTCATCTTTTAAGCGCCCCACAAATGCATTATTCTCAAAAGTAGCCAATAACTCATGGTTGTGAAGTCCACACACTAAACTAATAATCAATCCCTCAGTATTTTTCAATGGTCTCGATCGAAGTTTAAACGGACAATCACACATTTTTGTTGAAGTACCTGAGTTACTTTTATTTGACTGATATTTTCCACCTCTATCACAACCAAGAATTAATTTAGATTTCCTTCCTCTCTTTCCGGTCTTTACGTCAGATCGAGTTATGATAACAGCTACTCAATTTTGACGGCCAACCTCTCTTGCCCATGATATGACAGCTTCCCGTGACTCAAAAATTTGATCGGTTGTGAATGCTTCAGTCAAATCTATACACACTGGTTGTCTTTTTTTCCATACCTATTTCAACAAAAATCAAAAATTAACAAAAAAATAATTAAATAAGTACCGGATTTTTGATATTTCTGGTAAATATAACTACCAGAAATTTCACAGCTCACAAATTTCCGGTAGTACAAATAACGTACCGGAAATTTGTTGGAGAAATTTTCGGTGAAGGAAATGAACTACCGGAAATTTCAGAGTTTTAAAATTTTCAGTAGTTATATTTTAAGTACCGGATTTTCTTGAGAAAAAAATACGTACCGGAAATTTTGGATGTAGGGTGAGATTTGAGAGTAATTTTTTTTTTTTAATCTTTTACTGAGTGGTGATTTATGTGGGCAATATTGGGTTTCTAACATTTTGGAGGGTACAACACTAATTAGGGGTACAAAAACTAATTTTCGTATTTCTCTCAAAAATTCAATTATTGTAAGTGATTATTTGTGTCATAAATGAAATACCAAGTATTGAAGTTGTTATATTCGACTAATTTATTTGGTAATTAATTATGACGATTCCAATGACTCAAAGAAATAAAGAAAAAGTTGTTGTGCTTTTACTGATGTTGTGAATCTACATTTTGTTGTTGGTATTGTTTTGTGACAAGAACAGAAATACCTTTATCTACAGCTTCAACTGAAAATATTTTTACAAACTTAGTATGAGCAACCTTACAACCATGATAGTAATCTTATATTAATTAATCTTGGCAAAATGTTTCTTCAAGATAAAGCGCAATTAATGCTTTATATTTTCAGTCCTCCATGTTTACCCTAGGTTTTAGTTCTTCATATTTTCTCAATATCGTACATGGTTCGGGCGGCTGCGATATGACTAATCGACAATAAAACAACATCAATGTTTTTTACTCTAAAAAGAAATAGTCATAAAATCACTCAACGAAAATATTTTTGTCTTACATCATCATTTTTTGAAGAAGTAAGAAGAATATACAAGAACTTTCGAAATCGAAGAGTTGACGTAAAGAAAAGTGACAAAACTATAGAAATATCACTCACAAGTTAATAAAAAAGCATCACTCTAAAAAGAAATGAAGCACACTCAAACTATATCATACTTTCTTTTGAAAGTTTATCATTGTGCATTTTACGCTAAAAAAATCTTATTATTTCGTTGAAAGTTATCTAAGTGATTGTTTACTCGCCTTAAAGGCTTGACGATACTAAGTTATTATGAGTGAGTGGATCTTCAACGACTTGATTGTACTAAGCTGAATTCGGGAAGACCAGAGTATAGTCAAGTCGATAAAAGTAATACTATGGTGGTATAAATCAATTGATTTAGTGGATTAAGTCATTCCAGTGTAACATATGATATTCTCCTTCTCCCACATCCTTATTTGAAGACTACTTTTGTGAAATTATTTTTTCAAAAATCTTATAACATATTGTTTTTTTAAAAAAAATCTTTAAAACCTTATTTTTAAAAATACAATTCAAATCTTTCTTTATCTTGTATCTCACCACGTTCAATAGAAGGTTTATGTATCAATCATATCTAACAAAGTGGTTGAGCTCAAGTGGATAATGAGCTTCAATTAACGACAAATCATTTAGGAGAACTAGAGTTTGAAACTTAGCGATCACAATCTTTAATCAAACTTTACTTACCTACTAAACGAACTTCGTATTACTTGGACTTTTTTTCCTAAGAACCAGAGGGCTACGACATCAACATAATGTCTTCCCTAATTAGCTTTTAATATTAGATGTAGTTAATTTGAGCATATCAATTTATAGATTTCCTAACAATAACTTTACATATAAAAATTTGCTAAAATAATTTTGTATATTTTAATTTTTATAATTCAGTTATTTGAATTAATAAAATTGAACCAAAACAGAGAGTAGTTGTGCGAAAAATTATATTAGGGTAGAAAAAAATAGTTGGAAGTTTGTTCAAATAAAATTATTATCATGTATGTTGTAAATAGAATTTGATTGATCAATCTGAAGATATTTTTTTTTTAATACTGTTAATAATATAACACTAAAACCCTTTAGGGTATTATATTGGTTTTGCCTCTGTGGCAATGCCACCGCCATTGCCCTTCGTGCCACCATAGGTTTGATCTTCAATTTGCTCTCTTTATTACAATCGAGTTCATTGTTTGTTGATTTTTTATTCAACCATCATGAATGTTCTGCAACTGGTTATCTAATATGTGTGCTTCATTCTTGTTTCGTGTTATTTTGATTCAATTCATGTTCTTGATTTTGATTTGAGTTTCATGATTCTGATTTGTGTGTTGAAATTCACGTGTTATGATCTGCTTGATTCATGTGGTCTGAATGTTTTGTTGTGGTTGTTATTATCAATGGCACCTATAAGAAATTCACCACTCTCATGAAGTGTTCTTTGTGATTCACGCATGTGATGATCGTTAAACCAACCACTACAATTGTGTTAGTCAACACTCCACATTTCCTATTGAGATCTTTTGCACATGCTCTAAAAAATTATTGCAGCATTCCTTCGAGCTAGTTACCAAAACTCAAGATCAAAAGAATTTTCTCCACTGTCAAAATCTTAGAGGACAAATAATCAAGCAGTAAAAATAGCTTTCGTGGTATAATCACTATGCCCAAAGACGATGCACCAATCACATTATTGGTTTTACGTTAAGAGCTTTTGAAAATGAAAACTGATTGACTCATGGTAGATTGTGCCTCTCAATAAAGTGTAACATTTCAAATTTTATAATATATTATTTTATTAATTAAATAAATATTTAAAGAATTAATTTGATATTAAAAGTATTTTAAAATATATGTTGATTAGTTTTATAGTTAATTTCCTTTATATATTGGTTTCCTATGGTTTAATAATTGTTGAAATATTTGATTTAAAGATTAAAATAAATTTTAAATATTATGTTTAATTATTTTATTTTGTTTTCTAAAAATAATATTATTTTAGTATAAGTATTTTAAAGAATAAGATTTGAGACAATTTTATGTGTAGATGTGCATTAAATATTTGTGATGATATATTCGTGTGTATTTGACTAAATGATAAATGTGTGAATAGTTGTATTTTAATTATTTTTGACTATTTTCTATTTTATTAATTTCTATAAATAAGTATCTTGACATATTAGTAATATTGTAATTGATTTCCTTTAGTTTTATATATGTGATATGGCATATATTTATTGTGATTTAATCATTAATGTAAATTATAGATGTGATAGTTATTGATTTTATTATTTTGACTGTTCTCTAAACATAATAATATTTTAATGTGAGTATTTTAAAAATATTATAATTTAATTGTAAGTGGATAAAATAGATTAGAAAATTATTAGTAAAAGAATAAAATAAATAAAATATAGATTTATTGGACTTGATCCATGGTATTGTGTATAACAAAACTAAAGAGCTAAGTGAAAAGAAAAAAAAATAATAAAAACCAAAACAGGCACATTGTAATAGAAAGGCACAGAGAGAAAGAAAAAGAAGGAAGTCTAGAATCTCAAACGAAAAATCGTTTTGGTGTGAGACGAGTGTTTAGATGATGTTCTCTTTTTTCCCCCAAAATTTGATGTGTCATTTTTCTTCTTGATTGGGCTATTTTAACACAGTTTTTTAGAATTTTATCCTTCTAACTTTTTCTCTAAAATATTAGATTTTTTCGTTTATGGCACGTTATTTTGCGATGTTCTTATTTAATGTAAGTCTAATTTGAGTGAAATTGACGCTAAAACAACTGTGTAAATCGTTACTAAATTTTTCTCTAATTATTTTTTACTTGGGTAATTTTCTTTGACCCACTTTTGAAACTGACCTTTTATAGTGGCTTCTCATACTATATTTTTGACATTTAGCCATAAATTGTCGAGTTTGACCAATTGGAGGACGAGGAGTCAAATGAGCATATGTCTTTTCGCTTGTGGACTCGGATTAGCGTTTGAAATCGTCAAAATAAGGTAAGGGGTGAGAGAACATTTGAATTTATGAGTATATTATAATGTGAGATGAACGAAAAACTCATATTTCTCAACAATTCATCTAGTATTCGCTACGTACGACGGCGATCATATTTAGTAATAATTGAATTAATATGACAAATTGAGGCTTGTATAATTAAAATATGGATTATAAACTTTCATAAGGTATTGTGTGATTTAAAATCTGCAAATGTGTGGTATATATGAAGAAAATTTAAATTTCATGTTATATGTGTTGAAAGTTTTAATTTATATTATACAAGTGAGACAGTTAAAATTTTTATGATATATGTGAAGAAAGTTTGAATTTTTATATGTATGTGATAAAAACTTAAATTTTTATGATGTACGAGATTAAAGTTTTGATTTTTATGATAAGTGTGGTTAAAATGTTGATATTTCTGATTGTTCTTTACAAATATATGATTTTCATGATATGTGTGGTGAAAACATTGACCTTTGTGATATACTGTTTATGAATATATGATTTTCATGATATGTGTGGTGAAAACATGGACCTTTGTGATATACTGTTAATGAATATATAGTCTTCAAGATATGTGAGGTGAAAGTTTTGATTTTTATAATTGTTGTTTATGATTATAAGATTTTCATGATAAGAACATGTGATATATGATCTTAGTGAATTTTGAATGTGGTGATTTTGCATAAGTGACTCTTAAAACATATGACATGATTTTAGTGGGTTGTCTGAGAATATTTGGTTTTGATAACACATCATTGTGTCATGGCATATGCATCTTAATGGACCATGTGAAAATATTTGATTTTAGATAATGCATCATCATGTCATAACATATGCATCTTCGTGAAAATTGTTTTTGTGGCAGATTTATTTTCTCTATTGGTATGAATGATTTTCTGTGTGAAAGTTGCTTTGTGATAGATTTATTTTTCCTGTTGGTATGAGTGATTTTCTGTGTAGAAGTTGTCTTAGTGACATTTATTATATGCATATCATATAGTTTTTAGGAGCATGCATGGCATTGCACTTTCTTGTGATTGTTTGATTGTGATTAATGTGTATCTAATGTGATAATGATTTTCTTAAATGATTTGATGTTATAAGGATATATTAATTTTTCTTGAGCGAATTTGACATTATAATATGATATTATTTACTTGAATGTTTTAATATACTGTGATGTGTCTATGTTGATTATTTGTGTGTTATTCTTACTTATATTATATCATCAACATGATTTCGAATTTCACTCCCTCCGTTGCTTGTGTGCGTGTTTACAAAAATACATCACAGATTATCAGTTGGTGATCCATGCACCGATAGGTGATACTGGTGACGAGTCTTTTATTGTATTTTATCGAGTCTTGAGTTGAAACATATTTTTATAAAATTATTGACAATCAAGTATTATCTTGTAAATAATTATATCTTTTGACTATAATGTGAACGATGCATTTTTCAAAAAAAGAGTCATTTACTCTATTTTATTGTTCTAATAAAAGAATATAATATTATTTTGAGTAGAAATTTGTATTCGTGTGAATGTGATATTTTAAACTATTTTTTTTTTTCTAACAATTTTTGAAAGGAGTTTTACCTTCTTTAAGTTATTTTCTATCTTATGCGAATTTTTCCCATAAAAGTATTTTAAAATTATTACTATTAAAGTATTTTGGTTTAAGGTATCATAGAAAGGATGATTAAGCAACCAACTTAAAAACATTAACACATTTTGTCTGAGTTTTGGTCAATTTGGACACGACACGAGATTTGATAGATCGCATTCTTGTTGAACGTGAAAAATATGAATTTTTTGTTTCCATTGATTATGAAAATTTACCATTCTGTTTGTGAATCTTATAAGGTTGTATGACATTATATAGATAAATATCGAAAATATTCTAATGATCACGGAATAGTTCAATTCGTTGAAGATGTTGTGGAAGTAAAGAAGTATATCCCTAAAAATACTATTGTTCTAACAAGGTAAAACAAAAGACATTTATGGTAATTGTACTTACGTATTGTTAACTCTACTTTGGTTGATCATACTCTTAACGTTGAACTAAGAGACATCTCTATTCAATAATTTTCTTCTTCCGATCAGGAAAAAATTGACCAAAATCGCAATGAAGCTTCTAACTTGGATTCAATTGATTTTGGGAAATCAAAAATCAATCTAGAAACACTTTAAGAATTTGGTGTCAGTGCTACACATACTGCAAATAATCATAAAAATATAATCCACAAGGTCTTTTGTCCATCTTATCTAATTCGGATAACACGAAACATCTACAAAATGATCACCAATAACCAGATATGTGTATTGTAGGTTCTTGAGTGATGCATACAAGATCAATGATCAAAATAATCAAATGTCTCCCTATTTGGAAGTCAAGTTACACTTAAGGGTTGCGGTGTCAAATATCACATATCGAAATGTTATTGTCATTGATGATAGTTGAAATCTCACGATTGCTGATAACTTGAATATATTGCGATTTTTTTTTGAAAGATATAGATGATAGAGAAACACATCGTAGGAGATATACTGATGAGTAAGAGAAAATGTCAACTATTAGATATTTGCAAAGTCATTCTATTATCACTAATAAGTCTTGTACAAAAGGTAATTTCTAAGACAAAGACAAATATATTACGGAAAAAATCTAATGTATATAATACCTATACGAGGGTCAATAAGCCTACTAAATTTAAGGAATATTTTTTGTTTTCTTTTTCTTTTTTAGACTAAGTTTATGTCCTTTGGTTTTTATTTTTTATTTTCTTAATAAATTTTTAGCTTAACTTAAAGAAATATATTTTAGAATGAAAAGAAAGTAAAAAAATATATGAAGATTTTGAAT
>JBBPBP010000002.1:44338208-44353939 GCA_037974735.1 Cicer chorassanicum | reverse complement strand
TTTTTTAATCATTTTATATATTTAGGAAAAAGTAAAAAATATTAAAATAAATAGTAAAATGATTATTAAAAAAATGTGAAAATGAATTATTTTTAACAAATTAAATATAATTTTGATACAATGGTACTTTATCATTTCATATGATATAATTTCATTATATTTATATCAAATACATAACAAATTTAATTGATATACAATGTCAATATAAAAAATTCTTACATTGTCAATCAATTACAATCTTTATATCATTAGTTAATTTTTAGTTTTATCATAAGTACCTCTAAAGTCAAACCCATTAATAAATGTGATGTACTGATACTGATTTACACTGACAATACATAATAATTAAACTCATACATAATATGAATATGATAAGACATTGTTATGCAATACTATATAATATCTCTATCCAACTAGGTGTCATATCTGTCTCTATCTTTTCCCGAACATCAAACGAGAATATCTTTTGACGACAATCTAATTTATTTCTAATTTCTTACCAATCCGTTGTGATATTATGAGATTTTGATTAGAGAGATATATTTAGAGGCTTAGAGTGACATGATTGACTTATCATATTTATCATATTTGTTTGCAAAATAATGAATTAAGACATGACATTTGATTATATATATAAAAAAGATATGATGATAGATTATTTCTTCCATTCTTTAATCTAATTATCAATTTGACATTTTCAGACGATTCCGACTATAATGAAAAATTATTTTTCAATAAATTTCTTCCCTTTTTTGCATTTATTGTGTCAACAATATTGAACTACGAGTTTAACGATAATTTAATCCTACAACCAACGATGTTCTACTAGACACAAGTCCAACATATTAAACCACTAATGCAACAACTTGCATGGTCTTACGAGTTCAACCTCTCTAACCTTTTCAGTATCCAATCGAATAATAAGATCTACTCAACCATATAATTTCCTAATCGAATTCGTTGTCTGTAATATTTCTCAGTATCAGATCGGATAATTGGATATATTCAATCGGATAATTTCATACCTAAAAATTAACCTAATGTTTCCAAAAGGAGGACATATACATTTTCATTTTCAAAAATAGCCTTGTAACATTTTTGTAGCGCATATTCCATTTGCCAAAAGTCAATGGTCTAACTCAAATTCCATTAACAGCAAATTTTCTACTAAAAGAAACAAACCTTCCTTTCATTCCAAGAATAAAATGTAAAGGTAACAATAGAATCATAAGCAGAACCAAAAGTGCAAAACCCAGAACCCTATTTTTACATTTAATTTCACCTTTTTACCCAATTAAAGAAAATCCAAAATAAAAAAAGACAAAAAAAAAAAAACTAAAAAATAACAGTGTGTAAGAAAAAACATTAGCCCTACGTTTTTACTGTTTCGAAGAAATCGATGTAGCGAAATCCACTGCCGAACCTGAAAAAATCTTTATCCTTTTTTTTGTGTATATATAAATAGAGAACACTGAATTGTCGTAGCTTCTCTCTCTCTCTCTCTCCCTCCCTCCCTCTCTCTCTCTCTCTCTGCGAAACGGGTTTTCTGAATAAACCTGCACGTGGAGGGACTAAGGAAGAAGAAAACAGATTGAGATCTGACCCATTTTTCAATTTCACTTTTTTGGGTTTTTACGTAATTTGGAATTGAATTTGGAGACCCTTTGTCAAAAGGGGTCTTCTTCTCTACAAATCTTCATACCTCTCTACACTGGTATTTTCTCTGTTATTGCTTCTGCACTTTTTTTCCTTCATTTCTTCAGCTTTTTTTTTTTTTATTCAAAGTAGTTTATCTTTTGTTTTTCTGTAGCAATGATGGGTTGATTGATTATTCAGATCACGCCCTTATAAAATTTTATTTTGTTTTCTTTATCTCTAATTTCTGAGATTTGGATTTTTTGCATGTTGAGTTTGATCACAATATAATAAGGTTAATTTTTTATTTTTACCCTAAAAATTGGATTTTTATTTATTTTTTAATAAATCGTATATTCAGATTGTGATTGCATGTTTGAGATTAAGATGCTAAACTTTAGATCTCTTTTTTTTCCATTTCATGTGCCTTGTTTGGATTAGTGGTTTGTGATCAATTTGATGCAAAATTGAAGTGTTGATTGTTAATATAATAATATTGCTTTGTCCTGTATATGGTGTGTGTTTTTTAGTTTTGGAAATTTCTGTATGATGTGCCTGTGTTTTGTTGTTTGATAATGATAATACGCTGTTGATGTTTCTGATTTTTGTTTTTTGATTCATAATTTGGCATTTTTTTCTACCTGTTTATTGAGCATGTGGATCAAAGTATTGAATTATAGATGTTACTGAATATTTCATACATTGATATGGTATAAATATATTTATCGTTTTTTATTTATTTGGAATCAGGTCTCTTTGATTTTGTGAGACTGACTTTGTAGTTGGAGCTATGGCGGTTGAAATTGTGGGATTTGAGATGGTTCAAGGACCATTGGAGAATGGTGTTGAAGGAGGCAAACCTGTTGCACTTGAGAAGGAGAATGGAAAGCTGGAACAAGATTCGGGAGCTGGTGAGACCATCAAATTCGGGTCACATGGAGATGAATCTGCGAAAGGGGAAGCCAATGATGTTTCTGATTCCAATAGCCCGAAAAATGCTGCTGAAGAAT
Organism: Cicer chorassanicum; assembly: GCA_037974735.1. Lineage (NCBI taxonomy): Eukaryota > Viridiplantae > Streptophyta > Magnoliopsida > Fabales > Fabaceae > Cicer > Cicer chorassanicum. The sequence goes on along the minus strand of JBBPBP010000002.1, from coordinate 44,351,294 downwards.
GGCCTGCACCTAAGCAGATTCATTCATTCTACTTTGTGAGATGCAGGCCTTATGATGATCCATCCATCAAAACAAAAATTGATCTGCTTGACAAGGAGATCAGCAAGAAAAATCAAGCTCGCTTTCAGATCACTGAAGCGCTGAAGGCCAAGCGGGTGAGTTGTGGATAATTCATCATTGTTACTTGTCGAATTCGTAACTGCAATAAAAAACCCTAAAATTCCAACTATTTTACTTGTTACTGTGGTGTATAAGATTGTTGGAATGTTTTAAAAACAGTTGTGTTTTTAAAATTGAATTTTTAATATTCTATTCGTGCTATAAAGGCTGTACTTGAGTTGTCAATTAATATGGAATGTTCATGCAAATGAGTCTAATAACTTGTTTTCCGGTTTTGAAAGCATACATGTTTTGGTGCCTCTGGAACAAGACGTTGAACCATAAACCGTAAAAGGCACGCCATACTACCTTGAGATGAAATCTGGAAAAATAATGCAAAGGAGTCAAATAATTTATTTTCCAATTTTGAAGGCACAAATGTTTTGGTGCCTCTTGACTTGCGGCATTGAGCCATAAACCGGAAAAGACACATTTTTGTCTACCGGTGAAAGAGTAATTTCTTGTAATCATCTGATATGTAATAAAAAATTAATGTGGTCTGCACATGACTTGACAATGGGCAGTTTTTTCTACGAAAGTTTTATATTCTCAACATACATCTAATATAATTGTATATTTGGTCTTTACTCTTCATTGCAGTCGGAACGAGCAGAGCTGATTTCTCAGATTAAGATTCTCAGAGGTGACAGCAAGCAATTCCAGAGTATTTTTGATGAGAAAATGAAAGAGATCGAGCCTCTGCAGCAGGCACTTGGAAAGCTGCGTAATGCAAACAATGCAGGTCGGGGTGGTTTATGCTCATCTGAGGAGGAACTTAATGATGTTGTATGTTATAAGTCTCCTACTAGTTTTTTAATCCAATACTCTCACTTTACTTGTATTGTTGTTATTCCCCAACATGTATTTTCCATTCACCGATATGCTTTTATTGGATACAGATATATAGCTTACAATACCGCATTCAGCATGAGAGCATTCCATTGACTGAGGAAAAGCAACTCCTCCGAGAAATCAAACAGCTTGAGGGGACAAGGGAGAAAGTTGTTGCTAATGCTGCAATGAGGACCAAGTTACAGGATACTATTGGGCAGAAAGACGCCATCCAAGATCAAGTTAAGGTAAGATATATTTCTTTTTTGTAAGTTTGCTACTTGGTTTCTTTTTAAGAGTTCTGAATTTTTTTATATCTGTATTGATAGTTAAAAAGTCCATGAGATGTTTAATTGTCTTGCAGCTTATAGGCGGGGATTTGGACGGAGTGAAGAAGGAAAGACAGGCAATTCGGTCCAAAATCAAGCAAATTGATGATGTGCTGAAAACCATAGACACCGATATCCAGTCTCTGCAGGATGAACTGACTGCTATAACTCAGAAGAGGGAAAAATCTTATGAGAGCATTCAGCAGCTGAGGAAACAGCGCGATGAGGGGGTATGTTTTGCTTTAGACTCTTTTCTATAGTCACTATTAACTACAAAAGTGTCGTCTTGTTTTCACATATATATGTATAAGAAATGTGAAAACCCTTTGCATTTTCATCTCATTTTGCATGAATACATTTTCAAAGATGGAATGCAAAATGTGGAGGATGCTACTTCTATCTTTCATTCATCTGAAAATGCGGCATTCAATGACTTGCAGTCTGTTTTCAAATTTTCATCCATTATCACACCACATCTAATCTTTTTATTTGTCAAGTTCTTACCTAAAATATGCTGTTTGAATTTAGCATATCTATTGTCATGTTTAGTGATTTTGTCCTTGCCTAAAGTGTAATTTTTTCCTTGTGGTTGATTTTAATTTCATTTAAACATGCTTGATGCTGTTGCTGATGTAACTATTTAGTGACATTTTTCTGAATTTGAATTGGTATTTTCTTTTTCAGAACTCCTATTTCTACCAAAGTCGTACCCTTCTGACCAAAGCACGTGAGCTGGCTGCTAAGAAAGATATTAACGCTCTTGATGAACTTTCACAGACAGAGGTTATTTAGTTCACATAAATATTCATTCTTTGGAGCTATCGAATAGCCAATGATGGCATTACGCATTAACCCTCCTTTTTTTGTGGTTGAATCTTACTTTTTCTAATTTTCCTCCAATTCTAGGTTGAGAAATTCATGTCACTTTGGAACAGTGGCAAAACTTTTAGGGATGACTATGAAAAAAGAATTTTGTCATCATTGGATATGAGGCAACTGAGCAGGGATGGACGGATGAGAAACCCTGATGAAAAGCCACTGCTTGAAGAACCGAAACCTGCTGAAGCTGAGGCATTACCAAAATCTGTCCTGAAACAGGCAAAGGAGGAGCCTAAGCCTTCTCCAGTAGAAACTTTGCCTGCTCAGAAAGAAACCAAAAACAAAGCAAAGGATTTGAAAACCAACAAGTCGGATAATAAGGATTTAGCAGAAGTTGATGATTATGAATTTGAAAATCCCCAAAAGGAGACTGCTGCGAAAGAGCCTGCAATTGATCCTGCAAAGTTGAAAGAGATGAAAAGAGAAGAGGAAATCGCAAAAGCAAAGCTGGCCGCAGAAAGGAAGAAGAAGTTAGCAGAGAAAGCTGCAGCCAAAGCAGCTCTCAGAGCACAAAAGGAAGCTGAGAAGAAGCTTAAGGTGATTTAATTGTTGATATGGTTCTTTTTTTTTTTAGATTCTCTCATGCTAGTTTTTATGTCATGCTATGAGATGAGGAAAAAAGATTTTAAAAAACAACTATCATTGGACCAGTGATGTCAAATTTCCGTCATGGTGTTATAGCTTCGCAGATTTTGTGTCAGCCTCCATAGGCCGCAACACCTATAATATCTGCCATGTTTCTGCCATAGGCCTGAACACTGTATTTATATGGCGGATTTTTAGCTTGACACCATTGATAATACTGCATTGGACTCATCATTATTTGTGTAGGGCCTATTTATTTTACTTTAATATCTTTTAGCATTTAGATTTGCTCATGCTAGTTTGTCATTCCATGAAGAAAAATGGTAAAAGAAATTATCATTGGAACAGTGTTGTCAAATGGCGGCTATACAATATGGTGTAGTGGAATTTGAACAAATTGTCATTGTTCAGCTATTTAATACAAAGTGTTGTCAAATAGCTGCTATAACGGCGCTATAGCACTGTGTACGGTCTATTAATTTTACTTTTATATATTTTTCTCTCATGACATTACAATATACTACTTACTAGCATAATAGGATTTAAATAATCTTTCTTATTCCATTGAGATATAATGTCCAAAATCTGAAATTGGTTTCTAGGACCGTGAGAAGAAAGCAAAGAAGAAATCCGGAACCGTCACCAATCCCCAGGAGGAACAAGAAGCTGCAGAAGTCGAGGCTACCGAACAAGAAAAGGTTAACGACCTCGTCGAGTCCGCTCCAGCTCCAGTGAAGGAAAAGGTCACAAAGGAGAGCAGTGTCAGGTCCCGAAGCCGAGCCAAAGCCCCCGAGTTGATTCCAAAAGCTATTCTGAAGAGGAAAAAGTCCAACAATTACTTGGTATGGACCGCCGTTGCTGCTTTGATAGTCCTGCTGCTGTTGGTTTTGGGATACACCTATCTTCTCTGAAGAACTTTAGGATCTATAGAAGGAACTTTGAAACCAATTTTCCTAATTGGGTGGCTAGGTTTGTGAGGTAGCTTAAGTTATTTCTGTTTCTTAACATCCTCTTAGGGGAATTGACCAAAAAAACATACTATGTTGTGCTTTTTGCTCATGTCTTTGGGAAAAAGCTATATACTCTAGTTTTAATACTGTATTTTTCTTTCAAATTTTGTTCAGATTTCATGAGTTGTTGTTACTGGAATGGTTTCTATATACAGTTAAATTCCACAGAGGGGGAATAGTAAACCATGATATACTGAAAAACTCTTTTTCTGGAGAATTCTAATGTTGGTTAGTTTTTTATGGTACACAATAAAGTTTCTGTTAGAAGATGAATCACATGGACTGAAAAATTTAATTTTGGGGTAGGTGTGATGGTAGATTTGAGCCTATATGTTATAATTGGTGCATAACTGCAACCTACCAATAATACTATAATTTATGCATGTTAGAAATGATGTTTTTGTGTAAATATTGGTGCTGACTATTTATTTTTTTAAATAATTATTTTCTTTTTTTTTTTAATTTATTTTTAAAGACAGATCACTTTTGCACGTATACAATACATTTTAGGATGCCTTTTTATTATATGATAAAGTGAATTTTACACAGCCTCTGCTTTTGAAATTTGTTGGCAGCAAAGTTGGTCTTTGAATCATATAATAATGTGATTTGGGGCTACTCTACTCTTCACTTCACCCCACATTTCAAAGGTTTTTAAAAGTGTACTTTTTGATGGCGCAAATTTGTATTTTGGATAAACCACTATTTTGTGGTCCTTGACTGGAAAAATAATTTAAATTAGTCTTTGAATTATTAAAATATTAGTCAGTTTAGTGTATGACATTGTAGTAGTCATGAATTTGTATGTTTTAAAGATTATTTTGATGATTCGATGATCAATTTGAGTTTTTGCTGACTCAAAGATCAAAATAAAGATTATTTTGATGATTCGATGATCAATTTGAGTTTTTGCTGACTCAAGGATCAAAATATCAGCATCTTATATTTTTAAGGATTAAAATAATAATTTATCCTTATTATGTGTACACAGAAATTATATTTTTATGAATTAAAATAATAATTTATCCTTGTATTTTTTTTAAAATGTGCACACCAGAAGTTATGTTGAGGCAACAAACTCTACTATTTTAGTTACATAATTGGTGAATCATCATGATTTCTAAAAGTTAGAAATTGTTTAGGTTAGTTTTTTCAAATATATTTTGTTTAGTTTCAAATTGTGCTTTCTAGAAGTTAAGTAAATATAATTTTGGAAGTTGAATAGAAAATATAATTGTGTGTAGAAAAGTATATATGGAAGCAAAGTCATACATAGGCATGAAAATGGGTTCAGACTGAAACTGAAACTATTGTGAACTTGTGCAAGTGGGGTCCACGAGTTTGCAGAGAGATGAGTGGCTTTGACAAGTATGGATGTAGTTTGGTGTTGCTATTTAGTGTATGTATGTATGTCACCATTGTCAAGAGTACGGTGTGGGTAGGTATCAATGTCCTTATCTACCCCCACTTTGAAAGTGTCTTTCTTACATTTTTTTTTTACTTTTTAAAAAAACTGAAAATCTAAAAATAATCTATAAATTATTTTTATTAATTTATAAAAAAAAAGTATTTTTTTTATAATTGATATTTATTATGAGATAAACACAGTAACATTACTTTAATGACAATAAATCTAGTTATTTGCTTAAAACCCTATCTCCATTGCAATAAAGTTGCCCAAGTGACAAATTTTGCTAGGTTAGATTTTGTCCTTTGAACCGAAATTTTATATTTGTGCGACTTATTTATAATTTTTTTTAAATAAAAAAAGTTATGAATGTAACACACCACCATTTCATTTCAATAGGATAAATTTTAAAATAGTTTTTGCAGCATAAACGTGATAGTTGCAAAGGATAGAGAGAGGCACAATAATAGTATTACGAACACTACACATACATGTTGTTAGAATAATTCATTCTTACATGTGATATTAACTGAACATACTCAAATATAAAAATTAAATTTAAATATAATTTTAATCCTGCAATTATAACACTCTTTTTATTTTATTTTTAATTTCTGTAATTTTTTTATTTGAATTCAGTTTTTGCAAATTTAAGTACTCTAGAAGATAGCATTAACTTTCCATAGTAATTCCTGATTCTCATCATAAGCAAACACCTTCCAATTCAAAATTCTCCATATTACATCAAGGTGTAATTCAATTTCTTAACTCTTCTAACACATTCTGCATAATATTACAACACTAACCAGAAGGGAGGCACATTCTTTTGGTGCAAGCTTGTAGATAATCTGCCAAGCAAAATAAAGCTTGTAGATACCAAAGGGGAAATATTACTTAGCAACCAAATCAAATCCTAATATAATAAGGATCATGTAGAACTAATGGTATGTGCAAATTCAATTAAATATCAGCAACCAAAGTATTATTATATGGATTTAATATTGTTCTTCGTTTTATTATTCCCTTAATAAAATCAAAGGTGGACCCACATTGGAGGTGAGGGTGTGCAGCTGCACCCTTTGAAATTTAGAAAATTGCATATATCCATAGATTTTAACCACTATATAATACTAATTGCACTCCCTTGCATGGACTAAAATCCTCTTGAGTGAAGATGTTGCACTTTCCGTATGTGCCCTTGTGTCCATTCCAAACACAATCTTGCATGTTCATTCAAATTCTTCACATACTCCAATTCAAAAAGTATTTGAGAATCGTCGTTGAGGCTAGGAAAAAAAGAAATAATTAAAAAGAAGAACAAAATTTGAAATGATTAATTGAAAAATTGTTATACATTTAAAATTTAAAATATGATACATTTTTATAGTGCTCATAATATAAGTAACTTAAAAAATCTTACTTAATTAAAAATATCTTTTAATGTTCGAAATGCAAGACAATGAAAAAATAAAATCTCATATTTCTTTTCACCATAAATTTTTGGTTTGTATACATGTACTTTTTGGAACCTAAAACAAATAGAAAAGACAACAAATCAAAATAAATATTAGTTAAAAGATAAAAAAATAATATATATTTTAATTTATAAAAGAATTATTATTTCCTTTTTTTGTTTTGCTTGACACGACATCAGTACAAAAGTTTGAGCTTTTTTATAAAATTAATTTATAATAGTTTATTGCATTTGTATATAATGTATACAGATATAGATTATTATCGACAGACATAATTTATAATTGAATTGAATTTATATAATATCAACGGATTTTTTTACAATATTAATCAATTTCAACTATTAAATTATTAATTTTTTTAATTTTTATTGTATTTATACCAAAAATCACAACTGTGAAAAATTATGACGTGCTAATGTAATATTAATTAAAGTCTTTACAATTTATACAAAAGAATTTAGTAAATAATTTAGTGATTTATTCCACAAATGAATTTGTTAGTAGCCGAGGTGTAACCTGGATAGAGGCTAAATCCTTATTCTCGACCTCTATCCAAATTATTCAGCCATGGCTGCTGCCACTAACTTTGGAACTACGTGGTGTCTAAGAAGAGTAACTCATGCCTTTTCACTCTCTCACTCTCATTATCTCCGCAACAATCTCTATTCCAACCTCTCTTTTCAAACGAACCTTACCTCTCATCTTCTCTCCCTTTCCACTTCTTCAGGTTTCTACTTTCTTCATCCTTTTGATTTTCTTATTGCCGTTCTATTTTTTTTTTTAATTCTGTTTGGCATGCTCATCATGTTTAATTGTTCAAAAATCGTAGTCTTTTTTATAAAACAAATTGTGGGTACTAAAAAACGAAGGCTATTAATTTGTTTTTTTTTTTCTTTCCATTATTTAATTTATTTTTAAGTTACATAACATGGTCATGAATATAGCTGAATTGGTCCTAAGGGTTTCGTAAATTTTAATCAAGTTCAAAACTTGGTGCTTGTAATTTCTCAAACCGTGGGTAGAATTGTTGATCAATTAATCAAATCAACTTGAGCCATGACCATCTCACTGTCTGTAATGTAATACAGCTTGAATGGTATGTAGCACTAACACTTCAGATCAAAAACATGTTTGGTGTCTGACAGATGTTAGTGTCAGTTACGACACATGTGGTTATATTTATTTTATCACTTTCATTTTCTTAAATAGTCATCAATGCCTATGTAGGTGACTGACTGTTGACCATTGAATACTCGGAAAGGCTTTTGCACGAGGAGTGTTAAAGACTTATATCTCAGGAAGAGATTGTTAGTAACTTGTATGTTAGTGTAATGTGGGTGTGAGTGAAGGAGTTTCACATTGGATATTATTGGACAAGGTGAACGAAGACCATGAACCTATTGCCGTAAGGTTTTCGATTTAGATATGGTTTAGGGTAGATTAATGTCGTTCCCTTGGCAAGTTCTTAGGCTTGTATCTCCTTGCTCTAGTATCATTTAGGGTCCTTACTTGTGCAAGCGGCAATGTAGGTGCAAACAAATAATCCAGTAATGTTTATGACTTGATAGCTTTTAAATCCTTTGCATCCCCTTCGCAACTGCTAAGCCATTTTATTCTTTGATCATATGGTATTATTTATGAAGATGCATACCAAAGATATATTCATGACTAATTTTGAGCTGTAGTTCATTAAAAGATGTATCTTGTTAAATCATTATTTAGGCATCTCAATAACGATCCAATTTCACATTTTTAATGCTTTGTGACGCGCAGCTTCAAGTGCAAGCCAGACAGTACAAGCTTCAAGAGGAGAAGCTGATGTGTTGCTCAAGGGAGTTGGGGAAAAAAGTGTAGCAAATGAAGTGAAGCATGTTCTTGAGATGGTACTTTTTTTCACCCCTGATCCTTATGAATTTCATTCTAGATTGTTACAAGCTTGGAACTCCATTTCTTCCTCACATGGAAGTCGGATATTCATTACCTGTGTCAAAAGATTGAGGTCTCGTTCGGCCTTTGAGCCGGTATATATGTTAAAATTTTATGCTATAAAACATCATTTAATCCTTGACTTGGTTGTTATTCAATTTGACTTTGTTGTAGGCTAGACGAGCATCATTAAAACGAGAGATTCTCCATACAAATTTTCTAACCCCTCCAGTGCTGAAGGAATCTATGCAAGTATTGGAAAAATTAGCAGATATTAAAGCAATTGCTCAAGGAGGTTATCCGCAGGTAATTATCTAGATATAACTGCTTTCCATTACCTTGATTCTGTAAAGTGTTCGCATCGTATTGCTTGTAGATACATAACATATATGCTCTCTAGGCTGAACGGTGCCGGATTTCTGTTGGACATCCAGATGAACTGACAAGTGATCCAGATATTATTTCAGCATTGAGGTAAATTTTGTTACTGAAATTGCCAAGCTCAGCACAGAAATTGTAGATGCCTTTCTTTGTATTTACATAAAATTACTCTTTTCAGCATTACAGGGAACTTCCAGTTTGAACCTTGCTCTCATGGTGACTTCCTTGGCTCAATTCTTGGTACAGGAATATCCAGGGAAAAACTTGGAGATATTATATTGCAGGTATTCTACATTTTTCCCCATTTATTACATGAACTTTCTGCGTAAATTTTTATCTGTGCACAAATGGTAGTAACATCAGAATATAATATTATTATTATTTAACCACGTTTATGTGATGTTTTATATCCAACTGAGGATCAGTAAAGTTTTCACAAGAAACAGCTATGTTTGTTGAATGAACATTAGTACCTTCTAATTGATGTACATATAAATAGAAATGCATTAATAGCTCCTACTATGTAATACGATAATGATGAAACTGTATTAAGGAAAGCATGATATGTAGTTAAATGGAATTGTAATAGACTTCAGCTATAATATTACTGTAGTACATCATAATCCACAATTTGTTACATATTAGATTAGATACTGCACAAGAATATGCCATCTCATGAGCTCTCTATTTGTTGATTTGTTCTAATTTTAATTTTATCTGTCATGGCCTGTACATAGATAGTAAAAGAATCTTGTCTAAAGCTGTAACATCTCTCATGTTAATTATTGACTTCATTTTGTTGTTTTATGACTCAATATTTCTATTATATTGTAAAATTATTCATAGGATGCATCTGAACAAAGTTAAATCATTGTGATGGTTGAGAGTTCCCCATTTGATGGGATATGGCTTATGAAAATGTTTATAAGTGCGAGACGTCTCTCACCTTACAAGTCGATTTCGGACATGACTTGGATTACATGATCTTATTTGCATTCATTCTATGTTTTATTCGTCCAATTTTGTTGATTTCCTAATAAGTATATTTTTGTTTATTTTAGCAATATGCTTATGCACAAAACCCCTCATATTTTAGGAAACTCTGACTTTGTTGCCTTGACTATCTAGGGAGAACAAGGTGCTCAGATAATTGTTGTACCAGAACTTGTTGAATTTCTTATGTCAGCACTGGATAAGGTAACATTACAGTTTACCTTCTCAAAACATCTAATTATCAGACTAAAAGGAAATAATTGTGTAATTGTGGTATTGAGTATTTGATAGTTAATTTCAAGCAGCTTGAATATTGTATTAGTGTTGCTAATTGTGTTCTGATTGTATTCTTATTCAGGTTCGTAATGTTCCTGTAACTTGCACCAAGATACCATTAATTTCTCTTGATTATGAACCGCCAAGGTGTCGTATTGATCCTGGTCTCAAGTTAAAATAATAATTGTGTGATTTCAGACTTCACCAATTTTTGTTTATTGTGCAGAACAAAGTCATTCAAAACTGTAGAAGCATCACTAAGAGTTGACGCAGTAGCTAGTGCAGGATTTAAAATTTCACGTTCAAAGCTAGTTGACATGATCAGGTTGGCAATCCTCAATTTAGATTTCATGTCAGTGGAATATTTTTGAATTGTTGGTTGCTTACTATTGTATACACTGCTCCTTGAGAACTTGTTTTTTTATTCCTATTCTAAATCTGTTTCTGCATAGTGAAACAATGGTTCTTACAGCTGAGAGTGACCTGATCGGTGTTGATTTAACAAAAATAAGAGAAAACGGATATAAGTTGAATTTTAAGGCACTAATATTTGTTTTCCTTATTTTTTGTTGAACCCACACTGATTGTGTCACCATCTTAGTCGTGAGGACAAGTAATAGCATGAACTTGTTTGTACCTACAGGTAGCAACACTTATTGTTACTAGACTTTCAAACAATTTTCATGCGTCGATCCACCGTATACCATATGAGACACTTCTCCACCTAGAAGCCACCATATATTGAATGTCTGCGAATATGATTAGCTTTAAGCACATCAGCTTCTTAGCCTATTATTCCCTGATTTTCATACACTTTATTTCAATGTTTCCAATATCTAGAAGTGTTTTCTTACGCATAGATTTTTGTACCCTTTGGTTATGTTGGCATATGACATTCATTGTTTGAGCATGATTCGTGCTATATAAACTCTTTGGCATGATTTTGTTGCTTACATTTATATGATGACTGGGCTAAACATATCGTGCTCATAGCAATGGCGATGTACGTATCAATTGGATACCGGTTACTACCAAAGGAACCACAATCAAGAGTGGAGATATTGTATCAGTTAGTGGATTGGGAAGATTAAAGGTAACTTGTAAAAACTTTAAAAGAAGGCCATGATCATCCGAATGACTTTGGATTTAAACCACTTCCCTTTGAGTAATGTTTTATTTATTTCATTTTGGTCCAGATTGGAGAAGTAAACACCACAAAGAAAGGAAAGTTTGCAGTGGAACTCATCAGATATTTGTAGAAGTTTTTCATTGCTGGAGCAGCGAGGGTTTTGTGGACCAGCATAACTCATGGTCTACCGTAGATAAGTGTTTAAAAATCATCTGAAACTCTAACGATGGTCAACAATACTCTTCAGAAGTAGAAGCTCATAGTCCTTATGGTTGAGAGGGTGACTTGATTGACGTCGGCTCGACGAATTTGTTTTGAGAGACACATATTTCTTTTCCCTTGTTTTTATCTAACATGCATCAATCAAGTCACTTTCTCAATCCAAAAAATAAGGAGGGACCATGAACTTCTATTTCTAAAAAACAAAGTTTGTCGTCGTTGGAATTTTGAACCGTTTTCAAGTACTAGTCCACGTTAGACTATTGCTAGAGCTACCATTTGTTGTAGGTATTCAATTCTAATAACATAAGCTACACGCTCTATTTTTTTAGGCAATCTCTGCTTAGCCTCATATAAAACTGCAGAGAAAAAATGTATAGAAAACTTTCATCTTTTATTATTGTAAATGTTAATTAACTTTCTCACAGTTTCACACATAAAAATATCGGTTATTTGTTGACAAATAGCTTGTGAAATTTATAATAAAATATTGAACTTTAAGTTTAGTGTTGCAATAAAATAAGTTGTGTGGAGGATGACAATTAGATTCATATTGAATGGGCAACTCATAAAAAGCATTTATGATAGAGTTTTTACCTTTTACAATAACTGCTTTTTTTGGGTACAATATGGCATTATAACTCTAACTCTTTATACTCAATATATATTTACTATGAATCATAATATATTTTGGGTTTCTAAAACAGCCAAATTTTTAAAATTAAACTGAATGTTTTTCTTTTTTATTCAAGGAGCTATCCTAATGGCCAAATATGGGAAATAGGGATTATTGAATGTGAGTCCACGAAAAATGTCACTAGCTCTAACTAACTGAGTTCCTACCAAAGTTTTGAAATAAAATGGAGTATTTATAAAATTTATAGCTTTCACTATTAAAGTCTTGTCTTTTAATAAATTTTTGACAAAATATATTGTGTAATATTTTAAGTTACACGAAAATATCATATTGATCATTTAATTTTTTTTTTAATAAGTTAGTTCTTATGTATCTTGTAATCTTTTAAATTACACGAATATATTACAATTTTAATCTATTTTTAGTCATAACCTCATTTCAATCATTTTTAATTAGAAATTTTCAAAAGTCATAATCTCATTTCAATCATTTTTAGTTAGAGATTTTCAAAATTTTACTATGAATTTTGTTATCAATTATAAAGAACAATATAATAAATTTTTGTGTGATTTCATGATTTGGAATAAGAAAATTTCACATTTAATTTCAAGAACTCTAGTATGTATCTCATCAAATTTTTTCTTGTTTAATTATGGTTTATGTTAAGATTATTGCAATCAAAATTTCTTAAAAATTACATGAGTTTTATTGAAAAAATTGAGAGAATTTTGAGTTTCAATTTTGCTAATTTGAAGCTAGGACCATTGATGCAAACATTTACAAACATAAATCACAAATTTGACAAAAAAAAAGTTAAATGAGTAACTTGTTAAAAAAAAAAAAAAAAAA
>JBBPBP010000002.1:44315876-44326387 GCA_037974735.1 Cicer chorassanicum | reverse complement strand
TAGTAAAAATTTAACTTTAATTTTTCATTTTTGAAGATAAATTAGCAGTATTATTAGGAATATGTTTAAAAAATAAATAAATAAGTGTACCTAGTAAATTAAGTGAGAGCTTTAATTTAGGGAACATATATTTTTCTTTCTCAAACAATGCTTATAATTAGGATATATAATAAAAGACATATAAAGTAGCGATTACTCATTTTGTCCTTTTATATAATTGACATTACAAATGATACGTGAATTGAGAAATATAATTAATTTTGTTGATTTTATAAAAATTATGATTTATAGTATTTTATAAAAATTATCTTTCATTAATGATATAAAAAATAAATTGCATGAGTTGATAGGAGAGAGTAATAAATAATCCATGTAAAAAAATGACACGTTAATTAAGCAAACTTGATTTGAAGTGTCAAAATGGGATAAAGGTAATTGTTGACAAAATAAAAGTGTAATGGAACTTTTACAAGCCGTCGTATTATTACTATCCATAGTATGGGCTTTTTAGATATTGTTTTACCTTTTGAGTTGGGCTTTATTGATTTTAATATTTTTGAAAGAAATTGGACTCTAGCTATTTAATGTATGCTGGAACTATCAACACTTAATTTGGTGGCTTCTTTTCCCACCCCCATTTTTTCAAAAACTTTTAAATAAATATTTAAATTGGTCAATTCGGACGTGTATTTTGTTCATTCGGATTAGACAATCCAAACACATATTAAAAGTTTTTTAGAACATTAGTTTATTGGAAACCATTAGGAGTGAGAATACGATAGGTAGATCCAGACTTTCTAAGACATGAGTCTAATCTATTAAAAAATTTAGGTCCAAACTTGACATGTGGCTTGAATAGACGAATAAGCTAATATGACGACGAGATTAAGTATCTTTTTTTTTTTTTTTGTAATTTTAACATTACATTTTAAAGAATTCTTTTTTTGGATTTTAATCCTCTGGTTTATATGGGGAATGGAACTCTAGTAATTCAGAGTTCAATCGGGAGATAAGTAAAGTCTAGTCAAGAATTGTTTCAATCAGAGTTCAAACTCGGGTTGTTCCGATTGATTTTTTCTTAACTAAAACTCATTATCCACTTGAGTCCAATCACTTAGTTAAAGAATTTGATTTTATATGATATTATATCATATAATAATATATTTAAATATGTCAAAAGCTAATTTAGAATAAGCATATTTATGATTTAACATAAATTTTAAAAATCTAATATATAATAATAGTTATAAAAAATATTATTCATATTTACTTAAGCAGATCAACCTGATAAGTCTAAAATATTTTTTTTATGGTCTATAGCCTAACATTTTTAGTTAAACGAGCTTCTAAAAAAGTCTTTTGACCTTTTCTTTTTTTAAAAAAAGTTTGACTTGACTTTGAACATATTGTAAGTTAGAATGTGGATTCTGTCAAGCGACCTGACCTATTCCTATTCCTAGAAATTGTGGTGCAACTTTACATTGATTGAGTTCAACCGAACTCAACTTTTCTTAAACATTGTCTTAAGCTTGACCTTTGTGAATGGAAAAAAAAATAGCGGGTAGACAGACTTAATTAAAGATGAACAGTCATGTACTATAATTGATATTAATAATAAATTAAGCGGATAAATACTTTGCACCTATAAAATAAATAAATTATCAGAAATATACTTTCATGTAAAAAACATCAATGTGTTAGCCCCATTGTTATATGGAACTTGCAATGTTATACAATTTCTATCAACATTTACAACAATGACATATATTTACTAAGTCATGAATTTGTGAATTATACCGATCAATTTATAAGAACATTGATAAGATGATTCATATGATAGTAATTTTTAATAATGGTTTATTTTAAAAATATTTATTCAATATAATGTTATTGAATGAATTTACTTGTTAACGTAATTTGATGCTTCATCCCCATATATATATATATATATATATATATAAAGATAACAATGGTTTGGAGATGCTTTGTTGGATATGATACTTTTTGCAAGTCCCAAAAGGCAATGTAATGTATGCTTTTGTAATATGAGTTTTCTCCATAGATTGCTACTAGTAACTTTTTTTAATTGAAGGTTTTCACATTCATGCTAGAGAGAAAATAAATTAAATTGCATTCAAGTGACATGTGTTCACATGGTTTGGTTTGGTATTCACCTTACATCTAAACCACTAATTTGGGACCATTTTTTGAAAGTGACAAGTCCTAGATGGTTCTACTTAACATTTTGGACTTTGTTGATGCTTGAGAGTTAATGAAATATTTACTGCTAACCAATTAGATAATCAATCACATTATATCTATGCATTTTGAGAAAGCCTCTTTTGACCTACATTTTGTGGTACCACAAATGCTCTTGCATAACGGTTACTTCTAATTTAGTGTTGCTCCATGTAATAAATGCAATATTTAGGGAATGTGTCGAGATATTGTTAACCTGATTGATTAACCTATATCTACAAACTTTTTTTTTAATGAGAACCTATATATATAATGTATAATACATATATATATTAGAATAATTTCAAAGCAATAAATTCTAAGACCAAAACTCATTGAAGCTATCCATGCTATCACATTACACATGACAATTTCTCCTTTTTCTTCTATTATATTTAAAACCTGTTATATAAATATGTTTAAATATAAATCGTTGTATAATTAAAAAGTTGGATATGTGGATAATTGTTTTATTAAATAACTTTAAAATGATAATTATTTATGAAATTATTATAATTTAAAAGGAAATATGTAGAAAAAAATTACTATACATCAAACATGTAAAGGAAATATAATATTAACCTCTGCATGTTGTATAGAATTTTAAAATATGTTATTAAATTTTTTAGCCAAATTTCTATTCGGCAAATATATTAGAATGAATGCAGAGATAAATAATATATGAAGCACATAATTGATAATATTTTTTTGGTATAAAATGATATATAGAAAACAATGTCGTCTAATAATAATGTTCTTGTTAAAAAATATAATATTATAATTCAAATTCATATTCTTCTAAATGAAACTATATACTCTACATTAAGTAAAAAAGAAAGTTTACTCAAATATTCTCTCGTCATTCTAGTTTTGAAAAAAAAAAAACCTCTCTTATTTAAAGGATTAATGTTAAAAAAAGAAAAAGCTCATAAAATTTATTGTTATTTTCATTGTCTACACCCTCTCTCCTTGCTTGAGAACCTCAAGTAATTAATATGTCACTCAAATTTCTCTATTGGGATAAAAAAAATGTTGGGGATAAATAGGACCGTTAACTAAATTAATCAACCGCAAAAGCAAACTTGTAGAAAGACTAAAATATCTCAGGGGAAAGTGTACATCAGCAATTGGTTTTTTGTGCAACAAGAACAATGGGGATTTCATTTTCTATGTCTATTGTTGAAAGTTGAAAATTGAAAGCAATGGGTTGTATGGGGTCATTGGTTTGACTAAACAGACCCTTTGACTTTAATGTTGATTATTTGCCTTGAAAGAGAGGAAAGAGGTGTTCAACCAAGCAAAGCAACCAACAAGTACTTTTATCACACATAAACTTTTGCCAATTAATATTATCTAAATTTACAAATATTAAATCTTAGCTCATCTGTCAAATACAAATAGTTCACCTGTCCAATGTTGATATTGTTAGGATGATCATTATATTTCAATTTAAATTAGAATTTTACAATTGTGTTAGTTAATTATGTTAATAATTATTATATCTTCTAAAATAAAATAAAAAATTGACAATACTAATTCAAACTATGAAACCACAAACAAATATTATTAAATGAAAAAAAAAAAATTCAATATGAAACCATACCAAAACCCATGGAAAGGAAAACTAACAAAATCTAATGTTAGTTTTTGTTGGTATCAAGACAGATAAATTAGACGTAACACTAGAAGTATCAATTAAACTCCTCGTGGACGATTCCAGCCAATCTCAAATATCCAATGTAAAAGGACAATTAAGAAATAAATGAGTAGAAGTTTTCCTCAATATTACCACATTGAAAACAAATAAGGATATTAATGCAACCTCCTTTTTTAGATTGTCATTTGTAGACATACGATCATGAACAAGTCTCCCAAACAAAAAAGACATAGTTGGAAGAATTGAAGGATTCAGAATGAATTAGTGAACCCAAATACTTCACCCATTTGTCACTCAAAAAATGAAAAGTAGGGTTGGTCCAACATATTTGGAAATTTAAAGTGAATTTTAATATGAAACCTAAAGTGAATTTTTTAAAATTTAACATGATATCACTAATTAATATAATTGATATCATGTAATATTATTTTTTTAATAATTTTTTGATAAAGTACAAATTTTATTTTTCATAGAGACCTAAAAAAGTTGTTTTAGTGGTTTTACCCTCGGGCATGCCCCGACGAAAAGATGATTGATCCCCTATATTTCATGTAGAATAAGACAAGACATAGTTTAATTAGATTGAATTTAATGGAATACCAGATCCAAAAAGATCAATAATGTTATTGGAACACAAAATTTGATAAAATAGAATACAAATACAAGTATAAAATACAATGAGGTCATCTTTTGTTTTTTCATAAAATGTAGTATTAGTATTGTATTTGTGTTCTACTTTATGTCAAATTTTGTGTTTCAATATTATTACTCGAGAAAGATACATGATAGACAAAAGAAATAATTTTCTTTATAAATCTAGCTTTTAAAAAATTGTTCGTCTTTGAGATGCTAACCAATCAAAAGTGAGTTTTAACATTACAGATTCATTGACGACTCTAAAAGATTGAGACCCAAACCACCTTCGAAAAAGGTTAGAAGACTTTAGAGCAATCAACATTATCCAAATTTCTATTGTCCCTGACACGTCTACCAAATGAAGTTCATGATCTATGTATCTAGTATCCACATTCTTAAGAAGAGTAATTTTGCCAAATATAAATACTAAAGTTATACACGTTAGTACGCCTTGAATGATATATTTCTTCAATTGAACCATTACCATGATAGAAATGTCGTCCGACTTCAAATCATATTTCGAAGTATAATTGTCGGCTTTGGATTTTATGTGTAAAGTGTCATAGTTTTATTCTTGATAAAAGACATTTTGATAGTATTTTCTATAAGCTATTATAGGCTCGATTTTTAAGTAATGTAGATTTTTTGTTGTATCAAAACAGTAATTATTCAATCAAAAGGCTAAATGATCTTTTAGTCTTTGAGCGTGACATAAATTTGATTTTTTTGACCTTACACTGTAGTTTTGAGGTATTACTTTCTTTGAGTCCTATAAGTAAGGCTTCGCACTTTTTTCATAAGTTCTCTTTGCTAGTTGAATTTTAAAAGGTTTAGAGAGAAATATTTTGAAAGACTAAATCTATATCTTGATATGTATTTGATATTTCAAAAAATTAAAAAAATAACATAATAAATGAGCATATAATATTAATTGTTTTTTTTTATTTTTTAAAATTATTAATTATATATCAAAATATAAATTTAACCATTCAAAACTCTCCCCTCCAAAAATAAATTCGCAAAACACACATTTGATAAAAGACATCAAAAAAAATATAATTTAAGAAAAAAGTACGGTGTGCTTAAAAAAATTTAAAGAATATAGTATGTTGCAACAATATTACGTCACTAGCATGCACCTGCACATAAAGTTAAGACCGAATCATAAGAATATTAATTAAAGCATGCTTCATATATTACTATTTTATTTATCAAATTAATATGTTGAATATTGATTTAAAAAATTAACATGTTGAATACATTTTTAATTTATTGTAATACATATTAATATTAACTCAATGGCTATATCTTAGCAAAAACATTTAACTTTTCTAGTCGAGTCTTGGAGAGATGTGAGGGATACCTCTTAGTGGAAGACTAATCAATTCTATAGGAAAAATAATTTACATGTATATTTTGTCCACAAAATCGTAATTTTAATTGAACCATATTTAATTTATGTAATTCTAATAAAAAATAAATTTATGGTTTATGTTATTTTTTATGACAAATAAATTAAGTCATTAAATATGTAAAAATTACGTTAAATTAATTAGGGGTAGTTTATATTGATGGAGCTAAATATCACTAGAAAGGGGGTTGAATATGGATTTTGGCGTTTAAAAATGTTTTAAAGAGTGTTTGAATTGTTGTCCTCTATGAGAGGATGCGAACTTAAGGACATAAATTTAAACCTTTAAATAAGAACAGAATAAATGCAAGGAGAGTATAAAGAGAGTGACACACAACTTTTATACTGGTTCACCCAAATATGGCTATGTCCAGTCCTCACACCCTTGTGAGATTTCACTAAAAATCAATCAGATCAACCTCTCGCAGAGGATGATTACACTTGTGTATTCTTAAGCTTCACCAAGCTTACAACCTTGTTCCTTACAAGTTTCAAATATTTTCAAGTACAACTTACTTGAAAATTACAGAGTGATGAGTATGATTTCTTTCTCTTTACTTAAACACTTTCTAAAAAGATATTTCAAAGATCTAGTGTATGATTGTAGAAAGTATAAAGAGAATGAAATTGCTTATTATAAACTTAAGATTCTTGATCTTTTTCTGCAATATTGTTATGTGTTTAATGAAGAAGAGCTTGATGCCTTTCATAGAGTCCTTGTACAACTCTTCCATGTGTTAAACACTTTATAACATTGGGAGGTTTCGTCAAAGAGTCCAATGGTCTTTGAGCTGAAATTACAAAACTACCATCCAGCTATCTTGAACAGTTCCAGTCCATCCTCAGTCTTGAGGTTCAAACCTCCTAGGTACTTGGTCTTTTTTACTTTTTCTTTCTCCAAGACATGAAGACTATTTCTTTGACTATGTGAGCTACAACCGTCTGAATGTGTGTAATACTAGGTTGGATTCAACGTTTGGAGAATGATGTGACAATTTGTCCAACCTTTTACCTAGTACTGGCTGTCCTTTAACTAGTACTGCCTATCCTCGTACTAGTCTAAATGAGATTTTTGACCTCTTTAGATAATATGCTTTATTTGGTCATTCTTGGTTAGTGTCTTGACTTCTCAACATGACTAAAAATCACGATTACTTTGCTGGATGAATATTGTGCTTATAAGAGGTCATCCTCTCACAAATTAAACATATCCTCTAGCTTGCAAATATGATGGTTTTGAGTCATATTTTCTTCCTTTTAGACTTTATGATTAATAACCTGTTTTCTACTAAAAATCAACTCAAGAGCACAGATTAGTCATAAACACAATCATAATCTCTTAAGTAATTTTATCATCATTAAAATCATTTGAAAGAGATTTTCTCTCTCTCTCTCTCTCTATATATATATATATATATATAGAGAGATAAGTTATTAAATTTATTGTTAACCAAGAGATAAGTTATTAAATTTTAATTTATTTTAAGAAATATGAGTTAATTTAGTTTATATTAATTAATTTTGGACGGAAGAAGTATTAATCAATTAGTTTCTTATTTTATTTGCAATTTATTGGTTATATACGTATTTTTATGTTGAGAGAGGGAAGGACTTTAAGATATACGGAAGGATCGACTGCAGAGAGCTCAAATTTTTAGAACATTAATTTTTTTGATATATATATTAAAAAAATAAAAAAGTTATATAATTAAAAGATTCATTTTTTAGACGCAAGTATCTAATAAAAAATATTAAAATAATTTTAAATAAAATATTAATTTATTATGTTACAATATTCTCATGTTCTAACTTAAATTAGACTTTTAGCATTTTTAACTCCTATAAATTTAAGTTTCACCTTGATTCACTTATTTTTAGGTGGATGGATGTTAATTCGTTGGAAAAAAAAAATTGGTAAATAAATGTTATTGTTAATGTTATATGTTATTGCTACATGTTCAGAATTTCAGATTAATAAATATATGAACAAATAATTTTCTTATAATTCTACTATGGTTGTAGATTAGTATAAACTTTTCAATGTTTAAATTTTTAACTTTTCTTAAACAAAATATTTTATTTCACATCAGGATGTATTAAAATGATTAATTACTATCTTTTTGTAATTCTAATTATATATAGTTTTTGATTTATAGGACATTACAGCAAACACATATTAGGTTTTCTCGTAGAACATAATTTGTTCGATGGGATGAATTGAACACTAAATGATTAAATGTATAGGTCTCTCAAAAAAAAATTAAATTATAATTCGTCACATTATAAAAGACTAATATATTCCACTATGTTGAGATATTATATTATGTTAATATATTCCACTATGTTTTTTAGAAGTATCTTGCACTCCAAAATATATGTTTTATGACAACTTTGTAGTTTCAACGGTCCATTATATTCAATGTGTCTTTAGATTTATTCCACAAAACTTCCTCTAGTCACTAATTATAATCTTATTAATATAAATTTATTTAATCACCCCTTAATTGCTCATTTGAATCAGTTCTGTTTCTGCAAGGAGGAGCACTTGTGGGATTCCATGACTAATTTCATTCTCCAAAGCTGGTGATTGGTAATGTGTAATTCCATATCCATTGTCCACTTGATTAAGTTGTTTAAATTGTTCTTTCCACACTTTAAAAAATCTTGAAAAGCAAAAAAAGAAAAAAGAAAATAAAAATAAAAATAAAGAAAGAAAGGGGAATCAAATTCTGAATTATATTAGTATTTGCATTGAAAAAGATTGAGGTGGGGGGACCAAATGCCAATAAGACAAAGTCACTGCTTTTATGAATTGTTTTATTACCTTTTAAATGTATAATCATTATTATGATTGTGGAATCCCTTTTAAAACTCCCTATGTTATGCAAAATTATTTATGAATTTATTAATTACTGGCTTAAGTGACTAATAAGAAACGTAATTGCTATGATTGTAATCAAATGCATTGAATTCTCATCAAAGGAAATATAAGTGGTGTGGAAAGAAAATAGTAATAGTGATCCTAAATGCATTAAACAATAATGTCATTATACTCTCAAAATATATCAAAATTTTAAAACCACCTCTCACTCTATCAATTGTAATTAGTAATTTTATACATTAAATTGATAAATGAAAGCCGCATATGATGACCAAACTAAACAAAATATATTTGAGGATCGAATTAAGTAACAAAAGACACATTAATTTAAAGATATGCATAACTTTAATATATTCAAATATTATAGTGACATGCTCTGGTGTATACAAGGACCCAAATGATTGCTCACTCCCCAAAAATATTTGTGTTGGCATGATCTTATAGTCTAACCTAGAACTAATGAAAAAGAGTTTATGGTATTAGGAAATAAAAGAAGTTCTTGAATGATAACAAGAGAACCAAACATATAATTTTTTTTTGTATGGAATCAAGATAGAAGTCTCCCAAAAGGGTTTGATGAGATACTAAAATGAGTGAGAGTTTAAGTGTCAAGAATGAGGGAGAAAGTGAGATACCATGTCCACCTTCAAGTGGGAAATGAGTAGGCATTGATGAATGACTAGCAATGAATAAGATGACAAAGCGCAATACCAAAACTAATGAAATATCTTGATCAACAAAAGAGACCAATACTAAAGTCAAGTCATGATCTATTCTTTTCAAAATGACCCATTATTTATTTTTTTTGGTTCCTCAACTCTAGTGTTGGAGACTTATGATTGGAGAACTCATGTTAATAGTTTCAAATTGATCATCAATCAATGACAATATTAATGGAATCAGCACATTTGGTTACAATAAGAAATTTTGTCTTGTGTTTGTTTATCACTATAGAAACCAAAAAATAAAAACAAATCTTCATAATCAAGCACCTTATTCTTACATGAGTCAGTTTCAAGCTTCAATTTGTGTTAGAAGAACAATACCCTTGCAGAAGTGTAAATAGACTACTTGCTCTCCTAGGTATAATGTCTTCATAATACATGATTTTTTTTTTATCTAAATAGTAAATTATATATATATTTTTCTTATTAACACTTTCATTTTATGGATCAAATTTAAATGCTACAAGAAACTTTTGAAATGATGTAGTAGTTAAAAGGTCTATTATTATTTGTATCTGGCCAGTGCTTTTAGTTTTTTGGTTACAAATGGATTTTGTTTTTGGCTCATGATGGTGAAGGTAGACCTTAATGACCGGTTTCGTGCATAAGATAAGAGACAAAACATAATAACTATATCATATTTTGTCTCAATTTAATGTTTGATAAAATATGATATAATAAATTAATTTTGAAATTTATCATACCATATTTTTCTAGTTAAAAATTTTATCTTAACTTTGAATTGAGTTAGAATACGATAAAAAAATAATTTACTGATTTACCTCTATATATATGTATAATTTAAAATATACAAAATTGAAATATGATAAAATAAAAACAAAAGGGAATTTGATATTAAATTAAAAAAAATTAATTTTTAAAAATATGTATGATTTTATCACAAATAGTTTTTCAATTTATATAATCTAAAAATTTTGAAACCAATTGATATAGAATAAAAAA
>JBBPBP010000002.1:44275547-44311310 GCA_037974735.1 Cicer chorassanicum | reverse complement strand
ATTGACTATAAAAGTATAGAAATATGATTATGTGTCCACAATCAATCGTTATTATTTTGAAGGTGGTGAAATATACAAGATATTCATTTTCTTCTTAGATGATTTATGTAACACCCTAGATTTTTTTTTCTTAGGAGTAGTTTGTCATGTAATAAGTTGAAGATGAGTCAGAAAATGACTTGATATATATTTTTTTTTTGTAAAATAACGTAATGCAATTTACTAAAATATTATTTATTTATTTATTTTCAAAATTAATCTTTGTTAGATCTTCATTTATGCTCCAAAATAAAATAAATTTTCTTTAGGTGAAATTCAAAAGGAACAAGGTTGACTAAAATTAATGATGATTCAATGATTTACTAGCGAATGAAATCTCACTTCCGCATTTCTATTAAAAGTTAATGATGAAGAGTAAATAATTTTACAATGTACCACAAGTTTTTTATTAATACAAAACATTATTTTAAGTAAAAGTCTCATTTTCCCACATGCGTGCACTAAGCAAATCATTCATGCAACTCTTTGAGATCATTAGTGTTGAGACAAAATCTCTCAATTGATTTTAATGATAACAAAATTACTTAAGAGATTATGATTGTGGTTAATACTAATCTGTGCTTTTGAGTGAATTATTATAAGAAAACAGGTTAATCATCATTTAGAACAAAAGGAAGAAAAATCTGGATTAATTCATTAAGGTTTCAATCTGGAGGATGGCCAGAACCTTGAGAGGATGGGTCTTCAAGTTGAGATTTTCCATCCTCGCGGGAATAACGTTTTTAA
Source organism: Cicer chorassanicum (assembly GCA_037974735.1). Taxonomy (NCBI): domain Eukaryota; kingdom Viridiplantae; phylum Streptophyta; class Magnoliopsida; order Fabales; family Fabaceae; genus Cicer; species Cicer chorassanicum. The sequence goes on along the minus strand of JBBPBP010000002.1, from coordinate 44,310,524 downwards.
TCCATCAAAAGAGATCAAACCAGCATGAATAAACAATTATATGAAGCATTTGATCAAAAGAAATCACAAGGCTAGTTATACAAGGTCCGAGGATAGCTTGTAGCTTTGGTATTCAAGAAGTCACATGTTTGCAAGTCTCCATCCCATGTGAAAAGGCTAAGGGCAGCCCTATATTTCACTCTTGAGTGATTGGAAAAATAAAGCAAAGTCAATATATTGAAAGGCAACTGCAAACAAGCTCAAAATAGAAGTCACAAGTCTTGAAGAATGAAAAAAAGCAAAAGGCTATACAAGACCAAGACTAAAGGCTACGCAGAGGATGGACTGCATAGGTCCAAGGATGGCTGGATGACAATGTTGTAATTTCAGCACAAAGACCATTGGACAAATCTCTGCAACCTCCTTAACGGTCATGAAGTTTTTAACTCATGAAAGAGCTATCAAGGACTCTATAAAAGGGCAGGAAGCTCTTCATCACAACACACAACAAATATTGCAGAAAAAAAGATCAAGAATCATATCATTTATCTTAAGCAATATTCATCCTCTCATCACACTTTCTCTATTCATACACTAGATCTTTTGAAATATCTTTTAGAAAGTGTTTTAGTTGAGAGAATACAAATCATACTCATATCATTCTGTAATTTTCAAGTTAGTCGAACTTGAAAATATTTGAAAGTTGATTGTAAGCTTGGTGAAGCTTGAGAATACACAAAGTGTAATCATCCTCTGCAAGAGGCTGATCTGTTTGATCTTTAGTGAAATCTCACAAGGTTGTGAGGACTGGACGTAGCCATCATTGGGTGAACCAGTATAAAATTTGTGTGTCTATCTCTTTACATTCTTCCTGCATTTATTCTGTTTCATTTGAAAAGTTTAAAAACCATTTTCCAGTTCGCATCCTCACTGAGATGACAGAAATTCATAAACTTTCAAAACCATTTTTAAACGCCAAAATCCCTATTCAACCCCCCTTCTAGTGATATTTAGCTCCATCAATTAGTACCTAAATGTTGGTGTAAGGGGTCAGTTCATCCCACAACAAAAATTAAACCAAGTAATAAGTTAACAACCATAAAATATGAATATAAAATCTTTTCGTAATAAAAGATTTAAAGAAATTTTGGTGTAAAGGGTCAGTTCATTACACAACAAAAATTAAACCAAGTAATAAGTTAACAACCATAAAATATGAATATAAAATCCTTTCGTAATAAAAGATTTAAAGAAAATGATTTTTTTAATAGTTCCCAAAGATGAATCAAAAGTCATAAAATGTATCTAAATAAATCAAGTAGCAACTCACCGTAGAGCAAATAATTAGATCAAAATAAAAATAACAATAAAATGTATGCAAGTTATGCATATGCTCCTAAACATATATGATCCGGATATAACCAGTCACACAGGTGTCCACACACAAGTCACCCATACCAATGAGGAAAAATTAAACCAACCATACATGTGTCCACAAAGATGCATATGATATGTCATGAGATGATAATGATGTTCAAAAGGTACATGTCATCACCCACTTAGATAATCACACAAATCACCAGCCACTTAGGCAACCACAAAGATAACAATATTTAAAACACAAATCATCAACCACTAAGACAACCACAAAGATAACAATATTTAAAACACAAATCATCAAGCCACTTAGGCAACTACAATGACAACAATATTTAAAACACAATTCACCAGCCACTTAGGCAACCACATAGATAAAATATTAAAAACACAAATCACCATCCACTTAGGCAACCACAAAGATTACAATATTTAAAATACAAATCACCCGTCACTTAGGCAACCACAAAGATAAAATATTCAATGTTAAATTTTAATCACATATGACATCAGGGTTTTATTCTCATGGATGCTTAAAATCAAGAGTCAATAATTTTGTTATTCCAAATATATAACACACAAACACGTGAATAAATGTCTTAGAGTCACAACTTTCATTTTATAAACTATAAAATTGGATTAGCGACGTATTATTGATAGACATCAAAACTCAAATAACAAAGAACACATACAAATATAAACTTTATTTCTTCTACTATAATTTTTCTCCCATTATTAGTCATTTAGGCATACAAATCAAGGTTTACCACTAAACACATCACAAAAATCAACTTAATCATGTTATCATAATTAAAAATTAAAACTTTGAAATGAAATAGCACAAAATCGAAATTTTAAATTAAAAACACCCTAACAAACATATTACTCATGAGATCATAATAAAAATCATAACTTTATAATTAAGTACACCTAGACAACACAAAAATCGCAATTTCACATCAAATATATGGCAACAAGCATATTACTCATGTTACAATAATAAAAATCAAAATTTTATAATTAAGTTTATCAAGGCAAACATATTACTCATAAAAGACAAAACATTATAGTTAAATTCTTTAAGGCAAATATAAAATCAACATTTTTCTTTTAAGACATTAAGACATCATATCAATATCTTACAAACTATTAATTTAATATATAGCCTAACCTTGCATTCTTTTTTAACAACTCTAAATTCGCACGAGAAGTAGTTCATGAGGCAATGATGAATTCAACACGAATAGACATTGGGATTTACGACTTAGAAAATTATTTTGGGAGTGTACGAATGACAAATAAGTGTGACAGCAAGAGGGCTTAATGGAAATGTATGAATAAAAGAAGCCATCGTGAGATTGTTAAAATAAGGGGGTTTCAATAGCTATTTCCGTTGCAGTATTACCATTGATTTCTTGTCTAAAATTGAAGTGCACTTAATTCCAAAATTATACTACGAATGGTTACTATTTCTCTAATTTTATTGGGTTGTTACAAAGCCAATTGAAATCATGTGTATTTATGTGTATGAGTTAATTAAGATTAACTCGTAGAGTTCACCATATATTGTATGGTGTCACACTACCCCTTTTAATTAAATAAATAAATTAGAGGGTGACACATCACCTTTTTAATTTTTTTATCCAATAGTTACGAAACCAAAAATTGTATAGAATTATTTTTGTAGAGAATTAAAATAAAATCATAATTTTGGTTTAAAGAGAGGAATGCATGAGATATAAAAAGGAGAGTAGTCTTTTTGTTGTCCTCTGTTAATTGCACAAAAAACTCATAATTAAATTTATAATCTCATTTCAAAAATAAATTAAAGGTGTTAAGGAGGAGAGAGAAGTGGGTACTAGTGTCAAGAATGAAGATGGTACATTATCTCATCTCTTAATTGGTTGAGACAAGGACATAAAGTTACATTATGTCAAGACAATACTATGAATTGTCATAAAATCTCGTAATAAGGGAGAGTAAAAGAATGAGTCACAATTTTTTTATACTAAATATTGATTGACCAAAAATATTTTCAAAACAATTATACATGAGGGCTGAGTTTCACTAACTCTACTATCTCCTAAATTGAATAATTATTTGGTCGAAAATAAACTAACAAACAATATAACTTCGATAAGTTATAATTTAATTAAATAATTCAACTAATATTTTATCAACTAAAATAAATCAAGCAAAACAAGAATATCACAGGTCACACATAACAAAATAAAACAAATATATCTAACACATCAATTTCATGATTATCGAAACTAATCCAATAAACAAAAGACACAATAGTCCATTTAGGAAATAATCACATCATAAATCGTCCTCATGTAATTATCATGCCAAAACAATTAAATATAATTAAAGATTATAATTATTCATGTAAAATTGAGGGTGATAAAATTTAATTTAATTTATTTACACATAGAATAATTATTAATTAAATAATAAATCATGACAATTACTAAAAAGACATATATATAATATATATGAAAATATTGGGGTGTTACAATTTACAAGATAATTTACTCTCAATGAGAGGATATATAAATTTGAGTCTTGAATTGTGGTCTCTTTTTAGGATTTCTCTCTAAAGATGAAGTATCACTATTTTCATGAACTTCAACTTAATGATAGAAGTGAGTTAAATAGGGATTGAACTTTGACATTAAGTTGATGGCCGCATTCAGGGTTGTTGCATAGAGATAGTTGAGTCTTCAAAAGTTCTTCTTGATCTTCATGCTTAGACTTTTTCATTACTTTTGTCTTCGATGACTTCTTCATTTAGATGGAAGCTAATGTTGATGTTGTCTTTGTGTTGCGAGCTTATTAGATATCACATTGAGAGCTTTCCAGGTGCGAAATGGTTATTCCTACCAAATTGTCTTTTGTGCTTCACTTGGGTAAGTAGACGTTGAATGTCAGAACGAGTTTTCTTCTTTGACATGTTCAGTGTTTTACTCTTATGTTGATAGATAGTAAACTTCAAACAGTATTGGTCTTCAGTCTGACTAGCTTCATTTATGTTACTCATTCGTTATCAGACGATGAGTACTAAAAGGGCTAGCTTTTGTCACTGACTCAATTTGTACTACTCATGTCGTTTATGTGATAAGCACCAAATGATCTTCTATTTCCTTTTTCTTTTTTATCTTTTCTTTTCTTTTCTTAATTTCCTATTAGAATACTTCATCAAACCTTAGAAGATAAATTATTCTCTTATATTTGTTATCAATGAAATATCAAAGATTATATTTTTCTCGAACTTATCTAGTTCGTACAATCTCTCTCTTTTTATGATAAGAAACAACTATAATTTTGATGAATTTTTTTAATTTTTTTTAACACAATAAATAATTTAGTGAAACCTATTTCTAAGGACTACCTCTTAATTTAACACAACAAATATAAAATAACAGACGAAGAAAAGAAAATAGTATAAAACACAGAAAAATATGACGTTATGTTCGGTAGAAATTCAAAGCACCCCCTAAATTTATTAAATATAAACTCTTAAAATGTAATTGTGAAGATAAATTATTGATACCAAAATAACAATAAATCACATAATTTATGTGTCGATACTTTATTTGTAATAACAAGAAAAAGAACTTGAGATTGTCTTGAGCCTTTAATTGGCACCACACTTAGTATAATTAATTAAGATCCTATAAATAAAAGATATTTAAGTCCAAATTTTATACATATTATCTCTACTTTTTGAAGAAGCTAAAATTGGTTTAAAAATGATTTTACTTCTCTTCCTTCTCCTTCTGTCACTTGACTTGGATACTCTTATTCTAACTTCGTTCAATTTCTCTTAAATTTATCTATTCTTCTTAATTTTATTTTTCTAATTTTTTTTAGTTTAAATTGAAATTTATATCATCATATAAATCATATGTATAAAATGTTACACAAATCTAAAATTATTTAATATGTTATTGAAATGCATCAAAATTAACAGTTTATACACTTTAATTGAACACATTTAATTTTCATAAATCTCAATAACAAATCTAATGATTATAAATTTGTGTTAAATTCTACATACATATCTAATTATTATAAATTTGTATTAAATTCGTCACGTTTATTTCCCTCAAACTTAGCGGACTCTAAAATTAAATACTCTAAAAATAAATTAATATACCATGAAAATAAATTAACAAAATTTTATTCTGATCAAAGTAAAAAAGTTTATACCATGAAACATTAAAAATGAAACATTGAAAGCTATTATATCTTGATGAGCACTGAAGTAGAATATTTACTGCTTAAAGGATTTGCCAATTACATTAAATCGCACCAAAAGTTGTCTCTAAAAAGATCGTCAACTCTTGACTTTGCTACATTAACAATGAGATAAGATATGTCTAAATTCCTGTCTTGGAAGCCAATAGACAATAACCAAAACTTTGACTCTTTTCGTGCTTGAAAGATTTTGCCTATACTACAAGCATTTTCTAGATCCAAAATTTACGCAGTCAAAAAATACTACACTAATATAATGTGATTGCATCTAGAAAGGTTTGCACCGCCGTTTGAATCAGTTTTTAGCAAAACATTATTTAGTTTTTAAAATATATGTTATTTGATTTGATTTAGATTATTACTTTTTTTAAATTGATCCAATTCAATTAATTATGGCATAATTGAAATTGAAACAAATTATATTAATATTAATATTGAAAAGCAATAGTAAAGTAACATATTTGTGTAAAAAAAGTAAAAATATACTAAAATTAATCTTAGGAAATAGATTAAACTAAAACTAACTAATATACTAAAGAAACACAAATATAAAGTGTGATTGTCACTCTTTGACAACTACCAAGATCCGATCTTTGGTCGTTTGACACTGTTTGTGGAGAACAAAGATCTAAACCACACACGAGAGTTGACACACTTTATAGTCCCTTAACCTTGACTGAGAGGTTATTATTTCGGTAATCCAAAAAAAATTACATTGCTTATAAAACAAAGTTAAGGATAGTTTTTTATGATTAAAAGAAGGCAAAACAACATAAAAACTTCTAGAGATGATAATACAAATAACATCTCTCAAAATGAGGGAAGATAGAAAATAAGGAACCACATTGAAAATTTTAAAGGGAAGTAACTGATGATAACCAAATTTAGCTAGAGCATCTACAACTTGATTTGTTTCAATCCACCTTTCTCTTAATTGATGTATACCCAAAGAATTATACATGTGATGTATATTAGTCTGATATATGAAAATAAAAATTATTAATTATGATTAAATTTATAAATAATAGTAAGAACTTGATTATATTATATAAATTTAATTTATATATATTGACAATATACATTTTTTTACATTATTAATCAATTACAATTTTTAAATCATTAATAGTGTTTGATTTTTTGTATAATTATTCATAAAATTAATTTCATTATCCTGATTTACTTTTACAACATCAATGCATGATGATTAAACTAATTATATTCACATAAAAACGTGAAGTAGTTTTCAAACTTTGAACTCTCATAAAAAATTCATCATCCTCTTATAATTTGTCACACTTTGAATGAATATCTTCCTATTGTCATTTTATTTGTATGCATGCGGTCTGAGGTGGGAAGGTTGCAAACTTCATTTGTAATATTGTACGTAAATGAATGAATATATCTAAATATATATTTTTAATTAATTTAGTATTTAAATATACCTTGATTAATTAATTTAATTCTCGAAGAATGTATATTTTATCAATCAATTTAAAAAGTAATAAGAAACAGACTTATATATTTTTAATATATAGAGTGATGTTTTTTCTTTAAGAAATAATAGAGTGATATTACATCGTATATATTTATGACTAAAACAATTGTTTACTAGAGTAACTAAACATATGCTTACTAACTATTCCAAATATTCTTTCCCTCTTACCATAAGTAATCTATTTGTAAAATAAATTTGTTCTGAAATAAATAAGTCTTTCTAATTTTTAATATAATATTAATTATTTTTTTTATTGTATTATTTAACTAATATTTCAAAGTCACGTAGAATTACGAGACGACAAAAATCTTTAATTCCTCTAGGGATATTAGACAAAGGAATTCTTTTTCGCCATATCTTGTGTCATTTGCATAGAAAAGGTCTTTCATATAGGCATGGCAACGGGGCGGGGCGGGGACGGATTTCGCCTCCTCCACCCCCACACCCGGCTAATCGGGGAAAACCCGCAACCATTTCATAGCGGGTGTAAAATTTAGACACACATCCCCGCCCGCAACGGGTCTCGGGTTTGCCGGCTCACACCCGCACCCACTCATATATATATAATTATAAATTTAAAAATCATATCTATTATAATTAATATAATAAAATAATTATTATTAGACAATAATTAAATTAAAAAAATTATAGAGATAATATTATAATTTTTAATATTTATAAAATATTAAGTATACTCAATATATATATATATATATATATATATATATATATATATATATATATATAACTTAAAATTTGCAATAATATTACTTGCGGGGCGGGTTCGGGTGCGTGTGCGGGGTGGATATCACCACCCCCAAACCCGTCCCTGCCCCTGAATTTTAATTTCGGGGAAAATCCGCACCCACACCCGCACCCAATTAGAGCGGGTTTTCCCCGCCCAAATCAAGCGGATTCAGGTGGGTACCCGCGGGTGCGGATTTTATTGTCATCCCTACTTCCATATTATTGCAAATTAGGTCGAAGCTAAGTACTAGAAACCAATGCGTGCAGGTAGGTATGGTCCTTAAATCTCTCATCTTCTTTTTGAAGAAGCTTTTGTCGAGCAAGCCTATTGTGTTATGCATTGTTTAGATCTTTTCTGCCAAGCACCAGAGAAAAAAAAATTAATAACCAAAAAACGTAGATTTTTTTTCTCCCAAAATGTTGATCGTCATTGGAGAGATGTTATTCTTCAACACACATGAATTCTCCCATGCTAATAGCGTGGGTAGGTACTTGGGGGGACAACCTTGTTGTGGGCAAACCCACCAGAGGGTATTTCAGTCATACTGTCAACATCCAAAATAGGCTCAACGATTGGAAGAAACAGTGTCTTAGTTTAGCTAGAAGAATGGAGTAGCGTCAAGGTGTGATGGTTTTTTTCGTAACTCAGACGGGAGATGGATCAAGGGCTACATCAAGAAGATTAGAGCTTGTGATGCTCTTCAGGTTGAAATATGGGGCTTGTACATTGGTTTAGAGTTGGCTTGGAGAGAACACATTTTGCAACTCATTGTAGAGAGTGACTCAAAAATCGTTATAGATATGAGTTATACAATTGTAAGTTTAGTGGGAATGTTTCGATTTTGGTGCAACGCATTCACAAACTTTTGAATCATGATTGGTAGGTCCAGAATCTTCATACATGGAGGGAGGGAAACAAATATGCTGACTGACTTGCTACCTTTAATTTTTCTTTGGACTCATCCAATTATTTTATTATGGAGAACCCCTTAGTGATCTTCGCAGAGTTATTTTTGACGATATCTTTAGAAGTTGCACGTGTAGGAATATCAACTAGTTTTGTAGTTTTTTTTTTCTTTTGTTGGCTCCATGCCCTCTCTCTATACCAAAAAATATATATACATCAATACTACTCTGATATCAAATATAAACAAAAATGAATCAAACAAAATTGATATATTTTGTCTGAATTGAACCAAATAGATCAACTTTTTTTGACTCATTTTGGCTTATATTACATTTGACCAAAGGAATTAATTGATAAGGATAATTATCAACTAAAAGAAATATTGCATTCATCTCTAAATATAAGACTTTTGAAAATCTTTTCTCTTTTTATAAAATACAAATATAGAAGTATTCTTTTGAAAATATAGTAAAAGTTGTACATTCAAATATTTGAAAGTCAAAATTTTATTTTCATCTATAAAGAATGGATCATACTAATATATATCTTAAGAACACATGTTAAAGATTCTCTAAACAGTAAATATATCTTAAAAATAAAATATACAATTTAAAAAAAAAAACACACATTTTTAATACAAATTTTTTATTTTTAATGTATTAATATATACTCTTATAAAACATATTAATATTTTCATAAAAAATTTATATTTTTAATTTATTAACAAATGTCTTAAAAACTCATATTTAAATAAAGGTAGACAGAAGTATTCTCTCAGTGTTATAAAACCAAGGAAGTAGATGATTGGTGCGTGATGTGCACGCCCTGCTACAACATTTAATAAACCAAAGAAAAGCCACAATCAAAGACTGAATAATTGGGTATTCTTATTGAAAAACTTATTCATCACCAATCCCATCAAAGTATACAATAGTCTTTGCGGTTTGGCTCTGAAGTCAATGCCACATTTATATTTAACGCCAAAATTATGACTAAACCAAATCAGTATTCTCATCCCAATTCTGCCAATTCTCTTGCTTTTTGTGTCTTTATAAATCCAAAAAAAAAAAAAAAATACTCAACCGTTTTATTGCTTTTTTTTTCTCTAGCCATCCAAACTCCCAAGCCCCCACCAAACTATACATCATGGCAAAATTCAATTTTCAAGATATATGTATATAAATAAATGAAAAAGAAGATTGAGAAAACAAATAGTTTATACTCGATTTAAATTTTTATTTTAATTTATTAAAAATATATAACTTTCATCAATAAATAACCACTCAATTAATCGTTTGGTTGTAAAATTTTGTATGTTGACAAAGTATGGTCATTACTCTTAAAAAAATATTTTTTTTGTAATAAAAAATTTACAAGTAATACATTCTCAAAATTTTGTTATTTAACATAGAGATTTACGATCGAATAAAAGTTAAAATCATGAATTCTATTATTTTTTTAAAGAAAGATTCTCATTGCATATCAATGTAAAATTAATTTATAATGATAGTGTGTCATTTTACTATTTTTTAATTGTGTTATTGATGTGAATATTTAACTACTTAAAAAAAACGAATTTAACTACTTTTGTTGGATGATTAGTTTTTCTTGAAGAATATGATCAATTATTTTAATGGAACTTCTTTTCTCAATTATAATTTTTTTAAGGTAAATTTTTAAGTATTTTTAAGTTTGATTGTATATCAGTATCCTTAAATCAAAATCTATTTTAAATTTAAATTATTTCAAAATTAATTAAATATATAAAATAATAACATGATTTTATATGATTGATTATTAGATACATATTCAATCAAACTCAAAGGTAAGATCTAAATTTGAATTCAAAATTTCAATTTAATTTTATAGTGATGATTGTCACTTAATGAATCACCAACTAAATAAGTCACAACTATTGTAAACAAAATTGTAAAGATCTATATCAACCACCTTGATTAGAAAATGAAAAGTTTGAATAGTATTAGCATAAGAAAAAGAAAATAGTATATAGAAAGAGGAAGAGGCACAACAAAACAAAACAAGGTCACAATAAGCAACCCTCACCCTCCCCCCATCCCTCATTCTTTCCTCAAAACCTTGTTTTTCACTCTTTCACATTTCTTTCTCCAATCTCCACCCAAACCACCCCTAACCCTTTATTTTTTTCCTCTCTTTCTTTCAAAACAGATATTTGTTAGTTACTTTTAATTTAAAGAGAGAGAAAAAAAAACCATCTTTCTTTCTCTCTCTCTCTCTCATCAATGGAAATCACCTCAAGATTTCATGAGAGAGAGAATCCATCTCCATCTCCAATGAACTCACCAAAAAGCAATGTAAGCAATTGTATGAGTAGCAGCAACAGTAACAGCAATTGCATCCAAATTCAAACACCACCTCTCACTCCAAAAACAACAATTCCTAGATCTGATTCAAACCCTTACCCTACAACTTTTGTTCAAGCAGACACTTCAACTTTCAAACAAGTTGTTCAAATGCTAACAGGTTCATCAGAAAAACCAACAACAAAACCTAATCAACAACAAGATCTACTTCAACAACAACAACAACAACCACCACAATCATCATCAAGAAACTTCAACATCCCACCAATCAAAACAGCACCAAAGAAGCAAAGTTTCAAACTTTATGAAAGAAGGAACAGTCTCAAGAACAGTGTCCTCATGTTAAACACCCTTATGCCAAATTTTGCAGCAAACAATTCTGGATTTTCACCAAGGAAATTACAACAACAACAACAACAACAAGAGATTCTCTCTCCAAGCTTGCTTGATTTTCCATCACTTGCTCTTAGCCCTGTAACACCATTGAATGATGACCCTTTTGATAAATCCTCACCTTCATTGGGAAACTCATCAGAGGAAGACAAAGCTATAGCTGAAAAGGGTTTCTATTTGCACCCCTCTCCAATTACTACACCAAGAGAATCAGAGCCACAGCTTTTGCCTCTTTTCCCTGTTACTTCTCCTAGAGTTTCATCACAATCAACTTCTTGAATTGATTGTTGTGTAAAAGATTGTAACTTGCTATGTGGGTTGTTTAGATTGAGAGAAATTACTACATGGGTTTTGAAATTTGAGTGTTTTCAAATGCCCAACAAGAAAAGGTACATAGCTTGGTTTTAATTTGTTGTAAAAGTGGATTTCTTTCCATGAAATTATGGTAAGACCCTTTTTTTTTTCTTATTTATTACTCATGTTTTTTTTTCAACTTCAAAATATTTGCTATCATTTTCCTTTTCCATAAATGAAAGAAGAAGAAAAAAATGTCTCTTTGTCTAATGAATTTTGTTTTTCTTGATATCCCTTGAATAGTTCTTCAATTATTATTTATTTTTGGTATAAAATCACATCTTAGGAATAATCATAAGATGATATGTCTCTTTAATTCATTATAAAATCACATCTTAGGAATAATCAATGAGGTTTTTACAAAGTGTTTGTGTATGTGTGAATCATGTTTCACACCAACCACATGTGAAGTTGTGTTCAGAGATTAACAGAATCCAAAGAAGGCAAAGAGAAGAATAAGGGATTTTTTTTGTTGTTGAGAAAATTAAGGAAGCTTTGAAGGGACATTGACACATAATACTTAAAATCAGTCTTCAGAAAGACATAACATAACCATGTACTATGTTGTCATCATCAAAGAAAGATGCACCAACAAGAAGGTGTGAAGGTTGAGGGGGTCCATCTTCTTTGTTATGCCACTTTAGTCTAATAAGTAGTATTGATAATCCGTGCAGCGCATGAGGAGAAATCCATAGGTAAAATAGTTATTGATCAGGAATAATATTTTAACAAAATGGTTTGGTTTTTTTCTTGTTTTCATCACTCTTATTTGAAGAAAAACAATTTCTGTATCATTTTTCAATATCCTTTTCTGATCAAGAAGTAAAGCAAAGACTTTCTTTCTTTGCATTTTTTTAAGTGCAAAACGTTTATGCATAATTTTAGTACACCAACTTCTTACAACCTAGACAATGGACCTATGTATGTGTGTGTTGATGTTGATCATAAAAATTGTATTTTGTACTAGAGGATATATGTCTGTGTTGATCATTAAAATTGTTCAGAACAGTTATCCTTATGAAACCATGGAAATTCTCACAATGGACATAAATTTCAAAACATGCTAAAAGAAAAATCTTGGTGTTGTGATATGGGAATGGAAACAAGGACAGCAAAATTAAAAGGAAAAAAATAAAAAGCACTAGAATGTTACTAGTTGTTTGAATTTTTGTTATCACATCTAATTCAGTGACCATATTATGGAAAATTACGGTCAAACACAAAAGATGCGGCTGAAATTGCAGTCACGTTACAATTGCTAAGATATCAAAAACCTTATGTCATTCGAAATCCGTTTTTCAAAATCTTGCATCTATAATTGAAAGTTTCAAAAATTTGTAGTTGTGATCCAATCACATTAGAGAAAAAGCAGATGTTGGAAAAAGAACTTCATATTGAAAATGTCTTTGGTCTCAAAAGATCTTTAGTGTTGAAAATATATTTGGTCATATATATATATATAGGTAGAGATTCACAATAAATTTTGTATCTATACAATGATTTGGTAAGAATTGAAATTTATTTATCTTAAAGAAAAATCTTTCTCTAATGGCATAACAGAATTTTACAACATTATTTTTTCTATGTGCTCTTTCATAGTTGCATAGAATCTTTACTTAGACAACATAGTAATCAATGTTCTATGGGATTACCAACAATTTATATTTTATAATAATCATGAACCAGCCAAAAATGTTTCTTTTCTCTTGTTTTCTTTTTCACACTCCTTTGTTCTTGTTTAATACATTTAAATTTTCTTGGATTCAATGAGTAGCATTGCAGGGTTGACAAAATGACAAAGAGAGAAGATTAGAAAGAGAAAGTGGGACTTTTTGTTTACAATCATCATGCTAAGAGATAGTGAGGCTAAAAAGAAATGATTATCTGAGTGTCATCCTAATCCTGTAAGTATACGCAGTTATATAGACATCTCGACTATTAAAATAAAATTAGACGGTCTATATTTTTTAATTTCAGTAATTTAGATTTCAAAAAATTCAAAATTTACTTTAAATTATAAATTGTCTGATCTTTACCGGACGGTTTAAATATGTAGGATTGTTTACGGTCACATCTCATCCAATCCAAATTGAAAAAGAAAACTACATGTAAATTACAAAAGCAGGGAAAACGTGAAGACCACCACCCTTTTATCTTTTTTCTTTCTTCTTTTTAGACTTTCCTTTGTCATTTAGGTACATCTTGGTTGGACCAAATTGCTGGTGATACATTGAACAACAAAACCGCCAATACATTTTTTTTTTCTTTTCCAGTTTTTATGCAACTTTCAAAGTTCAAATATCTGACACCACTTTTTTGACAAAGATAGGAGCTAATTAAGGTGGTTTGTGAAAATACCAAGTTGCTATGACCACATGCTTAGAAGGAAACCTTTTCCTTATTCAAGCAAATATAATAAGCACTTTATATTGAATACAAATGAATCAAATTGAATGTTACTTGAAATTAGGCATGTTGTCTGCTACTCCATGTTATATGTGGAAATAGGTAGCAATGACAAAAAAAAATAGATTTTTCTTTTTTAATATTTTTTGGTGCAAGTAGAAAAAGGGAAAGTGGGAATAATGGAGGATCAAAATAGTCTTAAGGAAAATGGGTTGGTGATAACAATGTTTTGGAGGGTTGTCTTGTTCTATGATAAAACATGCTACACTTGTTCATGGATGAAAAGCTTGTAAGGTACCTATTTTAATTTGACAAGGGCTTTGTTTTGGTGTGGTTGAATAATTGAATTTGCTGTTGAATAGTACTATACACCTTCTAGTCTTTATGATTTAATGCCCCATAAAAATATAACTCCTTCAAAGTTCAAGATAAACGGCTGGAGAAAAAAAGTCATATATAAATAACAATATTTTTGAAGTGGTGTAAATGTTCTATGATATAAGAAGATAACTTTTATACAGAGAGGATGTTTTGACTAAACTAAAGTATGACTAATTCATAGTTTTTTTAAAAAAAAGTATGACTAATTTAAACTAACTAAAATTTTATTTAGAAAAATTAAAGTCATTATCAATATATATATATATATGTATTTTTTTTTGTTGTCCAAGAAATTCTTAGTCAAAACTTGAGACTAATCATTCGAAGTACAGATATTTGTTTAAGGGACTAACCTCTTTCAACAAATGTTCTTTCATTCGCACTTGTTGGGAGAGTACAGTGAAATTATTTTGAAAATATAAATAACTGAAATTAGGAGAGAAAGCTTATAACTAAAGAAATTTGAAATAATAATTTTAAGAATATAATAACATGAAATTTAAAGAAAAAGATGTTTATAATCAACAATAACAAATCGTTTTGACTCAACCTACTCACAAGTAAATCCTTTTTGCTACTAAGAATGCCTCGTCTGAACATGAATGTGCCTTATATAGTAATATGCTAATGAAAATGCATGCATCATAACCATATTTTAATTTTTGGAAAATAGGCGAGGTAAATCTGAAACTTGGACAAATTCGAAATACATTATTTCATTTCGAGAAGTAGACATTACAATATCCTTTAATAGTCATAATGTTTAATATCATCAAGGATGACTGCAACTACTCTTAGATCTCTGAGAAGGATTTGACTGTCTTGAACCCATGATTTTCTGGGAGAGGTCCATTTCCAGGTCGAATAGAAATTATCACCTCCAAACCTGAAACATAGATAATTGTCGACAAATCGATGTGCAGGCAAAGTAAGCAGTTTCTTCTTTAGTTCATATAAATTGAATCTCAAGGGAAGGCCAGAAAAACTCTAGCATATACCAAATGGAGGGTTTCACTCAACCATTGGCCTTTGTGCATGGTGGTAAATCTTGATTATGGAAGGCAGTTAGTTAGCCCCAAAAGACAAGCGATCTATTGTGAAAAACTCAAGTCTCACATTGGCTAGAGATACTAACTAATAAGAGCTTATAAAGTTTGGGAACTTCTTATCCTGCAAGTCGATTATGTGAGTTTGAACTAAGCTCAAAATCTAAGATGGCATCAGAATGTATCTTAGATTCGTTCACTCACCAAGTTCATTAGTGTTGAACGTGTGAAGGTGTACTGAAAAAAACCAAGTCCTATATTGACTAGTGAGGGCACCTAGTAAGAGCTTACAAAACATGGACACTCCTGGTCATACAAATTGGTTTTGTGATATTAAGTTAGGTCCAATGTGCATAGGTGCAATTGGTGTATAAGTGAATTAAGTTCAAAAAGACTATTGCAGCATTTATGAACCAAATTTGATGCCAGTTTTCTATTTCATGTTAAATCATGATGTGACATTTTCTTGTTTACCATAAGTAAAAATAATTTAAACTTGAAGTTTAAAATAAAGGACTAAATGCATATTGTCTGCATTGCAAGTAAAAAAATTTAGTCACTATAATCATGTGAAACTAGGGTTATAGAAAATGTAACAAGCTTTATAAGTGGTGGATAAAATTGAACTCCAAATATATGATGGGTTAAGATTCGAAAAAAAATGCTCATACCTGCTGCCTTTGCAGCTGTAGCTTCTTGATATACATCGGTGACAAATAAAATATCTGATGGCTTGTCAACACCAAGTGACTGAGAAATTTCAACATAACTTTTTGTCTCTTTTTTGTTCCTACAAAAGAATTTTGCATGAATATAGGCAACTTTAGACAATCATCAAAGGGAAACATCAATATCAGCATTACGGCATTACCCCACTGTGGTATCAAAAAAACCAGAGAGAAATTTTCTTAGGTCCCCATAGTTAGTTTTTCCAAATATCAGCCTTTGCGCCAACCTGCTACCACTAGAATATATGTACACCTGTTGCATATAGATAACAAATAGTAATTGAAAGGCAAGAAAATAAGCTCTCCAAATACTAGATAAATACTGCATACATAACATGATGTGATTGCTCAAGTTGTTTCATTCTTGGCCAACAGAAAATAACAATTGCTTTACGCTCAACAAATGTCGCCCGAGAGAGAAATTTGAGTATTTTTAAAATTAAAGGAATAACAGAGATCCATTTGAATTTGTATAAAACATTAATTTTATACTAAATTTATAGGTATTATAACCATGTGGCCTTTTATAATTTTACCATATTTCAATATGTTAAGAGTCCTGAAAATTTGACCTGAAAATTTCTAGTTGATATGACCTGAAAATTTGTTTATAAATGGGAGACATCTTTCACCTTACAAGTCGATTTTGTAAGGGTAGAGTAAGGCCCAACCCAAATTTTAAGATGATATCAGAGCTTTTCCAAGATTGGTTGGGCCACTTGCATAGGGCCACCAGATCAAGCTCCAGATCTCTAGTTCGAGGTGTGAATAAGGTGTGTTAAGAGTCTCATGTTAGATGAGATATGGCCTGAAAATATGTCGAGAAATGGAAGACATCTCTCACCTTACAAGATGGTCTTGTAAAGGTTGAGTTAGACCAAACCCAAATTTTAATTAAGACTATATATATATATATACACATTATGGTATTTCTGTCTTGTCTGTCATAATTGCTGAACTGTCTCTTCAGGCCAAATCTTTATGCGTATTTCCTATGTAACTTGATAGTAGGAATGTGATGCCAGTTTAGTGGGTCCATGGGTGAGTCTACATGTGACACAGTGAGAAAAGGAATGGTTTTATGGTAAGATAAAAGAGATAAGAATGTAATGGGTGGCTGAAAGTGTTCAACATGTGTTATAAAGGAATTTTGCTTCGGTGGGGACAGTCCAAACCCAGGGGCCCACTGTAGGCACCTATGACCAAACCAATGGAAAGAGGAGAGTTGACATAGAATGAGTATAAGTAAGACAATATAAATGGAAATTCAAATAAAATGGTTAAATTCTATTGGGTATGGAAAGGCATCGTGTACTCACACAGCCACACACTTTCTGCCCTTTATAGAGGGCATATATCAATATATGGTCATCTTATACCCTTGCACCAAACATTGACATCTTGCTTATGCATCAAAGATGCCTAGGGTTAAAATACATGAAAAGGGTAGCAACAATCTTTAAAAAAGTTAACAAAGGAAACGAAAAGAGGTATAGAACTAATATAACCAGTAAAGACAACCTTTATGCCCAAGGCATTCCACTTTTCTAGAGCTTCGGGTACATCATCAAAAACGATTCCCTCCAATTCATTATTTGCATAACCAGTTTGCCATATATGACCCTGCATAGCTAATTGTCAGTAATATATAAAATATGAACTCAACAGATAAAAGAAGTCTGCGACATTAGGCTTAACTACCTGCAACTCTTTTAATGCAGTGATCTTTCTGTCCGCTTTGATCATAGCATCCACATTAGCAACTAGAGCAGCAATAACTTCCTCTTTCCCAGCATCATTTGAGGGGATAGGTACAGCACTGGCAATCCCTTGTTCAAGGTCACTTTCAACCTGTTATCGAAACAAAAGAGAAGTCAACTCACCAGATTATCTAAATGCAAGATATAAATAAGATCTCCATATCTCACTTGGTGAAAGCTTGTTATCCTTTTGCTTGGGACACAAATACACTAAGGAATGTGGGCTGGTCCCTGGCTTCCCTACTTCCCTATTATTAGCATACAGTTCACATGTGAAACTTTAGGATGAATCTAGTTTTCACGAATTTCTTTACAGATTCTTAAAGCATGAAACAAAATGAAAGCAAGGTAACATTTTCATTATTTTGATTTTTGTTTCCCATACAAATTGAAAACAGAAAACAAACTAAAAACAAGGAGATTTTTGTAACTAAAAGTGAAAACAATAAATGAAAAAAAAAGTGTTTTGTTAAACCAATTAGGTCCCTTTAATACGAGCATAAGCTCAGTAGGAGAGTTCATCCAAAAGCCCGTTCTAGTTGGTGGGGTAACCACAAGGCTTTATAGCCTTACTTTTTAGAGTTGAGATTCATAACAATGCAGCCCCTTTCTAGAGCCGACGTCCTACTTTCTTGTTTATCTCTTATATTATCCTTTAATGAACCCCAAAACAAGTATAAATGATGCTAACTTGAAGAAAATTTGAATGATATAAACATGATAAACAACATTGTCATCAAGGTTTTTTAAATTCATGGATGTTTGTCCTTCAAAAGACAACTGAAATTCCACTCTCATCTCCAACGTATCATTTCAGTGTCAATATGGCATAACATTCCGCATTACAAGACTGCTACCATTCAAGACCTACCATATAATCCAACTGGAGGAATATAAATACCTTAACCATACAGCCATATAAAATCTTACTTGGGAGCGAAGCAACTTGATGTCAGCTTGAGTTTCAGAGGTATCGTATGTTGCAGAAAGATGCCTCCCAACATTATCGCGGGCATATGGGAAGAGAACCTCTGAAACAAATGATATGGGAGTAGTAGTTCCTTCAATGTCAAGAACAACACAACGCTGCAATCCAAATAAAGAGGATAATTTACAATATATAATTTGAAAATTGAAATTATTAAATTTAATTTGAAACTATAAGATAGAACTGCAGGATATGTCAGCATTATCAATCTGGTAGGGATAGATGATCTTAGTTTCAAGAATTTAAGGAATATAAATACTCACTAATTTATTTTTCAAAAGCTTTAAAAAAAGAGAGGATTATGTGAACTCACTGGAAATGGATCACTTCCACCATTATCTTTCCTTGCCTTTACTGACAGATTTGATTCCCCAGCAATACTTAAACCCCTTCTTGCACTTTGTATCGGACCATGATTTGGAGTCGACCAGTCCAATCCCATTTGATGAAGTTTGATAGCAGCATCAAAGAGGTAATGATAACACTCAGACTGGAAGAAAAATCATCAACATACTAAAAGTGTAATAATTGTTTGAATATATGAAAGTATCTTATAATATCTTAATATTATATTAGAGTATCTTAGTTTTTCTCATAGTATTAATTAATTATCTTAAAGTATCTTAGATTATCTCTTAAGATTATATTATATGAAAACTCCATGCAGAGCACACAAATAGGCATCTTTATAAATTTTATTGCAATCTTCTTGGAGATTATGGAGATCAAAAACCTGAGTTTTAGCACTGATCCACGAGTCTCCCCAAACAAATATCCCATGGTTGCGAACAAGCACTGCTGTTGTTTTTGGGTAATCTTCGATCTACAAATTGTGAACAAATAGAACAATCAAGTTATATCGCACATGATTTGAAAAAATGTTCATGAAAATTATAGAGTTCCCAGCATAAATGTAACATGCATGCAGAACCATCTAAAGGAAACATACTGCTTTAGCAAAAGATTCAGTGAGTTGATGTTCATGAGCCGTGTTATCGATTATGGGGACCACTAGTTCATCATAATAACCATGCCCCTTGATCCCTTTTATCATCTCCATGTGAGTAATCTGCAATTGTGAAGACAACCAGAATCCAATGAGAATAGGAGGAAGAAACAAAAGCATGGAGCAAGATGTACTATGTGAAGGAGGCACATTAACCATTTCAAAAGTTTTCTCAGAGCAATATGTTATAAGCTGTAACAACACATATCACCATCCTGTGCTTGAAATGATCAGGAAAAAATAGCAACAGACAACATGACAAAGCCAAAAGGAAGCAGGTTGGCAGGTGCCATCTTCAATTCTCCATTCATCCTCTCCCAAAGAAAATATAAAAATTCTTCATTCAAAATAATGTGTTTAAAATTATTCCTATGTAAGCAGAACATATAAATGCATTATCCCACCAACCCACCCAACCAAGCAAATGTCCATAAGTATTTCAGCACTAGAAGCGGATTCAAACTTCCCAATTCTCCGCATAAATTTCTTTATACGAGACAGAAGCCAAAAAATTTCAAGAAAGTTACCATGACTGAGAAAATGGTCAGTAACCATATTTAAAAAGGACAAAGGTGATCTTCAAAATGTTCATCACATGTCAATTTTTCTACATTAGACTTTCTCCAGTTTGTCAATTATTTCACTACTTTTCAGTGGCACACAATGTTTTTTCCTTAAAAACTTGAGTTTTGGAGACTGGAGAGAGAGACTTTCAAAACAAGAGGATAACACAATTTGAGAACTAATTACACCTCCAAGAAGGATGTCTCATGCAAGTACGGGTCATATTATCAAGTACTTGAATATTTTCTCCTTTTCAATTCTTTAAGTATGATAAGGAGACTCTTTCTGTTTCAGTAAATGTTTGCCTGGTTGCAATTTAGCATCTCACAAATAATCATATGCTCAAGCAAAGAGCATATTTTTGCACTCAGCTGCATGTTCTATAATCAATCTCAAAACCACTCAAAGACAGATGGCAATTAATAATTGTGTATCAGCATTTTGAATGTCTTTCTCAAGACATCAAAAGATTGCAAAACGAAAGGGCATCCATGTACAAATACTTACTCGAAATTCCTTTGAAAAAGGATTGATCATTGTTACGAGACAAGATTCTACCCCATGACTATGAATAACAGCCCCAGCATCACGCTTTTCATATGCCTATAAGGGAAAGGAAAGAAACATATATCAATTGCTAATTTATGCAAGAAACAATAAATTAAAAAACACAAGAATTGTGAGTTTCTAACATCAGCCAATAGTATATTTGACCCAAAAGCAATATCCAAACAAAAATTTCATAGCCACACCATTCAATAGCAAAATGGTAGTTATTTCCTATTAGGAGTGAATATATAAAGATAGTCAGATATTAATGTATTATAGCATTTAGCAATTGTGAATCAAGTAATTGGTATACTATAGAGCACTTGTCAACTGAATTTTACAGACTTATGGTTAATTAATACTATCACAAGTCCAAATATCCAATACCGTTGACCCTTACTCCAAAATCTAAGAAACACCACTGAAATATTTTAGATGTTAGATAAAAACCTAAATTGTTCATATAAAACCATCTCTTAAAAATACTAAGGTTGCATACTCTATAGTGGATCATGTCACATTGTATTACCGTTACCATTGCTATTAGCTTAAGTCTGTTAATTGTAGTTATTAGTGGTAGCAATAGTTAGTTATATTTCTGTTAACTTATCAGTTAACTTCGGCAACTATATAATCTCTTCTCTGTTGTAAATTACATTAGTTCGTTTGATACAATGAATTTAAGATTCATAGTTCGTTATCTCTCTCAGTTCATAACTTCAACATGTAATCACAAAAGAATAATGAGATATCAAACTCTACATGACTAAGATAGTACAGTAATTAATAGAATGTGAAACCTAACTTACTTTCATGAATAGTGGATCACAATCAGTACACTTGGGAGGCTTATGTGGGTAAGGTTTGGGAGATGGGGCAGACAAAACTGACCCATTGTGAGATAACACATACATATCCTCTGGTTCCATTCTTTCTTTTTGAACAGCTGCACATATTTTTCAGCAAAAACAGAAAACAAAAGAATCAAAGCAATGTTCATCTTCTCTTGCAGAAAAAACCATCTCAAATTCTTAACCAACTAGTAATATTAATCCATATTGCAATATGAGTTTGGAATGTCGCATCTTCATTAAATAAAGGAGAGCAAAGCACAGTTTTCTAATTGGTGATATAGATAGATAGATAGATAGATAATAGATAGATAGATAGATAACAATCTTGAATTGAAATCCAGCATAATCACATTACATTAAAAACAACACCCAACAGCAGGGAAGAATCTAGAATAGCACTTGTGTCAAACACTTCATGGACACTTTACAATCTTTTAAATTTTTATATCAATAAAAATGAAAGAAAAAAAAAACAATAATTATTAAAGTAAATAAATAAATAAATAAGGTGATCTAGTATACGAAATGTCACACTTGGTCCCATTTACTTTGTGAAAACATTTTCTATTTTCATTTTTTGAAATTTGTGTTAGTTTTACTTACTAACAATGAGATAAGGGACTCACTTGAAATGAACAATTGTTTACATCTTTGAAAACAATGAAAATACCAAAATATTTTTTCATTATTTCTAGAAATGCGTCATCTTCTGTAGTTAGCATTTCAACTTATCTCTCTCACAATTGTTCACTTCAAGAGAGTCTTTACCTCCTTATTAGCAAGTAAAACTAACACAAATTTTATAAAATGAAAATAGAAAATGTTTTCACAAAGTAAAGAGGCCTAAATTTTACTCTACGACTTTTTAAATGGTTAACCCAATTCACACCTGTGGTTAACACAGTTTAATATGCGGCTAATGGATATATCGAAATTGGATAATTCATTAACTATCGATTGAATTTTATAAACCACAAATTTAAACGTTATTAATCAAGATTTTCAGTGCTCCAGCTACGTGTAAATTTGAACACCTGAAAATGTAAATTTAAACACCTAAAAATTGTGGTTAATCATGTTCGAATTCATAGTCAATACAGTTCAATTAATCGAATTGTATTAACCATTTAAAAAAGTTGTAAAATTAAGTGTCCCAAATTGATGTTCAAAATAACACCTCTCATCTAGTATGTCTAAGCTCTAAAAAATGTGTCTCGGTGTCTGACAGATTACATTCAATTAATTCATTTTTATCAAATTATTACTTGTGCTTGTGCTGACAGTCAGTGTCGTGTGTCTGGTGTCTAAGCTTCACAGGTTATGGCGATGCAATTACTTGTGTTAACATTTAAACTCTATATTTTGTTAAATTTATCTTAAATTAATTAAATAACAGTAGCGTCAAATTATCATAAATACTAATTATATATATAAAAATGAGAAGAAATGAAAGAGTAAGAACCAGAAGGGGACATGAGAATGAGTTGTTGAGGTTTGGGAATGGAATCATCATGGACTTTGATGCTGAGGCTGCCACCAGTTCCGGAAACCCATCCCAAACTGTAGAAGTGTCGACAAAGTTCCGCCATCAGAGCTTTCGTTTCTTTCACTGCTTTCCCTTCCAGATACGCCTGAGACGACGTCGTCCCCACCTTTACTCCGTTCAAACCAATCGCTGCTGCCATTTCTAGAGAGAGAGAGAGAGAGTTCCTTTGTGTGTCCTGTGTTGGAATAAATCTGACTCTTTAGTCTTGACACTTAAGAATAAGAATAAACAAAAAAGTTAATTCATTTTTTAGGAGTAAAAAATTGATGGACATATAAGTAAGTAGTTGATAAAATATTTAAAAGAATTAGTCAAAAAAAAAATAAACTATATTCAATATATATATATATATATATATATATATATCTATTTTAATAGAAATAATAAATTTTCAGAAATAGTACTTTTTTATACTTTAAAATCTCAATTTAATGATTAGGATTTTAATATTTATTATGTAATTAAATTTTTTTTATCAGTGTTTGAGGTTGATATTCAAGTTTTGTATATCATATTATATTTCAAGAAGTTTAATCAACCATGTCAGAAATAAAGACTTTTAAAATTTAGACTTTATATTGATTCAAAACTCTTTGAAGAAGAGAAAAAAGGATCAATAAGATAATTTTATATTAATGACTACAAAGAACCATTAAATTTGATAAGTCATTGTATTATTGTAATTGTTTGATGAAATAACTTTATACTCAATGGTTATAGTTGTACACACTCAATAAACTAACAAAAAAAAAAGAAGTATCAAATATATATGCTAAGGAGATGTGTGGGAAGGGATCATACTTTTTGAAGGTATGTGCTCCCTATATTTGCTTTTGCTTGCATATCAATTAGTGTTGGTTATCTATTATCTTTAACACTTCATTAGAGATGAAATTAACCCACAAAAATTTTGTTTTATATATGCAATTTGATAACTGGTTATTTGAAGAGACTATAACAATGTCACCTCATAAGGATTGATTATGAATCATTTCGTATAATACGAGGATCAATTGAAATTTTCATCCTACCCATTCAAAAAGAGAGAGAAATAAAATTAAAGAAAATGAGAGTTTTAATAGTAGAAATTGAAAATTATGAATAAAAAAAATGGAGAGAATCAATTCTCAATTCCAATTCCTGTCTATTATAAGAAAAATATTTCATCATGAAATATGTGCACTATTTTATAAACTTATACTATATTTAAAGAGAAGAAGACACCATCCATGAGGAATGGTTTCAATGAACTTGTGCTTCAAAAATCTCCACTAGCTTGAGTATTGAAATGTCTTTGTAGCTATATATCCACTACCATGACATTAAAATTGGAGGTTTCAACCTAATTTGGATTAATGAATGAATGAAGAATAAAACTTATAATTTGGATTAATGAAATATATGTGATTAATAGATTGAATCAATGAACAAAAAATAAAAATTGAGGACTTTGACTATACAATAGCGACAAATATGTAGAAAAAACAAAATGCATATTTTAGAAGAAAAAAATGTGATGACTTAACTATTTTGTATACATGAAAATAATAAAATGATATATTTTGAGATTTTTTGTCCTACTTTTGGTGAAAAGATTAAATTCCATAATTAAAAAGTTTCGGATTCAAATTAAAGAAATGATATATAATATAACAATATCAAATCAATTGAGCTAAAACTCCACGAGGAGTAAATCATCTCTTTAAAAAGTATTTTATTATTCAATAGTCAAATCTCTCTATTTCAATCATGTTTTTATAAGATTCCTAGATTCATTCTTTGAACAATCAGTATTCCCTTCTCAATCTCCGATAAGAAGATTTGTATAAGGAAAAAAGTTTCACATTGTTTCCTGACCCATTATCTACCATTCTAAAGTAGATTATGAGCTTGTTTTTCACAATGTGAGTTTTTAACCAAACTTTTATCAGCATCATCCAAACACTTTTTTTCCAACAAAATACTCAATAATAAAATTCAAATATTTTTTTGAATTTAATTTATATAAATTTATAATATAGTTATCAATCGATAATAATCATTCAATCCTTAAAATAATTTTCAATTTTATTATATATAACTTAAAATCATGTAAATGACTATTTTTAATCAGTTGACATTGTTAATACATAAAAAATTATTCTCATATATTTTTTGATGAAAAAGTGATTGTAGGAATAATTTTCATTTTCATAATGATGGAAGAAAATCCCCTAAAATAACATAATTAAACCACCACATAAATATATTTGAAAATAGACATAAGATGAAAATGAGCTAGTGGAATTAATTAAAGTCCCTTTCTCTCTAAAAAATCAACTCTATCTATCCATTCCCACACTCCCTCTCTTGGCGCCACGCCATGGCCAAACCAGGCGGTTTTCAACTATTCGTGAAGAATTACTTAGGAGATCGCTACAATGAGTTCAATTCTGCTTATGGTGAAACCGTTAGCGACATCTTAGGTTTCCCTTTCAAGATTCTCTTCGCTCCTTTAACTCTCGCTTTCGACATTGCCGGTTCTGCTCCTCGTGGTTTTGGTGTTCCTGAACTTATCTCTAAGTTCTCTGCTGCTTCTGTCTTCGTTAGTTCCTGTTTGACCCTTTTGCATTTTAACCTCAAAAATCACTTATTTTTGCATTTTCCTTATCTGGGTCATTCCCGGAACTACTTATCTTTCTCAATTTTGTATCGTTTTAGGAAAATTAGGATGTTTTCTTGAGGCCCCATTTCTGGGCTTGTGGTTTTTAGTTGAAATTAGGAAAATTAGAATTTTTTCTTAGTTTCTGGGTATTTGAGGAAATGGAGATTAAATGTTAATTGCTGTGCTGAAATGAATGTTATGTGTTTTGGGAGTCGTTTTCTTTAAATTTGTAATTTGATCAAATTGGATTATTATTATGCTTTACTATATGAAAAATGCTGATGATATATTCTCTATTGCACTCTATGATGAAACTCATATCAGTTCATCAATTGGCTACCACCAAATTTGCCACTGGCTTAATACTGTTGCTTTGTTGAAAATTGAAATGACTGTTATGTGTTTTGAGAATGTTTTCTTTAAACTTGTAATATGATCAAATTGGATTATTATTTTTTTTATGAAAAATGCTGCTGATACATCCTCTATTGCACTCTTTGATGAAATTCATTTGTGTCTATTAATTTGTCAATGGCTACTGCCAAATTTACCAAATAATTGAGAGTGTACTAAAAAAAATGTTATAGAGCATGTTGCTAGCATTCTTCTTTCAATATTTGCGGAAATTGCATTGTCTGAAAGTATCACCATGATTAGTTCTTTGGTTTGTTTTTATCTTTATCTTTATTTGTTAATGAATGTTGCTGCCTGGCTTGGTTGTAGGCTGTTGCTACTTTGGGGACTTATGACATTGCATTAAACTTGGGAAGGAAGGTGATATGTCAAAGGTGCTGTTTTGTTTTCGTATTATTAGATTAATAGATGATTGTTTTCTCACTTGAGTACTCGATGTGTCTAATCTCTGGTTAGTGTAGTGTTGATTGTTGGCTTTGGAGTTGTTGAAATCTAACTAAATGCTTGTATCAAGAACAGGAACTGTGGAACGTGTAGTGGATGGCAGGCCTTGCGGTGTACCATGTGTCGAGGAAGTGGAAGGGTGCACTATCAAGTGAAGAATTGCACTTTGAAGAGGTGAGTTGCTCTCCGTGTGGAGAAAGTTAGATTTTACATGCATTATTATTCCAATGTAGTTTGGGGTTTTTTTGGTGTTATTGTTGCAATTTTAAATAATGATCTCACAAATGTGTAACAAAATTGATTTCAATCTTATAAATCGAGATTCTAGTCGTATTAGAATTCTCTGCAATCTTTGTTTTTTATGGTCATTTGTGGTTTCCTGTCTAATTAGTTCAAGGAAACTTCTAAAGTAATAAATGATGCATGTGTAAAAGATTCAAGTGAGTCTATCTAAAATGGTCTTTTAGAAGGCCCCTTAAGGAAGATCATTCTCACTGAACTTCATAAAAGTTGGAGGTCAATTGTGTATCTCAAAGTCACACAGAACCAATTTTTGGAAATGCAGAGAAATATCCACCGTTAATTAATTAAGAAAATGTCTACCTGATTTGTATCAATTTGGGTATGTAAGATAGTGCAGTAAATTGTTTTTCCGTAAATAATAGTTCCCTCCATTTTGACTCCTTGCAGCATTTTGTAATCATAATTTCATAGGATTCTCTCTTCCAACTAATATATACCTTACATTTTCTTCAACTTATTCACTTTTAGTGGAGAGAAAGCGACTGCTGAATCTGTTGCAGATGCCATTGTCAACAACCGGGCTGAGTTAGTGCATTTACCATCCTCCTTGGATCTTCAGATACCATTACCATCAAAAGACTGTCCGACTTGTGATGGAACGGTATGAACAAAATTCCATGGCTGTTAGACATGGGCATAAAACTTTCCACTTTACATGGTTGTCTTCATGGATACTCTGAAATTGATAATAATTGTAAACATGCTTGGTCTAGTAATTTTGCATGCCAATGCTGTTGTGATTTTTGGTTGAAGAATTTATTGATAATGCACAGGGTGTAATGGGCTGTCCCGAATGCAAAAACAAATTGCCACTCAGGATTTCAGCAGATGGTGTGAGTTGTTTCGCTAATTCCTCGATGCCTTTTATTCTTCTGAACCATTAATTTTTACTGATTCATATTTCAGACATAAATATCATCTTAAATTTTAATAATTCTTACCATTTTTAAGCACCCTTTCTTTGTTCAGATTATGGAGCCCCCATGGCAAGCTTACAGTGTCTTGGAAAAGATGGATTATCCGTATGAGGTCAGTTGTTATTCCTAAATTATAACCTAATTCTATCCAAGCAATTGCTACTGTCATTAAAATTGACAAGATAATGTAGACCACTCTCATATACTACCAAAACAAACCTTGATCCCAGACATGTATACTTTCATTTCTTAATCTCTCTATTAGACTATTACCATAGGAGTGAATGTTTCTCTCAGATTTACCTTTTACGCAAACTATTATTAGTTAAGCAGGAGTTTAACAAGGGGACATAAATTATATTAATTTCACATTTTTTCCTGAGAACTGAAATTCTCACTCTTATTTGACATTGTATTCTAAATCCTTTTTTATGTTTTTAATATTTTCAGCACATAAGGCACAGCATGAAAGATCCCAGTATTGCTGCGTTTTGGTTGATTACCTTTCCACAGATTATGGGTGGATTTACCTATGACGATAATGCAAAGCAAGCAATATGGTCACAGTATAAGGTTTGTTGGTTCATATTCCTTCCTATTTTTCATTTTCAGTTCAACTATTCGTGTATTAACTTCTCCCATTATTAGTTTCAATATACTTTTATTTTTCCATCTGTATGTCCTTTTTGCTTGTTCAAATCTATGAAGCACGGATCCGCTAAAAGTAGTGCCGTATCGTACCTGATACATACCGATATGCCGATACGACGCGATATGTCACCAATACGTATCGACGGAGTATCCTGATTTAAAAATAAATAAAAAATATGTGGGATACATTACTGATACCTCATATTGGTTCCCCCATTATTATTTAACCACATTCCCTATCCCGTATTAACTTTTTATTTAATATTTAGTAATCTGTTAAAAATTGTATACTAAGTTTGGTTTTTGGTAGACAATGATTTGCAATTTCTATTTTATATGTGCTATTTTTTATTTTTATATATGTATACTAAATATATCGTATCCTATATTTTTCAATGAATGACGTATTGCCATATCGGATACGTATCTTATCTGATACCCATATGGTATTGGTGCAACATAGGTTCAAATTAATCCTTTGTGACATATCAATGCTAGTACTGAACTACTTGGAGGATAGTTGACATTAACATGTGCTGTGAAATAGAGAAACATCCAAAATCAATTTTTTTTTATGAAATCATCAGTTCAAAGGTGTTTTTATTTTACCTTCATAAATATATTGTCTTTCTTTTGTGGGTGAGTTTAGGAATCCAGGCGGTATGATCAACTCCGAGATGAGGTGGCCAAGAGGAAACCAGGGTGGGAGTATCTGCAGAATGTAAGTTTCTTATACTCTGCACTAAATATCGTTGCTTGTAGTCATGGCTGACTATGCTCTTGGTTGTGGACACAAGCAGCGTTAATGTAGCTATGCAAAATTTGAAATTCGTCTAGTCGATAAATGGAAAACTAATTGTCTTTTACTATTTTTGTGATAATCAAGGCGATTCTTTAATTAGTTCTATGCTTGAAATTTTGTGTTATTCATATATTTGAATTTATAGCATTTCAATTTTCTTCTTCTTCCCTCTTGCTCATCTTTTGGTTTTCTTTTAATTTATAATCTTACTGTTATTGCAGGCCTTGATATCTATAGATCCTGCCCGAGCAAGGGATGATCCTATCATTGTAAAAAATGTCCCTTACTATAAGGCTAAGAAGGCACTGGAAGCAGATGTAATGAAGCTCGATCCTCCACCAAGACCATCAAATTGGGGTGTATGTATTCACTATCTCCATCTTACATTTGCTAGTTATTCCTTTTTAGTTTTTATAATAATTCAAATTTTCCTATGCTTAAGTGATGTGCATAACTTTCTGTCGCATAATAAGGTGCTTTCTATGATTGTACTTGTTAATTGCTTTCCCTTTTCAGTTGTCTAGAATTGACATATATGACTGTTGATTGTTGAGATCCTTGTTATTGCCCCCACATTAGTCCACACTTCAATGTTCAGTTTTAAGCGTGAGGGAGGGTGTCAAGAGTTCTACATCAACTATAGATAACCTAGATAGTGCTTATAAGGCAGGGACAGTTCTCTTCTTACAAGTCGGTTTTGTGGGGTTGAGATAAACCTTGCGTCCAAACTCTGAGAATTACCATAGTTGTATGGACCACTAGACTACTGTGGTCAGCTTGACTAGTAAACCTGCGAGTTTGTCCTGTAAGCTGGTCTAAACTGGTCTCATATAAGCCCTTTCTATTGTCAAACCTTGGTGAAACTCTTGGGATGGTTTAACTTTATTCTTATTTGGAGGAGTACTAGCAGCACACTCTCTAACACACTGATCTCAATCACTCTTTCTATTGGTTGAAATTCAAATAGGTTCCATGATTTTGAAAACATATTCCACTAAACTATTTGGGTCCCACATAAATTTAGTTGGAACCATATGAATTTCAACTAATAAGAGGAAGTGAATTGGAAAGAGTGTCTTGGAGAGTGTATTGCTAGTATTTCTCATTTTATTTAAGCTTCACAAAGGAAACTTGATGTAAGTATGTAAAAAAGAAAAACGGTTCAATGGAAAATCAGTTGGAGATAAACTTCGGTAAATCGCTTTGTGAGATTATGTAAATAAGGAAACAAATTCCAGAGTATGATAGTGGCAGAGCTTCACAAGTTTTATTGGAGGGGCCATTAAGAAATAAAATATATATTAAACATCTTCAATTATTTGTGGTATACTTTCTCTTGGTGTAGTGGTAAATTAAACCTTGGCTTTTATATATGTTTCTGGATTAGAATCAAATCTATGCTGTTTTTTTCAAATATAAATTACCATAATTAACAAAAAGAAAGTATTTGTACTCAAGAACTCGAACTGCAGACCTTTAATGTTCATAAGGTCACTTTACCACTGCGCCATTTCATAATGCATGCTTTTAGCGAACGATTTAATGTTCAAAAGGTCACTATACCACTGTGTCATTTCATAATGCATGCTTTTAGCAAACGATTTAATGTTCAAAAGGTCACTTTACCACTGCGCCATTTGATAATGCATGCTTTTAGCGAACTATTTAATATATATATATATATATAGCACATATATTGCATAAAATTTATACGGATTTTTTCATGAGTCAAGAAATAAATACTTATCTTAATTGAGAAGCTCTCATGAGTGAGAGGTTAATCCAAATCTGTGCCATACAGTCTGATATCGGCAATTAGACCTCCTGTATGGAATGCATTGTTAGGAGTTTCACATTCCAAAAGACTTCACTTGTGAAAATATATCTTCACTTGCTCAGCAGTGCCCATTGGTTACTCATTAGGTTGCTCGCTTCCTTCAGCAGTTGATTGTGTCTGTAGTTCTGTACGTGTATATCTGTTACAATTTTTTTGATAAGTAATGTAAATTGTAGTCACTCTCTGTTCCAAAACAAGACGT
This sequence comes from Cicer chorassanicum, assembly GCA_037974735.1. Taxonomy (NCBI): domain Eukaryota; kingdom Viridiplantae; phylum Streptophyta; class Magnoliopsida; order Fabales; family Fabaceae; genus Cicer; species Cicer chorassanicum. The sequence goes on along the minus strand of JBBPBP010000002.1, from coordinate 44,278,625 downwards.
AACTAACCGCAGAGAATTGACAGGAGCTGGACCTTCCATTGAGTTCATCATCTTGGGGGGAGGAGGATCTCAAAGATCCAGAAAAATTCCACGAAATGACTGTTCTTCTCAATGCTCAAAGGGAAATCTCTGAAAAGATATTGGATGCACAGTGGGAGACTAAATGGCGTCAAGAAAAGGTTGGTGATTGTTATCTCTTTCCATCTCCCGTTTGTTTGCTCGTGCTAAAATCAATTTATCATAACTGACACATGTCCTACTCAGGCATTTCATGCAATGAAATTACATTCAAGAGCATGTACAACTGTCTTAGCATGCCTTGTGCTTTTACTGATAGTTTAGAATTCAAAGGGTGTTCTTGGTTCTTGCCTCCCTATTAGTATCTTATTCTTCTTCCATGTGCATTTTGTATCTTTTTTTGCTGACCGATGCTTGATTTGACCTTCAGATGAATGAAATGTTGGAGGAAAAGATGCAGCCATACATTCAAAATATAGACAAAGAAGTTCTTTCTGAGCCTATTTTATTAAAACCAAAAAAGCAAGATAAGGTATCCGTTCTCCCCCTCTGTGTGTGTGTGTTTTATTCCGGGTTTACATTTGTTGATTGTGCATGTTGACTAGGATAGAGAGACAACTTTCTAGTTTGCATAGGTCCAATGGAGTGTGAACTAGTTGGTGTTCTTTAAGTGTGTGAGGTCCACAGTCCAAAAGTTCGAACCAATGGACTCAAACTATTGATGTTCTTTAAGTGTGTGAGGTCCAAAGTCCAAAAGTTCGAACCAATGGACTCAAACTATTGATCACTTATAAACACACTAGTTTCCCTTGTTCCCACCGATGTGAAACTTTTTAGTTTCCAACAAATGTGATGTTTTTACTCTCTACAATCAACCCTTCTCATATATAGTGTTAGTCGTAGTGATGACTTGACTCCATAACTTGCATGTTACTCTTGCAGAATCGTCGGAGGTGGTGGTTCTTTTGACATGGTGGGAATGAATGCTTTTATTTGCCAGAACATCCATGTAACCCTAATTTTGTTTTTTACAATCTATAACCTTACATATTATTGTATTTTTTTCTCTCTTCTTAATTGATTTGCCTGTTCTATCTTTACTCCTTGCCTTTCTGGAAGCTGTGATGCAGCACGCATCATCAAACGCATATGTTGTGCCTATCTGTTGTGATCATCATTTTGTGGAGGAAACAATTGTTGGTTACTCAAGAAATACACAACAAAAACCTGTTTGCACCCGAACCTATTCATTTTCCAGGGTTTTTTTTGGTTTTATCTCATGATATAACTAATATAAGCGTTTGTGTTAGTATTTAGATATATTTAGAAAAGTAGCTTATGACATTAATAAGTTTTTGGGTTATTTCAATAAATTTTCCAGGATAGTTTAAGAATGTGTGCTTGGAAGTGTTTATTCACAACTTATCTGAGTTTATCTTAAGACATAAGGACTTGTATCTGTATTTGAGGGAATTTGTAATGAATGTATAAAGTGTTGTTACTATAATCTTTGAATGAATCGGAATTTCAAATACATTTTAAGTATCTCGTTTGATAGTAATATACGGAATTTGTCAATAAAAAATGCATTTGAGGACTAAATTATCAGAGTAAAGACATATTTCAAGATTATATATATTTAAATAGTTTTTATAATTTTGATAGAGTCAAAACAAAATATTAAAAATTCAAGACCAAATTGACAGTTTATTCATAATATTAATACAGTAGTACATATTTATATAGTAGACAAATATTAATGGTTATTTTTATTATAATTGTTAACAGCAGACATCAAACTCTAGAGCTATTGTAGTTTCATCTAATGTGATGTCCCTACACTTGTATATAGTTGTGTCAACAATTTGATACGTACTATAATGGGGAATTAACGACTCAAAATTAAAAAAAATAGTCATTCACATTGCTACAAATGGTTGGTAGGTACTACGTCATTATCATTGCCTTACACTTGGATAGAGTGAATTGGTTGCATGTTTTCTTTTCCACTTAATAACTCATGCAATAAAGTGACATGTTTTTTTTGTTGACTAAATAAAATGAATTGTTACTATAGGCAGTAAAGCCTATAATAGGACATGGCCCCATAATACATATTATTAATCCTCTGCCGACAGTATGCCCCATCCCTCTTTCTTTAATTAAAATGGGAAAATTGTGACCTTGTCACTATCTCTAACTTCTGTTCACTGAAAATGATGGCATGACAAATAATGAGTCAAAAATTAAAAGTTAGAAAAAAGTACTCTACTGTTTATCTTTACTATTTTATTATTTAATAATTGTAAATGTTATCATTTCTCACTTAAAAGAACATATTTTTAACGGGTACAATTAGCGTTCCCATTTGCTCAAAATATTAAGCTATTGCTATGTTGCGAATGTTGAAATCGAAACTCACAATTAACTAGAAAATGAACTATTTTACCTATTCCTTGTTAGGATTCGGTTTAATTAAAGTTGAATAGTGTTGTCATTAGTATTTCTTATTCCAATATTATATATATGTATAGTGACAAAATAGATGTGTCATTTCGCCGCCGCTACTAATCAACCAACAAAATCATCAAGTAATTTCAATTTATGGGTGTTCACACGTGCGAATACATTGCAAAATCATTAGTAAGTCCAAAAATAATCATAATTCATTTCAGAAGAATCATAGATGAGTATTTGTTAAACAAAAATATAGTTACAATGTTATAATATAAATTTGATTTATTTTTGAATTATACTAGCAATTCTCTTTTAAAAAAACAAATAAAATAATCATAGTTTACAAGATTCGTGCTTCTAGTCATGCATTTCCAATTTTTATACATTTCGGATACCAAAATTATTCGCTTAGTAATCTATTACTTCAACTGTTTTTGAAAGATATAATTATTAGATATAATATTAGTGAGCAACTTTATTTTTATAAATTCACAAATTTAACAAAATTTCGGATACCAAAATTGTTGGCTTATTAATCTAGTGTCAATATTTGTGTAGCTGATTATTTTTTTTACTTAATTATAATTTTAGTTTTTAATTTTT
>JBBPBP010000002.1:44246637-44264513 GCA_037974735.1 Cicer chorassanicum | reverse complement strand
AAAAAAAAGAAAATCACAACTTTAAAACAAATTTTCTAGAATTTGATTTTTCTAAAAAGTTATTGAAAGTTTTTACCAAAGATTTTCGGAGTATTTGATTTTTTAAAAATAATGGCAAACTTAATTTTAGTTTATGTATTTAAAAACTAAAAGTTTGATTTTTTGGAACACATTTAAAATCTCATGGATAGGAAGTACATTTTTTTTAGAAATCTACTCTCTACATTCTACATATACCTCTCATCTTTGATATACTTTAAAAGATCTTTTTACCTTTTTTTTTACTATATATAAAGTTCAAAAAAAATTTGCATTCACTTTTTCACTCGTAAATTCAAAATTTTCGAAATTTTCGAAGAACAAGTTAACTTTTCAAATTTTTTAATGAATTTCAAACTATCAATGTAATTTTCAATGTTTCAAAATATATTTAAAAGTATCGAGCAATATGAAATTTCTGAAATAAAGGATTAAATAATTTGTGAAAGTTTCGAACAATATAAAAATTTCAAAACAAATTTTTTGAAATTTTTGAAACTTTTAACCATGTCAAAAGTTTTGAAATACAAATTTTTTCCGGAATTCAAAATTTCAAAACTTTCTAAAGTCTCGAAACATTCAAAAAAAATTAAATGTACTTTTTTTTGATACAAATATTGATATGTTTATTTTATGTTAGTGACTTAGAAGAGAGGCGTGAATGTAAAAATTATTCGAACTATCGCCTGTGTCACAGCCTAAAATTTCGAGTGTTTCTCAAATTCAATGGAGTCGCCACAAAAGTTTATTTTAAAATAGGAAAAATATTGGAAAACCCTTAAAAATAAAAATAAAAAAATGGTTTTTGAAACCAAAATTTGAGTTCGAGAGTTGATTATTCATAGGGAATGTATTAGCACCTACGACATCCGTTAAAAAACAGTTACCTATAATTAATTGTGCAAAATTAATATTAACTTAAATATACTTATTTCTCTTTATTATTAAATATGATTATCAATTGTTTTTTTTAAAATAAATGTATGCTTAAAAAAAGAGAAGAAAAAAAGAGAGATTTTTTTATTAACGTCCTTGATAAGAGTGTGATCTTGCTCCTACATATCTCCCGGTGCGATGAAAAAATCAAAGTTACGTCGTTCTTGGGTTAAAAATGCGGATGTGTTGATTACTTTTTAAAGAAAATGTGTATTGTTATGGATAAGAAAAGTTATTTTGACAAAAAATGAGTTTGTTTGATTTGAATAATTATTTAAAAATACAAGTTTTATGATTATCAAGTTGTACAACTCGTGTCTTAAAAACTCAAAGAGTAAAAAGATGTCACATATAATTTAATCCTTTTAAGAATATTTTATTATTTTTTCGTTTTTTTAATCGAGTTTTAAAACCGCCAAGTAGTACCACTTGTGTCTTGAATACTCAAAGATTAAAAAGATGTCACATTTAATTTAATCTTTAATAAAAATAAAAATAAAAAATAAATAAAATAAAAAATGTTTATTTTTCATAAAAATTTATATTTATTAGGAATTGATTAAATTCAATATATATTTTGTTAAAATAAAAGGATTGGATTAAGATAAAAAAAAAAAGTGTTGGACCTAACAAAAGAAGAGAAAACAAAAAAATAAAAAGAAAACAAACAAATTGGCTATATAAAGAAATACTAGTGGGCTTAGGGTCCAAACCCTTTTTAATGCAAAAACCCTAATTTGTAAAGAGAATGGAGGGCTACGGTTGGCTTGAGGAAAGCAAACGGAAACAACTCAGAAAATCAAAAGAGTAACGGCGCATGAGAGGAAAAACAGGGACGAAACGTAGGGGACCAAAAGAGGGGAAAATGGACCAAGACGGAAGGGGAGAGATTAAAGGGCTAAGCCCGAAAGGACCAAAGGGTATGGTCGGCGTCGAAGGTTTGAGCTTTTAATCTTATCCTTTCTAACCCCTTTTTTATATACCTTAGGGATCAGTCGTATAACAACAAAAAATTTCATTTTTATTCATAACTCATTTTATATATTACATTTGGATAATGATTACAAAGAGATACCTTATTCATTCCTGTGTTTGTTTGGATAATGATTATAAAGTAAAGATAAAATCCTTGTTTGTTTGCTACTAAGTTGCTTATTTTTTCTTCTCCTGTTCTAGTGTTTTTATTTTTGTAACAGATCTCTCACCCAAAAAATCCTCCCCTTTTATGATTTTCGAACTCAATTTATAGGCTAAAGTAAGCTAAAGTGGTAAATCTTTATATTCATTAGATAAAATTAAGTTATGGATTTTTTATGGTTTTGTTGCAAATTTTACACAACATTAGATTTTGAGTGCACAAGTGGTACAAGTAATGTTTGTATTAGGATGCAAACAAGGCAAGCAAGATAAAGTAAGGTTTGTAGTAGGATGCTAAAGCAAGCAAGACAAATGGATGTACACAATGGAAATGGAAATGGAAACAACAACATACACAATGGAAACATGAAGAAAGAAAGCGTCTTCACAACTTTTCCTTTTTTTGTTTTATATTATTTTATTTTTGACATTAATTGGGAACATCTATGTAAATTATGTACTCAAAATTGAGTCAAATTTGTAAAATGATTTTTTTTAGATTTTATAGTAATTGTAAAATATTTATTTAACGTATTATTTTATATATATATATATTTTTAGAGTTATTTTTAATTGGTCGCACAAAATTGAGGTACTACAGCCTGCAATTTAGGCAATAGAGGCAAAAAAGTTCCACCACTACATCTAATCGACGAATGAAATGAGGATAACTGTCCAAATGGACTATGAGGAAGCTGGGGAGTCGGTAGTCGAAGACCATGTCCAGCAACGTGAATTCCTTGGAGAGTCCTTGGTCACATCGGTTCTGACACATTATGAACATCTTGTGGCTCGTGGATATGAGAAGGAGACATATATTTTAATTAATTAAGTTTTTTAATTAAGAATAAGTATATTATATCAAGTACATTTTTGTAATAAAATTTAGTACATTATTTTATTGTTATGTTATTTATATTTTTTAGTTACTTGCATGATTGTGATCCGTTGAAGGTGATCACGCACAATTTGAAACTAAAGAAGTTTGCTGAAGTAGAGACACCAAATACTGAACAATATTGGATTCAAGAATATGGATTGGTGCACTTGTCTTCAACTTATTTTCCCCGTGGTATGTTATTCAATGCACCAACAAATATGAATACTAATAATGTTGTGACTGTTGCACTTAAGCTGCTGCGGGCAATAATGGAAAAAACATCTACTAAGATAAATTTTAACAAATGTGTTCAATATAGACTACAGTGGTTATGCAATCTATACAAAAATCTCATCCAAACTAATCAGTTTGAGTGTGATGCACGAACATATCTTTCACACTTAACTGGAAGCGCAATTTTCCTCAACAAGACTCGCACTCAGGTCGAGGCGAAGTATATTAATTTTTTTAATAATTTAGAGCATTTTCGAGACTATGCATGAGGTACAACTACATTGGTTGTGTTATATGATAACCTGAGAAATGGAGCTATTCATGACACTCGGCAGTTTGAAGGGTATATGATCCGTATTAAGTTGTGTTATTAATTTATTAAGTCGTGATTTTAATTTACTAAATTAAAAGGAAACCATCTAAACAAAGCCTGATTAGTTCTAGTCTCAAACCATTCCTCAATCTTCCTCCCTTCTACCTCTCATTATTCACGCGATTTTGAAAGTAGATGGGTTAGCGGCAGACACCGTAGGGTTGGCCGTCCGATGGCCGTGAAGTTGGCCGACAGGTACTGTGATGTACCGTGAGGTTGGCCGGCTGATGGCCGTGAGGAAAGGAAAAAGGAACCAAAAAAACGGCGATGTAGACTACGACGGCGGTAACGGTGACATCATCACACGTTCAAATTTTTAGTTTTTTTTTTTATGTTCGTTTATACTGTTAACTTACTTTTGCTAAAAAAAAAAAACTTCACATTTTCTATATAAAAAAAAATAATAATAAACAAGAACATCTGTAGAGAAAAAAAAAAGTTACCTTAACTTCTGTTTCTGTTTTCGTTTGCTGCTATTTGGCTTCGTTTTGCTTCCTTAGTGGTATGTGTTTTTTTTATCAATAGTGTTAATCTCAGATCTATTCATAAAAAAATGTCCCCCTTTCTGATTTTCGAAATCAAAATTTATAGGCTAAAGTGGTAAAACCTTTAGTTCATTAGATAAAATTAAGCTCTGAACATTACATTGTTTTATAAATTTTAACTGGATTTTGAATTGTTTTTGGAACAAATTTGAAACAATGTACAATTAAGGAAAAAGTATTTTTCACCTTTTCAAAAAGTACACAGATTTTACTAGTTTGTAGCATGTTTGTGATCTTATGATTTTGCTGAGATGCTGAGATGTGTGTTGAGTGTAACGAGGAACATGTTGCGTGAACAAGCTGCATGTTGGCAGGTGGCATGGCATGGCAATAGGGCTAACTAAATGGCTAATAGGGCTAACTAAATGAAAATATGGCATGGCAAGGCAAGACAACATAGGAATAACTAAAGCTGTGTTTTTTGTACCAAGGCAATAGGGCTAACCAAATGAAAATATGGCATGGCAAGGCAACATAGGGATAACTAAATGAAAATAAAAAATTGACATTCTTGCTAACCAAATAAAATTGTAAAATAATTATATAATTGTAAAATGCAAATGTGCCATCAGATTTTCTTTTTTAGATTTTTTTTATAATAATTAAACATATCATTATATACTTTAGAGTTATTTTTAGTTTGAAAAAATTGAGGTGCTACAGCTGCCCTATTTAATTATATTTTATTAGTAAAAAATAATTAAATATAAGGACCTAAATTTTGTATAAATGTAAATTAACTACAAAATGAAAATAGTTTCCGGTGCTCATAAATAAAAACATGATCGTAAATGATCGTCTTCGGATTGGTTATCGATGCGTAGATCAACGTAAATGAAATGATGATATAAATAAAATGATCGTCTTCGGATTGTTACCGATACGTAGATCAACACAAATTAAATGATGATATAAATAAAATGATCGTCTTCGGATTGGATACCGATGCGTAGATCGACATTAATAAAATAATGATAAAATGATGATAAAATGATTGTCTCCGGATTGGTTACCGATGCGTAGATCGACATTAATAAAACGATGATGTGAATAAAATGATCGTCTTCGGCCGGATTGGATACCGATGCGTAGATCGACATTAATAAAATGATGATAAAATGATCGTCTCCGGATTGGTTACCGATGCGGAGATCGACATTAATAAAACGAATGTAAATAAAATGATGAAAGAGAGAAATTTGTGTTTTTTTGTTTTGTTTTATATATATAGATAAATAAATAAAATAAAAATAAATAAATAAATAAATAAATTAAAAAAATAAAAGAGAAACATGTTATGGTAATTGCAAGTGCAAACGTATAATGGACAATGTGACACAATAGTTGTTGAGTATAAATAAAGTATAAATGTAAGATATGCATGACTCCTTAATTATGCATTGCACAAGGTTGTTGAGTGACTACATGAAAAATGTAAGATGCATGCTATGTAAAATTCTTTTGTTATTATTTATAATTTTTTTATTTGGTTCCCCGATCCTTATGCGACTTTATACGCCTACAAGATTCAATGGATCAATGAAGATAACAATTATTCTTTGCATGATGACTCTAGTATATCTCGTATGACTTTCTTTTTTTTCGAGGCGAATGCATTGTTTAAAATAATTACCTTTTTTTTTTATACCCCATATACTTTGAGAATCCATTGAGTTCCCGTGTACCTATTTTCAAGTGTCAAAATAATTAAAATATATATTTTGTTTTATATATTTACACATAAAATAACATTTTTAAAATAACATTTTTAAAAAATACTAGAACCACAAAAAAACATGAGGCTGAATCAACTTAGAAAGAGGGTAATGTATATCATTGAATGACAAGATTGGAAAATGTACATTCATTAATTTGAGAATAATACAATTGAACTAAAGGTTACAATGTAGGGATGAATGTGTTTAGCTTTAGTTGGAGAGATAACAACGCTAGTCATTCTTGTAATTTAGAACTCCTAAGAATAATAAAATGCCCCAGTTTGAAATACTTAATTTGTTTGTTATCCCTAACTTTTGCATGGACTGCTCTATCAAGTTTTCAATCCATCGGGATGCTCTAATTTTTGCCTAGGTCGCCTTTTCAGGTTTTCAACCTAGCGAGCTCATTTTTCATTATTATTTTTTTTTTTCAAGCATAATACTTTTTGACTGCATCTGAGTTTACCGGAAGTGGAAGCTCATCTCCATCCATTTCTGCAAGTATTAGAGCTCCCCCAGAGAAAGCTTTTTTCACAACATATGGTCCCTCGTAGTTCGGGGTCCATTTTCCACGAGAATCTCTTTTGATGGGCAATATTTTCTTTAACACTAAGTCTCCTTCTTGAAACTCTCTAGGAAGAACTTTTTTCTCATATGCTTTTTTTAGTCTTCTTTGATATAGCTAGCCATGGCACAGAGCTATCATTCTCTTCTCTTCTATGAGATTCAATTGGTCATATCGTGATTGAACCCACTCCGCCTCTTCTAGTTTTGTTTCCAACATGACTCTGATCGAGGGGATTTCAACTTCAATGGGAAGTACCGCTTCCATTCCGTACACCAATGAGAAAGGAGTTGCCCCTGTTGAGGTTCGAACAGAAGTTCTGTAGCCATGTAATGCAAAGGGAAGCATTTCATGCCAATCCTTATATGTCTCCACCATCTTTTGTACGATCTTCTTGATATTCTTATTTGCTGCTTCTACAGCCCCATTCATTTTTGGACGATATGGAGAAGAATTATGGTGCTGAATTTTAAAATTATCACACAACTCCTTCATCATTTTATTATTTAGATTGGTCGCATTGTCAGTGATTATCTTATTTGGAAAGCCATATCGAAAAATCAATTCTCTTTTGATGAATCTGACAACCACACTTCTCGTCACATTGGCATAAGAAGCGACTTCAACCCATTTTGTGAAGTAATCAATAGCTACTAGGATAAATCGGTGCTTATTTGAAGCTTTAGGCTCGATGAGTCCAATAACATCCATCCCCCACATTGAAAATGGCCATGGTGATGTTAAAACATTTAGAGAGGTGGGCGGTACATGTACTTTGTCAGCATAGATTTGACATTTATGACATTTCTTTACGTAACGACAGCAATCGGACTCCATGGTCAACCAATAGTAGCCAGCCCTTAAGATTTTTCTCGCCATAGCGTGCCCATTTGCATGAGTTCCGAAAGAACCTTCGTGAACCTCTTGAATGATTTTCTCTGCTTCCGCTTGATCCACGCATCTGAGGAGAACCATATCATGATTTCAACCATATCATGATTTCTCTTGTAAAGCACCTCACCATTTAAGAAGAAGTTCATTGACAACCTCCTTAAAACCCTTTTGTCGTTCTATGAAATACCCAATGGATATTCCTTATTCTTGACATAGGATTTGATATCATAAAACCATGGCTTGCCGTCAAACTCTTCTTCTATTGATAAACAATATGCAGGTTTATCCCTTTGTTGAATTTTTATGACTGGCATGTCCTGACCGGTGCTAATTTTGAACATTGACGACAATGTGGCTAGGGCGTCAGCTAATTGGTTTTCTTCTCGAGGGATATGGTGAAAAGTAATCTTCTCGAATTGTTCTGTTAATTCTTTGATATGGGTTTGATACGGAATCAATTTGGAGTCTCGCGTTTCCCACTCTCCTTTCGTTTGATGGATGACTAACAATGAGTCTCCATATACCTCGAGAATTTTTGCTTTTGATTCAATAGCAGCTTTAATGCCCATAACACATGCCTCGTATTTTGCAATATTGTTTGTGCAGTCAAAACACAACCTAGCAGTAAATGGAGTTAACTGGTTCTCTTGGGAAATCAAAATGGCTCCAATTCCATGTCCTAACGCGTTAGAAGCACCATCAAACACCAATGTCCATTTTTCTCTATCAGATGATTCAGTCTCTTCAAATAAAGTCATTATGCCTTCATCGGGGAATTCACACTGCATTGATTGATAATCTTCTACAGGTTGTTGGGCCAAGTACTCTGCCAGGGCGCTTCCTTTGATAGCTTTTTGTGTAACGTATACCAAATCATATTCTGATAACAACATCTGCCAACGGGCAATCCTCCCAGTAAGAGCAGGTTTCTCAAAGATGTACTTAATTGGGTCCATTTTGGATACCAACCAAGTTGTATGACATAAACATGTATTTAGGGATGGCAATAAAATCCGCACTCGCGGGTACCCACCCGAACCCGCTTGATTTGGGCGGGGAAAACCCGCTCTAATTGGGTGCGGGTGCGGGTGCGGATTTTCCCCGAAATTAAAATTCGGGGGTGGGGACGGGTTTAGGGTGGTGATATTCACCCCGCACCCGCACCCGAACCCGCCCCGCAAGTAATATTATTGCAAATTTTAAATTTTATATACATATATATATATTTATATTGAATATACTTAATATTTTTTTAAATATTAAAAATTATAATATTATCTCTATAGAATTTTTTTTAATTTAATTATTGTCTAATAATAATTATTTTATTATATTAATTATAATAGATATGATTTTTAAATTTATAATTATATATATATATATATGTATATATATATATATATATATATATATATATATATATATATATATATATATATATATATATATGAGTGGGTGCGGGTGTGGGCGGGGAAACCCGAGACCCGTTGCGGGCGGGGATGGGTGCCTAAATTTTACACCCGCTATGAAACGGGTGCGGGTTTTCCCCGACTAGCCGGGTGCGGGGGTGGAGGAGGTGAAACCCGTCCCCGCCCCGCCCCGTTGCCATGCCTACATGTATTGCCTCAATCGACGAGCAGCTCATGCTAATGCGCAACATGTTCGTTCAAGCAGTGAATACTGTGTTTCACAGCTGGTGAACTTTTTGCTCAAATAATAGATAGCATGTTCTTTCTTACCGGATTCGTCATGCTGCCCCAATACACAACCCATTGACTCGTCAAGTACAATTAAGTACATAATAAGTGGTTTCCCAGGAACTGGAGGCACTAAGATTGGAGGTTTTGACAAGTACTGTTTAATCTTTTCAAAAGCTTTTTGACAATTCTCATTCCATTCAACCTTTTGGTCTTTGCGCAACAACTTGAAAATTGGCTCGCATGTAGCGGTGAGATGCGATATGAACCTGGCAATGTAATTCAATCTACCCAAAAAGCCACGAACTTCTTTTTCCGTGCATGGAGCGGGCATTTCTTGTATTGCTCTTACTTTATCTGGGTCCACCTCTATCCCTTTCTGACTAACGATAAAACCAAGTAACTTGCCTGATCTTACACCAAAAGTGCATTTAGCAGGGTTTAAACGGAGTCTGAACTTCCTTAGTCGCACAAATAACTTTTGAAGGTTAACAACATGGTCTTCTTCGGTCCGAGATTTGGCAATCATATCGTCCACGTAAACCTCTATTTCCTTATGCATCATGTCATGAAACAAAGTTACCATTGCTCTTTGATAGGTTGCCCCAGCATTCTTTAATCCAAATGGCATCACTTTATAACAGAAAGTCCCCCATTGTGTGATGAATGTAGTTTTCTCCATATCTTCGGGAGCCATCTTGATTTGATTATACCCTCAGAAACCATCCATGAAGGAGAAAAGAGAATATTGAGCAGTGCTATCTACTAGGACATCAATGTGAGGCAAAGGAAAATCATCTTTAGGACTAACTTTATTTAAATCCCGATAATCAACGCACATTCGAACCTTTCCATCCTTTTTTGGAACTGGGACAATATTAGCAACCCATTGAGGATATTTGGCTACTGCTAAGAAACCAGCATCAAATTGTTTCTTGACCTCTTCTCTAATTTTAAGTCACATATCAGGCCTCATCCTCCTCAATTTTTGTTTAATTGGAGCACATTCAAGCTTGAGTGGTAGCTTGTGTTCAACTATGTTAGTATCTAGCCCAGGCATATCTTGGTATGACCATGCAAAGACATCCACATAATCAAATAAAAGTTTAACCAACTTTTCCCGTTCAGTTTCTTTCATAGACATTCCAATTTTAATTTCTTTCTTATCATGCTCAGTCCCTAGATTGATCCCCTCAACAGGTTCTTGATAGGGTTGGATTATCTTAGCTTCTTGTTCAATTAAACTTTCTAGTTCTGGGGGAGGCTCATAATCGTCTTCACCATCCTTATCAGTGTGATTAATTGGGCGTTCAAAATTACAAGAATGGGTTCTAGCGCTGCTATTTTCAACATATTCGTTTTCGACTCTACATTGTTTGAATTAAGAAGAAAAAGAAAAAAGAAAATATGAATAAAGATTGCCAAAAAAGAGAAAAGAGAAAAACAAAAGCAGTTGAAGAATTCAAAAATGCATTGTTTAAATTAAGAAGAAAAAGGAAAAAGAAAATATGAATAAAGATTGCCAAAAAGAGAAAAGAGAAAAACAAAAGCAGTTGAAGAATTCAAAAATGCATTTATTGATAATAAGTACGGAATTGAAATACATGCGCCCTAATTAGTTATCCTTATAGCCTTGGGCAGAGCAAAAGGAGTTAAAGTACACAATTACTTTGAACATGAATTAACAAACACGGGAAACTCGATGATCTTCCAATTGTTCAGACTGGTGTTTGGAGGACAAGGGTACACCAGTTTGAGGGTATCATCGTCAACATGGTCGTCTTCTTCCGCAGCAGCCACATGGTCAGCATATACTATTCCCGCGCTCTGAAATGTTTGGCGAATGTCACAAATAGAAATCTTCTGTGAATTCAGTGTCTGATTTTCCAAACGAGCCATCCAGCTTTCCCTTTTTTCTTTTACAGCCTTTTCTTTGTCAGCTTTAGTAGGTACATATCCCAAACTGTACCTATCGTTCTTTTCAGGTATATCTAACTATTTTCCCAATTTAGCAAAAACTCCTCCTTCCAACATCGATTTGGTAGAATTTAAGGATGTGGTAGGCAACTTTGGCTCTTTTAAAGGGGATCCTTCACCCATGAAGACATCATTGGCGATTTCTAATGCTTGAAAGGAAGTCTCTATGGCTTCCTCCGTGTCCTCAATGTAGCCCGTAGAAGACAGATGACTAACTATCATATCTTCTTCCCCAGATATTATCACCAACTTATTGTTCACTATAAACTTTAGCTTTTGATGGAGAGTGGACGTCATTGCTCCAGCAGCGTGAATCCACGGTCTCCCTAAAAGGCAACTGTACGCTGGTTTAATATCCATCACTTGGAAGGTTATTCCAAAGTTATAGGGTCCGATTTGAATTGGCAGGTCAATCTCACCAACAACTTGTCTCCTGGATCCATCAAACGCTTTCACCACCAAAGCACTCGGCTTCAAACAAGCTCCATCAACAAATAGTTTTGATAGGGTTGATTTCGGCATGACATTCAACGATGAACCATTATCAACAAGCACTCGTGCAAGAATGTGATCATGACACTTCACAGAGATGTGTAATGCTTTATTATGCTCTATCCCCTCAGCTGGTAACTCACCATCGCTAAAACTCAAACCGCTACTGGCGGTAATATTACCGACAACTCCATCAAACTGGTCGACAGTGATATCATGAGTAACATGGGCCTCGTTTAAAACTTTCATCAGTGCCCTTCTATGCGCTTCAGAGTTTAATAACAAAGCAAGAACATATATCTTGGAAGGGGTTTGATTTAGTTGATCTACCACCTTATACTCACTTTGCTTGATAAACTTCAAAAATTTGTTAGCTTCTTCTTCAAGCACCGTCCTTTTGCTAGTCTCTAGTCTTTTTATAGCATGATTCGTCACTTCTTTGCCTTTTCCTCCATGGCCCTCCTTTTCCTTAGGTTGACCGGGGGCATATACTCGACCACTTCGAGCCATCCCGCCAATCCCTGAAATGTTTGTGACATCAGTACCTTTAGATTCACAACTATCACTTGATTGAAGATTGGCCAAGTGGGAAGTAATTTCATAATTCCATTGTACCGCCTTGGTATTTTTATAAGGAAAACGAGTTGGTGTTTGGACAATTATTGCATTGGGCCCGTGAGAAGTTTGTTTAAGATTCTCTTTTCTATAGAGGATTTCCAATGGTCTTTGGAAAGATCCACTATTTTCCATGTACGGCTTTATGGTCAACACATGATCCTCTTTTGCACATTGGTCTATCTCATCTTCAATGGCATTGACAGAGGTATCTTCGTGGCCCGGCAAAGGGTTACTCCCTACGTTGGGACCGTCTTCCTTGAAGGTAAGCCATTTTGCATTGATCAGTTCTTGCACTTTAGATTTTAGGGCTTGACAATCTTCTATGGAATGCCCTACGGCTCCTGCGTGGTATTCACATTTGGCATTTGGGTTGTACCATTTTGGGAATGGTGGTTCCAGAGGTTTCATTGGTCTTAGGACTATCATTGAATGCTGGAGTAGGTGAGGCAACAATTGGCTGTATGTGTGGAATCGGGTCGAAATGAGTTATCTTCTTTTCTCGATTAACTGGTGGTTTGTAGTGATTCAGGATTGGATTTTGGTTCCATTGGTTTTGTTGGGAAAACGTGGCAGGTGGTGGTTGGACCAAGGGTGGTTGGTAATAAGGTGGCCTTGAAGGGTGATATTGGGGGTATGGAGTTTGTGAGGTCGCAACCACATATGGATAAGGAATGTAGGGAATTTGGGGTACCGGAGGCTGAAAATTCGGAGGTCGATAAGAATTCATGGCTGGAGAATAAGAGACCCTTGGGTTTGCCATTACAGCGTTAGCATCCCCTTCTTTCTTTTTTGGGAATCCCATTTGGGGTTTCTTCACACCACTTGTTGCACATACGATCTTGCCACTCCTCATTCCACTTTCTATTCTTTCTCCTATCATGACCATGTCAGAAAAGTTTGATGACATACTCCCGATCATCTTCTCATAAAAAGGAGACTCAAGAGTATCCATAAACATACCCACCATTTCTCTTTCAGATAAAGGATGATCTACTTGCGACGCGACTTCTCTTCATCGTTGTGCATATTCTTTGAATGTTTCATTGTCCTTTTTCAATGAATTTTGCAGTTGCATCCTGTCAGGGGCTATATCAATGTTATACCTGTATTGTTTCAGGAAGGCATCAGCCAAATCTTTCCATGAACGGATTCGATTTCGCTCGAGGTGCATATACCAATTTAATGATGCCCCACTTAAACTGTCTTGAAAAAAATGGATGAGAAGTTTGTCATTATGAGCATGAGAAGCCATTTTTCTACAATACATGGTCAGATGGTTTTTAGGGCATGTGACACCTCTGTATTTTTCAAACTCAGGTATCTTGAATTTTGAAGGGATCACCACATCGGGAACCAAGCACATATCAAAAGCTTCGAGACCATAAACATTACTTCCTTCAATTGCTTTTATTCGTTCTTCTAAAACATGGAATTTTTCTTTCGACTGTGTATCGTCACCAACATGAGGTTGTTGCCAATTTCCATTAGCATCAAAATGGGGTGCTTGGGGTGCATTAAATGGAATATTTTCTGAAGGTATAGTGTTTTGAGGTGGTACGTAGCCTTGAGGAGATGGGATTTGCGGTTGGTTTAGGCTTTGAGAGTTGATATTTGAGTGGTTTGGATTATTGTCCATGGGATTGATGACTAAGGGTGGAGTATAACCATGTGGGAGACCATACATAGGAAATTGCATGGCTGCCGCACGAAATTGTTGGGTAGTTGGGGTAAAGCCTGGTGGGTGAGACGGAATAGCTCGGTGTTCTTCATTTGTAGTGGGAGGATTCCCATCTGTATTATCCTTCGTTGTTAAAGCTTGTATAGCCTCTAGGATTCGATCAACCTTGTCCTTCAATTGGCTAACATCCGCTTTCATCATTTCTTGGTTTTGCTCAAGTTCGTCCATGATCTTGGAGTTTGCGCGAGTCCGATAAGGGTGTCGGGGAAACAACTTTATTGATTTTTTTCTGAAAGATCATATGATGCTAGTTAAAAAAATGAAGATTTATATGTATGCATGTGGGTATTAGAGAACCATTGATTTCGCAACCTAGGCACAAACATCTTTTTTAGAAAACTCAAAACAAGTTCGTTCATTGATAATTAAAAAGGGTACAAGTGCAACATTTCTCTTTGTATCTGAAATACATTGTTTCTATCGCTCTCAGTGAATTGAACTATTCATTGCTTCTATCAAACTATTACAATGTTGAATGAAAGTAATAATCTCAGCAGGTGTGACAGATGGAACTATGCTTGCTTCTGCTTTCCTTAAGAGTACGGGAACCCTTTCGATGGCTTGGTTGGCTATGGAAGTGAGTTTTTCACAACGATCCATCCACATTACCCCTTCTTGCCCAAGCATCTCTATTGCTTCCACTTGTTCCATCATTCGGTTTCTTAACATATTTGCTTCCTTTTGTTCCTTCAACCACGCATCTCGGTACATAGCAACAACTTCTTGTTTCTCAATTTTTTCTTCTTCTATCCTTGTCTTATATTCTACTACCACTCTCTCCAACTGTTGTTTCAAATCCTCCAATTGTCTCTTCGCATTTCTTTCACTGCTTTCTGAATCTTTCAACCATTTTCTCAACTTTTCAACCTCCTCTCGCGCCTGGTCTTTTTCTTGTCTTCTCAAACATAAAGACTCGTCTGAAGCCCTTAAATTGCATTGAAGCTTGAGCTTATAATCCTCCTATACCTTTGCCCTCTTATTTGATCTTTCCAGAGGAATCGTCTTCTGCTCATTTTCCAACAGGGCAAACTCATATGCTCGACAAACTACCATCAACTCTTCTCGCATATACTTCTTTTCCTCTTTCGCCTCTAGAATTGATGCTTGCAACTTCTCAATTTCTTCACTAACGATTATGGGTTGCATTGGTGTTTCATCGACCACCTCAGATGTACGACGAAAAGGCAACTTGATCTTTTGGACCCTATTCTTGACCCACTGTCGGTAGCAATCATCTGCACCACAACTTCTACTTCCAAGTTCCTTCCCTTTTCTGATTATCGTCTTCCAAGATTGACGTACTCTCCTCAAATCTTCAATGTTTTCTAAACCCATGTCATAAAGAATAAAAGGGTTATTAGTTTTTGCATTGGTTCTCCTATGATAGAATACCCAAGTTGCCTCAAGGCCAATACTGGATTATAATTCACACAACCTCTAGTCCCCATAAGTGGCACATTAGGGAATGTTCCACATTGGTAGATTACTTCTTTTACCTCTCGCCATCTCGCATACCATCGAACTGTTTTTTCATTAAGAATTACCAACCTCTGAGCCCATTCTCGATCATCCTTTATGTCAACACAACAGTTCTTGAAATCGTTGATAGGAAAACGCTTTTGGCACCCACTATCAAACATATGGTTCACCAACCAGACGTACAAAACCGGTAAACAACACAAAATTCGTTTGTCTTTTTTTTCATGACAGTAGTTAAGTGTATAGTACACGTCAGCGAGGACGGCTGTTGTAGGATTTTCTCCTCTATTCTTCAAGGCTAGGAAGACATCGATTGCTACTAAATCAATAATTTCTTCATCACTCGGGAATAGAACAACTCCATAGATGGTAAGAGCTAGCACCTCCATAAAAGCACTCCAATCTTGGGCTTTAGCTAAATGATGTGCTCTTTTCTCAAAAAAACTTCTTAGGAAACCAGAAGTCCCTTTCTTCTTTTGGCTAATCAATATTTCCTCTTCAACCTTTAGTACCTCAGCTATTTTGGTTGTGGATGGATAATTCCCCATGTAACGATAAGGTTTCCCTTTCACTAGGGAGTAACCTAAAATTGGTCCAAACTCTTCCAAAGTAGGCGCAAGTTGGAAGTCTTGAAAAGTGAAGCATATCAAAGGAGAGTCGTATAATTGAGACAAAGCGGTAATAGCCCCTATTTGTACATCCACATCCAATAAATCAAGAATCTTTCTATATTTCTTAGTAAATGTTGACCGGTGATTAAGTTCCAACAAACTACGAAGTTCTTTTAAACTGTCAACCTGAGGCTTTTTGGCTTTCACATTCATAGTTTTCTTTAGCATTGGAGTTGCAGTTTCATTGTTGGATCCCATTTTTAATCAAAGATATCCACACCCTAGCTTTGAATTCAATGGTTCTCTAATGGACCTACATAAAAATGAATGATTATGAATAATGTATGGTATGGTGTTGAAAATAATTTTTAATGCATGGTACTAAAAAATTTAACTTTAACATTAACGATGAAAGCTAGTTGCATTGATGCAATAAAAAAATTGAGAGGTATACTAACGTCGGATGGTGGGGAAAAAAAACAAAAAAATAAAAATAATAAATAAAATAAAAATAAAAATAAAAAAGTAAAAAATAAAATAAAAAAATCTACCATTTAAAAGCAAGAAAGCTAGGATATGACTTAGATGCATTCTAACCAAAATTAGAGAAATTTTAAAGTCTATAAGCTTCTAAATTCGTGAATTCTTTCCTGGGCGTATTCTATAGTCCTAAAATTCATTGGTCTCTAGAGCCAAATACTTGTATTGAAACATCACTACAAATAGGAAGTACATCCAAAATGTAGGTATTTTCAATAGAGTCACACTCTAGACGAGATTTTCGCAATACCAAATAGGATGTACATCCAATATGATTACCACTAAACCCCTAACTAAACTTAAGCTTCACTCAGGCTCGGGTATAGGGTTTCACTCATAAGTGTGTGTGTAAGTGAATGTGTAGTGTGTGACGAGAATTACAATCCAATAAAAGATGTAAAATACTCAACACACATATATAAATATATATATATATATATATATATATATATATATATATATATATATATATATATATATATATATATATATAATGACTACAAGAAAATAACTAATAAACAATAAAGGCATAAAGTAAAGAAAATGAAAGGAGAAATAAATATAAAAGAAGTAAAAAAAAATTGCACAATTAATTATGTTAGGCTTGACTCTCTAACAGTCCCCAGTGGAGTCGCCAGCTGTCGCGGCCTAAAATTTCGAGTGTTTCTCGAATTCAATGGAGTCGCCACCAAAGTTTATTTTAAAATAGGGAAAATATTGGAAAACCCTTAAAAAAAATGGTATTTGAAACCAAATTTTGAGTTCGGGAGTCGATTATGCGTAAGGAAGGTATTAACACCCTACGACATCCGTTAAAAAAAACGATTACCTATAATTAATTGTGCAAAATTAATATTAACTTAAATATATTTATTTCTCCTTTTAAAAATGCAAATATAATATTTTTGCGAAAATAATCTAATGATAAAAGTACATTTAAAATATAGACAGAAAAAGAGTTTTTTGTTATTATGCTTGACAAGAGTGCGATCTTGCTCCTACGTATCTCCCGGTGCGATGGAGAAATCAAAGCTACGTAGTTCTTGGGTAGAAAATGCGAATGTGTTATTATTTTTAAAGAAAGATTTGTTTTGTGGTTGATAAAAAAGTTGTTTTGAAAAAAAGAATTTGTTTATTTTAAATATTAATTTAAAATGCAAGCTTTAAGACTATTTAGTCGTACAGCTTGTGTCTCAAACAATTTAAGGAGTAAAAAAATGTCACATCTAATTTAGTCCTTTTAAGAATATTTATATCATTTTTATTTTAAATATTAAATTTTAAAATTGTCAAGTAATACAACTTGTGTATCAAAAAATTTAAGGAGTAAAAAGATGTCACATCTAATTTAATCCTTTTAAGAATATTTTTTTTATTTTTCGATTTTAAATATTAAGTTTTTT
>JBBPBP010000002.1:44218819-44246186 GCA_037974735.1 Cicer chorassanicum | reverse complement strand
TGTCTTAACAACTAAAATATAAAATAATACCACATCTAATTGCACAAATTATTAGTCAATTTTAGATTAATTTATTAAAAAAAAAATAATAATAAATAAATAACTAAATAAATAAATAAATAAATAAAGAGATAAAGAGAGTTTTAGAACTATCAAGTTATACCACTTATGCTCTAACAACTCAAAGATTTAAAAGATGTCAAATCTAATTAATTTTTTAATATAATATTTTATTGTATTTTTTTATAAAATTTGATTTTCATTTATGAAGGAAATTAAACCTTTTTTGTTTAAATAAAATAAAGTAACTAACTTTAAAATGGGCTGAGTTTGAATGGCTTCATGTTTTTTTAATTAAAGATCCAAGCCCAAGATTAAGAAAAAAACACAACAACAAAAGAATAAGGGTTAAAAAAAAAATAGAAACCCTAGTTGAGGGTCAAAAGAGGCCGCCGCTTAATCTGAAGAAATCAAAAGGAAACCATCTAAACAAAGCCTGATTAGCTCTAGTCTCAAACCATTCCTCAATCTTCCTCCCTTCTACCTCTCATTATTCACGCGATTATGAAAGTAGATGGGTTAGCGGCAGGCACCGTAGGGTTGGCCGTCCGATGGCCGTGAAGTTGGTCGACATGTATTGTGATGTACCGTGAGGTTGGCCGGCTGATGGCCGTGAGGAAAGGAAAAAGGAACCAAAAAAACGGCGACGTAGACTACGACGGCGGTAACGTGACATCATCACAGGTTCAAATTTTAGTTTTTTTTTTTATGTTCGTTTATACTGTTAACTTACTTTTGCTAAAAAAAAAACTTCACATTTTCTATATAAAAAAATAATAATAATAATAATAAACAAGAAAATCTGTAGAGAAAAAAAAAAGTTACCTTAACTTTTGTTTCTGTTTTCGTTTGCTGCTATTTGGCTTCGTTTTTCTTCCTTATTGGTATGTGTTTTTTTTTATCAATAGTGTTAATCTCAGATCTATTCAAAAAAAAATGCCCCCCTTTCTGATTTTCGAAATCAAAATTTATAGGCTAAAGTGGTAAAACCTTTCGTTCATTAGATAAACTTAAGCTCTTGACATTACATTGTTTTATAAATTTTAACTGGATTTTGAATTGTTTTTGGAACAAATTTGAAACAATGTACAATTAAGGACAAAATATTTTTCACCTTTTCAAGGAGTACACAGATTTTACTAGTTTGTAGCATGTTTGTGATCTTGTGATTTTACTAGTTTGTGATCTTGTGATTTTACTAATAGGGCTAACTAAATGAAAATATGGCATGGCAAGGCAAGGCATTATATGGATAACTAAATGAAAATAAAAAATTGACATTCTTGTTAACCAAATAAAATTGTAAAATAATTATATAATTGTAAAATGCAAATGTGCCATCAGATTTTCTTTTTTAGATTTTTTTAATAATAATTAAACATATCATTATATACTTTAGAGTTATTTTTTGTTGGACAAAATTGAGGTGCTACAAGGTACAACTATATGACCCGTATTAAGTTGTGATTTTAATTTACTAAATTATCTTTTATTTTTGGTGTAGTGCTAGATTTACGAGCACTTTCATAAAATATGTAAGCGGGGGATAGTAGAAGGGTTCCTGAACATACTCCTAGAGCCATTAGATGGACCACCAAACATGTTGTCAAAGATGATTGATCATACTCCTAGAGCCCTTAGATGGACCGCCAAACATGTTGTCATAGGTGATCATACTTCTAGAGCCCTTAGATGGACCGCCAAACATGTTGTCAAAGGTGGATTGATGACATATCAATAGAGGCTTAGTGCCATTTTTCTTGAGATGTAGTGTTTACACCATGCGATGATGACCAAATCAATCATCCGTTTGAACCAACGACAATGTACTCCAGCTACCTTCGTTGGGATGAAAATTCAGTCCCACATCTACCGAAGCGATGTCTTCGACAGTTTGATTCGCATTTAGTGTATTTCGTGTGATATTTCTTTGGTGTCAGCTAGTATAGATTGAGAGTGGCATAATAGTTTGGGAGCATGTATAGCAACCCTTTAGAGTCTTTCGCCTCGAATTCTCCTTGATGTCAACCTGTTACTTCACTTGTTGATTCACATGTTCCATCATCTTTTGCACAAGTTGATCCATTTTCTACACGAGACGCTAAAGAATTTGAGTTTTTGTAGATCCTTGAGATGGTTGCTTTCCAAATCCTTGACATGGTTGCTTTGTAGAACGCTGGGATGATTGCTTTGGAGATCCCTCAGAAACATCCACATACTCTCAATATGAAGGATCATGAGGATCATCAAATTATTTTCTCTTTTGATTTTCACGTTATTAGGTGGTGGGTGCATTGTTGTTGTTTGTGGAAATATAAGTTAGCGCAATTTGTCATAAAAATTCTTTGACCAATAATATCTTGTGTCTTTATGTATGCTTTCATTGCCTTCTACTCTTCTAAGAAGTCATACTGTGATAAAGATTCTTCATCCTCTAATTTATGCTCCATGATTAATTTTCTCCAAAAAACATCAATGGTATGTAAAGAGATGAGAGTACTAGATATCTACAAATATCACAAGGTAACCCATGAGTTGCTCTGATTGAGCAACCACATATTGTTTTGACAATACCTACCCTGTTTACTCATTTTAACTCTTTATCCTTTATTTAAAAACATTTCCTTGATACAATGTGATGCAATCCTGATAAAATGATGAATTATACCCGTGCTCAATATCAATAATGCTTTTCTGAAAAGACGCTTTGATGCTACACATTTGGTTCTTCAACATCATATTCACATCATCTCATCTTTTGCACAAAATCTCCATTACTAGTTTGCAACATGTTTTTCAATCTCCAATGAGGAGACTCGGCTCTACAAATAAATGAAATAACACAAATTAAAACAAATCACACAAATGACTCAATGATGTTTCTAAAATAAATCATAAATTAAAAATACATGTTGGTTGTTGTGTTCTCTAATTGCATCACTATATTGGTCCAAACAACGAAAAATATTTCTTTGTAAGGAGTGAACCAAGAATCTTAAACATAATGAACAAAAATAATAATATCGGCACATAGTAACTCAAAGTGTTGCAAGTGATGATCATACTCCTCCACACTAGTCAAATATACAATCTTTTTCCATAAATTCATTATCTCATCTTATCTATTCTTCTTCACATATTGTTTGCATTTTTTCCCAATATTTTTTTAATATGAAAACGACATAACATATTAATTGAAGTAGGAAATACGACTCCAATAGCATTCATCATGACAAGATCTCTATCGATCATAGTAACTTTAGAAATTAAATTCTCAGACATGAACCATTGTATTACTTTTTCAAATACCCAAATGAAATTTTCTTGTCGCTCTTGTTCTAAGTAAGAAAATGCTATAGAAAATGTCAACCCAATAGATTCAACACAAACAGTTTCAAGCAATGGTAGTTAATATCTATTTGTTTTGTATGTTCTGTCACATTAAAAAAAAAAATATGTTTAACAACTTTATACAATCAAAATGCGCTCAAAATATGTCTTGTAGAACATCTGAATCCTCTCATTTTCTTGTCCAATGGACATGATTTTCACATTATATTAACTTCAATAGATGCTGCAATTCTATGTAAGAACCTCTCAAATATGAACAATAAGTACTCCTTTCTTTATATATTTGATTGAAAACTGTGAGATTCTTACTATTTCGCTCTTGCAACACATTCAAAATGAATTTTGGTGCAAACTTTTAATTTATCATGTCATTAACAAACTTTCTCTCCTCTTCGCTTAAACGTCTCAAATATGAATTACCATATAAAGTATCTGCTAAATCATGATTGTGTATTCCATATTGTGGTGCCCCAATTTTGTCCAATTAATTAAAAATAAATCAAAAAAGTAATAATATCCATTTTATTATAATATTTCAAATTTAATGCCTCTTTGTGAAAACTTAAAAAATATATATATAAAGATGTATACAAATACAAAAAATGTATAAAAAAGAAATAAAAATAATATAGCTAAAAGTAACAAATAATGCTCATTTTGTCTCATTATCTCTTAAAAACACAATTATAATAACATTAGAGTATAATACACAATGATATATATTTAATTAATTAAATAAAATAAAAATTCATATTGTCCTATCTGGTTGTTACGATGCAGAGAGAAGAAGACAAAACTTTGAGTTTAAAGCAAAAGCATGAAGACAACATTCTGCAGAATCAAAGACACATATAGAGAAAAACCCGAACTCATCCAAAACCTGCTTTATTTCTCAAACATAAACAGAGAATTAACACACTCAGATAAAAATATATTTTTTAAAAACGCATCAGACAGGGAGATGAACTCAAATTATGGACAAAGGAAATAAAACATAAAGAATGAAATTAATGGGGAAGCACAAAGACAGAGCAAGAAAGCAACTAAACATTTGAAAAAACTCTATAAATAGATCTTTATTTGGTTTCAAAAAAGAGGAAAGGGGGATTGAGTAGAAAATTTGGATGAAAAATAAAAACAGAGAATAATAGAAAAAGAGAGATTTTTTTGCTTTGATAAAAAGTGAGGAACAAAAAGAGGAGATTATGGAAAAAAGATAAAGTTGAACAAAGAGGAAACAACAATCAAATTTCATCCCCAAAACCACATATTTCAAAACTAAAAAAAATAAGGAGTATAGTTTTTTTTCCACGAATACCGGTAACTATCGCCGATCACCGTTATACCATCGTTGCCTACTTCTTCGCTGTTGCTTGATAAAATTGTTGAATTCATGGTTAAGAGTGATATCTTTTTATTTGTTTTAAAATTGAGAGGTTATTAAACTGAAGTTTGCTTGGATGCGTTCTTATCTCAACGATAGGTATAGGTATCACATTAGGCTAGGCAACTAGGTGTCAGTTTATCACATTAAGCAAGAAACTATGTGTAAGTTTTAGTTTATCACGTTAAGCAAGGAACTATGTGTAAGTTTTATCACATTAAGCAAGGCACTAGGTGTTAGTTTCTTTCACAAATAGAGTAGACTAGTTGGTTTCTTTTTTACGCAAAGGCAGGCTAGATACAACTTACATAGTTTGCTTACATTTTCATTTTTATTAAATCCTAAAATCAAAGAAAATAATTGGTTCAAGTCATATATAAATATAATTTGATACATCATATAAATTCTAAAATTTGTTTTTTTAACAAATTAATTCAAAATCAATTTTTAAAATTTGATTAAATTAGATGTGACATTTTTTTGATCTTTAAGTTATTAAGACACAAGTGGTACCACTTGTTGGTTTTAAAACTCAATTTTAAAATCAAAAATAATAAAATATTCTTAAAAGGGTTGACAAGATGAGACATTTTTTTACTCCTTGAGTTTTTGAGACACGAGTTGTACAGCTTGATAGTCTTGAAACTTTTATTTCAAAATAATTATTTAAATCAAACAAACTCACTTTTTTCTGTCGTCAAAACAACTTTTCTTTTTATCAACAACAAAACAAAATTTCTTTAAGAACAATCAACACATCCGCATTTTCTACCCAATAACTATGTAGCTTTGATTTCTCCATCGCACCGGGAGATACGTAGAAGCAAGACCACATTCTTGTCAAGCACATTGATAAAAAATTTATTTTTTGTCCTTTCTTTCTTAAGCACACATTTATTCCAAAATCATATTAAAAAAATAATTGTTATTCATGTCTAATAACAAAGAGAAATAAATATACTTAAGTTAATATTAATTTTGCACAATTAATTATAGGTAACCGTATTTTAACGGATGTCGTATGGTGCTAATACCTTCCCTACGCATAATCGACTTCCGAACTCAAAATCGGGTTCAAATACCTTTTTTTTCTATGTTTAACGGTTTCTCTATATTTTTCCTATTTTAAAATAAACTTTGATGGCGACTCCATTGAATTCGAGAAACACTCAAAATTTTAGGTTGCGACACATATCTAACTCTAATTTTCCATCGGTCTTTAACGATATAGATATGAGTTTGAATGGACAATTTCTCTTGTGAGAACAATTTACTGTTAATTTTGATTTTACTTTACAACTCCCAGCTCTTTTACATCCCAAAGTTAATTTGTCTTATCTTACTCTTTTTTCGGTAGCTGTATCAGATCTAATGGTAACAATTATTATTTTATTTTGTCTTTCAATAGTTTTTGCCCATTCGCATAAAATTTTTCAAGAGAAAAATATCTGCAAAATATATTTAAGATAAAACATCAACATAATATGTGTATAAATTAAAACTAATAATATCAATTATTAATAAAATTACTTGATCTGTTGTGAATTTATCAGTCTACAGTTGATGTAGCAGGAAGTTCATCATCAACTCCACTCATACCTGATTCAATTTAAATCTATAAACAGTTCTAGAATTTCAATAATATTTCAATTTTTCAGAATTTTCATTCTCATCAAAAGTTTGTAAATGTTCATTTCGAAAGTTTTATTATTAAAACTTCTGAAAAATTAATGTTTTAAAGATTCCAAAGTTCAAAAAAAATTAGCATTTACAAATTTTTTTTGAAGCTGAAATTTTTAAAAATGTTTAATAAATATATTAAACTCTATTTCAAAACTTTCAAATTAATCAAAATTTTTAAAAATTCAAAAAGTTTGAACTCTAGATTTCAAATTTGTTTTAATTGATCAAATTTTTGAAATATTTTATATCTGAAATTTTAGTTAGATGTTATTGATAAAAAAGTAAAAAAAAAAGAAGAAGAAAAATAAAAAGATCTTTTTTAAATATATTGGTTTTTAAATATATTGGAGGTGGGAGGTATAGGTGGGATGGAGAGTTGATTTGTCACATTCTTGATTCTAATCTCAAGCCCAATCCCCTTCTTGAAAAAAGCCCATCATCCTTCATTAAAAACAAAAACAAACATATTTATAAACCCTAATTTTGTTCCAAAGCAAAAAAAAAAGTAAAACCCTAAATCAACGAAACTCTTAAGCGATTCCAGTGAGATTTTCGAAAGCGATTCCAGTGAGATTTTCGAAAGCGATTCCAGTGAGATTTTCGATCGATGAAGACGAAGAAGAAGCAAAAGCAAAAAAGTGTTGCAGCTGCAGAACATGTTACTCATCAAGATTTGGATTCCACAATCCATAACCATGCCCTATTTTTCGACAAATTAATCGAACTCATTCCAGCGAAATTCTATCTCCCAACCGATGATAACGAGAAGCCATGGTTTCAAGGTTTAAGCAAAGCTGCAAAAGCAAAAGCAAAGAAACAAACCAAAGAAAACATCAAAAAGTCGCGAAAAGACCGTTTAGACCCTGAGAAACCGTCTTCATCAACACTCGATCTTCTCAAACAAAATTTATCAAAACAAAAAGTGACGAATGATAATATCACTGAAGAAAGTGTTACTTACGAAGAATTACGCGAAAGGCTTCACCGAAAACTCGAACAGTTTCGTTCGACACGTAACTGTTCGGATCACGAAAGGAAAAACGATGATAAAGAATTTAAGAGAGGGGTTCATTTGCAGGAGAAGAAAAGGAGAAGAGAAAGCGAAGGATTTGGATCGGGTGAAAGTAAGGAAATTAAGGTGAAGAATGATGAATTGGAAGAGAAGGTGAAGAATGATGCTATTGAGGCTTCAAAAGAGCTTGTGTTTGGTCATGTGAAGCTTCAAGACGGTGAAATCGATGGGAATAAGAAGAGGAGACTTTCTAAGCAAAAGGAGCTTGAGAGGGCTAAGAAGTTAGAGGAAGTGAAGAAGAGTGATCCTGAGAAAGGTGAAGCTATTGCGAAGAAGGAAGCATGGAAAGCAGCTATGAATAGAGCTTCGGGGATTAAGGTTCATGATGATGCTAAATTGTTGAAGAAGAGTATAGTGAAGGGGAAGAAGAAGCAGCAGAAGAATGCGGGAAAATGGGAGGAGAGGGTTCAATCAAGGGATCAGTTGAGGGCGGAGAAACAAAAGAAGAGGTCGGAGAATATTGCTGGGAGGATTAATGATAAGAAAATGAGGAAGATTGCAAAGAGGGAGAAGAAGTTGTTGAGGCCAGGATTTGAAGGTCGTAAGCAAGGTTTTATTACCGATGGTTCTACTAGTTAAGTGCGTGTTTGAAATCATGGTGAGTTTCACGAATTTGTTGAAGCTCAAAAGTGTAACTTTTGCTAAAATCGTGATGACATGCTTTGATTCTGTCAAACTCATCGGAGCTATGAAATTTATTGATTTGTGTCAAAAAATACCTATCAATTCCAATGCATGATTTGTAGACTTGATTAAATTTATGAATTTATGTTGAATGTTTTTGATCCCATGGTGTATTTTGGCAATTATGCAGCCCTTTTGGAATTTAAGCATTTTGCTAAACAGTGATTAATTATATGTTGGGTTTTATCATATCATATAGCTGATTTATCTTTTTTACTGGATTATGTTATTTGTGGGATTTTTTTATGAGATTTGTTTCATTTTCAGCACATCTTGCAATTATTCTTTCATTTAGAATGATTGTTGTATTTCTTCCACAGCTGCTTCTGAGTTTGCTGTAGTGGTTACTTGTTGATACTTTACTACATAATGTTCTTATATGTTATAAAACACCACTTTGAAATATGTAGTCTCTAATAACGTGCTTAATATCGTGCTTGGATTTTTGTTCGAATCACGTCAAAATAAGTCTCACTCAGGAAGCTACAACATGTAGCTTCAATATTGATGTGCATCCCTATGCTTACGCAGGTCCAAACACTCTAAGTGTGCTTTCTGGATTTCAGTCAGTGTCTACTGTGAATCCCACAATCAAGTGAACACTGGTTGGACTCCTTTCACTTTGATACACCATCATGTGTTATCTTTTGTATTCCTTTTCAATAACCTTTTATATCTCCTGATTTTACTTATTTAGTTTCACAGCTTAAGCAGCATCTTATTTCATTTATCTGAGTTTGGCATCATTATTCAGGATTGCTGAGAGATTCTTGGTTCGCAGAATAGTTATCTAGTTACTTTTGTTGGGCGACAAGCCAATCTAGTGACTCATTTGCTGTCTAGTGTTTCTATACTCTTACCTTGTTGTCATGATCTAAATTATATTCCTAGTTTTATTACTGATATATTTTATAGTGAAATGCAATAAGCTTTCTGGTTTCAAAACACTAGAGCTCTATGTAGAAGTTTTAAAAACAAATCTGAACTTGAATTATGATTTAAGACAATTTAAACAAAATTAGCCAACAAAAAAATAGTTTTGGACAAGAGAATTTACAATTGTGCAATTTTGCCTTACTGATATTAGTTTAGAAGGCCTGGATTCAACTGATTTCAGGACCACAGTCCCAGCTAATATTATTATTGATATAATTACATCAGAAATATTAACTAAACAAATATGGTGTTTTGTTACAGTTAGTATGTTAGAACAGTTATATATCGATCGGACATTTCATATTTTTACTTCGGTAAACCAAATTCAGAATGAGCTATCTAATATTCATCCAATATGGTGTTTTGACTGCAAAAAATCTATTTCCAAATTCTATACGATCTCTTAGTTATAGAATCGGTGATGAAATACATTCCTGCCTGGCTACAATAGGAGTTCCTGTCAGTTTCTGGAAATAGAGACAGCCTAACAGAAACAATATAGTGTTCTCATTTTCTCTAAATGAATAGGAGCAAGAAACATTTTTAGATACTAAATCGTGTTTATTACAAGTTGTGATAATCTTTTTAGCCTGTGTTTGCTTTCACGTTTGATGAGTCTTCACCCTTCACCACATGCCGTTTAGCTTGGAGCTCCAAGTTATAAGTTTTGCTCACACCGTGTATCTAAAGGAGCTGTCATCTTATTGTTAAACAACAATAGGTTGGTCTTTATCTTTGTCCTTTGAGATATTCAGTTTAGTCCATTTGGCATGCTTTGTCAAAAGTAAAAGAGTTCCAGTTTGACACACCAGTCCACAAATCACACCAATCCATAAACCCTATATCATAAAACGAATTCAAAAGAAACACAACAATGATTAAACAAACCAATGCAAAATCAAGATGATTCTGCTTGGAATCAAACACAAACATAACTATACCGTGATTCTGTGAAATAATAACTATTTTACCTTAAACTGCAAATTGGTCTTAAATCCAAGGAGACACGAAATTGGTAAACCAATGAGATAAAAAGTTGCAAGGTTGACATAAACAGCTAAGTGTTGCCAACCACATCCTCTGGCCACCCCTGCATTATGGAAGACATTTTTCTCCCTAAGATTTTGATAATGATCATATTGCAAAGAAAACTTTTGCTTGGATAAACACTTTAATTAAGTATTTGTCATATAATTGTTTATGTATAAGTTATTTGTATAACAAATGATAAAATAAAGTCGATTTGTTTTCATATAAGCAATATGTTGTTTTTATAAATTATCCTGGAGAACTTACGAAAATTAGTTGAAAATAGTTTATAGACATGGTATAAGTGGTTTCTATAAGTTGTCTCAAACAAACAAGTTAAAGGAGAAAAGGAATTCAAACCTGATAAGACACCTTGAACAGCATCTAGTAGTATGGAAATAGCAAGCAGGGGTGTCACAGAAGCAAACTCCTCTTTGATAATAGGACTACTACTAAACAGTTGAATCCATAAATCATGACCAAATACAAGTATCAAAACAAAACAGAAACCTAGGAGGAGAGAGAGCTTTAGAGTCACTCCCATTGCATGTTTAGCTTTTTCTGGCCGGCCTGCTCCCAATTCATTGGAAACCCTTGTGCTATAAAAGTTAAGTTCAGACTTTTCAATACATGTACAAGAATGTGGATTAAAGTGCTTATGAGATTAGATAATAAGATAAATTCAATAAAAATGCCCCTATGAAAGAAATTGGATTGTCTGCGATCATACAATCATGTTGTAGATCTCGACAATTGGATGAAAAATAGACGTCTTGTATTTTAAGTTATATTTAAAATTCAATTTGGTAAAGTTAGAATACGCGTCGTCAATCTTCATCAAACAACTAAGATATCTTGACTACGTGCTTTCCTAGAATGTAGGAAATCCAGGTCGCGAAGGAAATATGCAACAATGCCAATGAAAGAAAATATGTTAGTTTAGACCAACTAACCTTGCAGCTGCACTAAGACCATAAGTGATCATGTAAGCAATGAATTCTGTGTTTGCACTGCATAATATGTTTTTTTTGAAGAATAACAAACAATAGTGAATCATATGAATATTTCTCTCTTAATTATAGTAACAGAAATATAAAGATATAAGAAGCATACCATATTGCAATCAATGAAGTTGTTATTTGTGAGTCAGGCATTAATCCAGCTAAGAAAACCAAAACTTCAAAAGCCCAATACTCCAAACTTGCATAATACAAAATAAAATAGTAAGATTCATATATATAAGGATCTTAGATTAAACAACCACAAAAGTCTAATAGTGCTCAACCTTGAAGCTAATATTTTAACAAAATATGCTTTCTAAGTACGTGGTTGGTTCAACGCGGACAAAAATTGATTTTGTAAAATTAATTTTGCCTAACAGTAAGTTGAATGTTAATGTTAAGTGATTTATGTTTGAATATATTCATATAAAAGTGAGTTCAACAATAAATTTGAGGTGAAAAATCAACTTTAAAAGCAAAGCTCCAAATTCTACCTTTCAAGTTAAAATCAATTCTACTCGAACACATCAAAATATGTCAAAACCAATTCTACACCACTAGAATCAATTTTAACTTATCCAAAAGTGAAACCAAACATACACTAAAGTCTAATAATCAAAAGGGTCAAATAAAGTGAAAGGCTTTTAGGAACTCATACCATACCATTGCTGCAGAAGGCAGAGCTAGTTTCATATTTGTAAACAAGTAACGAAATGATTGCATTGAAAATCCTCTCCATGTATTCTTAAACTCCTTTGCATACATGACATATGAGCCTAACAATATCATTGCAATCCATAGTGAAAGAGAAGCTGCAATTGGTCCACCTATGAAACTCAATCCTGTCCATTGAACTAATCCATATGCAATGCCAACATGAACCAATGCTGGAAAAGCTGAAAGGATAACCAATGGCATTACAACAGACTGTGTTTGTAGAAACCTCAAGATGTTTTGCAAGATGCTATATGCAAATAATCCTGGTATAAGAAACTTCATATAGAGTGCTGCTGTTTTAGCTATGTCTTGAGATTGATGGAGAAACACTAGAATGTATTCTGTATAGAACCAAATAATGGATATAATGATTGAAAAAATTAAAGATATAATGCATGAGCCTTGTAGATAAGTTCCCAACATGTGATATTCCCTTGCACCAAATCCTTGTCCACAAAGTGTTTCCAGTGCACCACTTAAACCAACCTGAGACAAGAAGAATAAGGCAAAGAGCATAGAGTTTAATCTTGTAACGACAGTTCGGCCATGTTTGGATGAAGAGATTAATTAAACACTTATAACAAAGCTCTTGCCATATAACTGCTTATGTATAAGTCATTTCTATAATAAAAGATAAAATAAAATCAAACTGTTTTCATTCAAGCAATCCTAGAGAGCTTAGGAAACTAAGCTAAAAACAACTTATAGACATGTCAAGCTAAAATAAGCTAATTCAAACAGGCCCTTACACTACATTCAGTTGAACAAGCTTTAAGACAGTGATTATGATGTGAAATTTGCATTAACATTGGTTTTTGGACATGATAAATGAAGTAAAAATTCAGGTTTGAAAATAAAATCAGAAACAATGTTTGACATTTAGATTGAAAAAATACTTCATTTTTAAATTCAGCTGAATCAAATGAGATAAAATTCTTAAATGGTACTACACTATTATGTATATGATTCTTCACTTTAAAAAACTATCCTTACATCTGACCAAAAATTGTTTCAAACAAGGTTCGAACTTGGATTCTCATGATCGATTCGTCTTTAACCAAAAATTGTTTTAAACAAGGTTCGAACTTGGATACTCATGATAGATTCGTCTTTAACCGAAAAACAAGACCACAATATTCTAACATAGATCATATCTCCAACCGAATCCAATCATTAACCTCTAAGTCGTTTAGAGAAAATACTAAATCAAACAAAAGAACCTTACTTCTCCATCCTAAAATATAAGCAAAAATTATTAAAAATGGTGTATTTAGTCTAAAACCGAGGGAGTATGTCATATAATATATACATATAAATGTACATTTGACTTGCAATTCTTAAATAAGCATCTATGTACTTAATTTACTGGATATGATTAATCACCACAAGTTCAAGATTTATTGAAATGAGACATCAAATATCAAGTTGAAGTTATTTAATAACATTATCTTATATTTTTCAATTGACTGAGTCAAATTAATGAACAGAACACATACAAGAATTGTTCATATCAACATCTATGAAAGTAAACAAAACATAATCATGAAAAAAGTTGAAATAAAATTACCATGAGTGCCA
The DNA here is from genome assembly GCA_037974735.1 of Cicer chorassanicum. Classification (NCBI taxonomy): domain Eukaryota; kingdom Viridiplantae; phylum Streptophyta; class Magnoliopsida; order Fabales; family Fabaceae; genus Cicer; species Cicer chorassanicum. Next base: position 44,232,691 of record JBBPBP010000002.1, on the reverse strand, counting down.
CGCCAGTGACACTAAACCATGAGTTAGCAAGAGTAGCACCAGCTAATTGAAGCTCACCAAGGTGACCAACAAGCATGACAGAAACCAAAGTGATTAAGTAATAGAATAAGTTTGTAAGAATCATTGGTAGTGAAAACAGAAGTTGATGCTTAGCTTCCTCTATGTCCAAGATTTTGTCCCACCAATGGTGTCTTGTGTTCTGTTTTGGCAGTAATAGAGGTGTTCCTGTGTCATCTGAAATGCTATTTCTATTTGCTTCCATCTCAACTATCTTACTAGATCTTCACTTCTCTTCCTTCATTTGTGTTCTATGTTATCTTATGATGATTTATGTATATATATACACGTCACTGTGTAAGTGTTGTGTGGCTTATGTACATGTTTAGCCATGATATTATATATATTCGCCACGTTTTTTTTATTCTTTAATAAAGTAGTTGGATGTATTAATTAGACTTAATTGCACTTTTAGACCCCTTATTTTTACTGATTCACGAAATTGATCTCTCCTTTTAGTTTTTTAACTTAATATGACGATTTGACATATTTTTAATAACGAGACATACAATTATATGATATAGAAGCATCTAGATGCATTAATTATTCATATGTTATTAATTAAATTAAAAACATGAAAAATTTCGGAAGTTGAAATCTAAGTTTTTACGGCGTTTTATTCCAATTTCATGGGTATTAATTATTTTACATCTTCGTATCATATGTCACATTATTTAACCATATCACGTCATCATTTTTTAGTTAAAAAATTAGAGGGAGAGACCAAAACTGTTGACTTTTAAAATAGGGAGACTAATTTCGTGAATCAATAAAAATAGGGGACTAAAACTACAATTAAGCCTATTAATTATTATGCACAACTTGGCTATATGATGTACAAGTTGGATACGAAGTCTTATTTTTAAGAAAAGTTACGGAAGTACAATCAAATACCTCAATGATATTTTGAGAGAGAAAGAAATAGAGAGCGGTGTGATATATTAGTGATGTGATAGGATGAGAGAGATAGAGAAAAAATGAGGTGTTAAATGAGTATATAAAAATGATGAGTGTCTAAGTATCTTTGTTGTACTTTTAACATAAAATGAAGATCTACTATAGCTCTTGCTAAAAGTCCTATTGCGGTGTTAATTTATCTTTTATTAGTATCTGTAGCGAGACCCAAGTGACCTGATAATAGGTGGTTAATGGGTTTTGGATAAATTCTAATACCATTTTATAATTTAAATTAAGCTTAACACAACTCCACAAAATCAACTTGGAAGTGAAGACTATGTTGGGGAGTTTGGGGACGCGAAAGAAGCAAGAGACCAAATGCTCTAAGACCACAAAAGACTTTGACACCACATTTTAATCAAAAACCTTAAGGCATTAGGTATATGGATCACCTCTCTTATATATTCAACATTTAACTCATTCATAGTTGATATGAGACTGAACCCAACAATCTCCCCCTTAAGTGTGAGTCTTCCATATACTATATATATACTTGTACCGTCGTTATTACCAACAAACCCGCCTCTTGACCACACTGTTAGGAAGACTTTCGATACAAGGATTCAAGACCAAGATCTACTCGTGCTCCCCCACCAAGTCGAAGCATGGCTTTGATACCACTTCTTGGGGAGTCTGGGGAGCGTCGGGAGCAGCAACAAGCTTAATGTTCCAAGATCCCTAAGAGACTTTGACACATCTTCACCTAAAATCTTAAGACATTAGGTACATGGGTCACTGCTCTTATATATCCAACATTTAACTCATTCTTGGTCAATATGAGGCATAACATTTGAACTCAACAATCTAGTCAAATGATCTAAAATCACAAGAGACTTTGACACTACATCTCAACCCAAAATCTTAAGGCAATGAGTATATATATATAACATTTAGCTCATTCATAGTTGATGTGAGATTTAACCACTCAAACTTAACCTAACAAACTACCCACCACTAATAAACACTTTGTTATACCTTATCTCATTCAATGTGAGACTTGTAACACACATACTCGTTGTTGTTGTTCACACATTTTTTTCTCTCTCTTTCATTTCCTCTATTAAATCTTAAATTTATTTTATTACTAACTTTCTATCACTTTAAAACACTCAATAAATTTCTTATAAAAAAACTCAATAAATCTATGATATATATTTTATAAGAGAAACAAAAAGATAGAAAAATAGTTTTTGTGAATGCTATATAGTCCCTTGCAAGCAGTTGTAACTTGATGCAAGTGGCAAAACGAGTCAATCTTTTGGTCTACCTCACCATCAACCAATTGTCTAAATTAGGACGAGTTAGACCAACTTAAATAAGTTGATTGAAATTCTTACCCCTCCCTATCCCACATCTTGATGGGGTGGTGGACTGACGTGTCTGCTTGTCAATAACAAAAGACAATTAAAAACAAATTAAACATATTGATTTTTAAGCAAGTTGACTTGTCAAAATAGGAAACTATAACTCCAAAATTAATCAGCTAAAAGTAAAAAAATCGTTACACGGACAATAGAACCTAAAATAGTCAATTTGAATTGAATCTTAACATAATCTCATAATAGTATAATTTAAAAATAAAACTTAAAAATGAATTCGGTGTACCAATCCAGATTGCCCCACCACCGCCCCTTTTTACAATGGATTAAACAAGACGAGCTAACTTAACTTGAGTGATAAGATCCAAAACCTCAAGCGCCTTTCTAAAATAATGATTTAAATGGATTGACCCGTCATGCTCAACCTATTTTGCCGTCCTATGCTAGATGTTGTGTTGCGATCGTTGTGGCCTTGCAATGCATATTTTTATGTCATTGACAATCATAATAAAATTTAGATCAAATACAACAACTTTCGTTAACTTGTGTTTGCTTGTAATTGAGACCCAAGTAGTTGTTTTAAATTTGTACTGTAAAAAATACCATATTATATATTTTTTAGTGAAAACAAATTTAAGGTGAGAGAATAATGTCTCGGTCTAAGATAGAAAGCCTCCGATAACACAAAACCAATATTATGCTAGTCACTAGCAAAGTTGGATGAGAAAATAGCTGAGTGAAGAAACTCCACTTAAGGTGATTAATTATTAGCGAATTCTATGAACATGATTATAAAAACTTAGAATATGTTTTTTTGTCAATAGACAAAATAATAAATAAATTCACACACAACTGCGAGGTCTCGATTTGAAATCTATAACATGATATTCAATTTAACAACATCGACACTTGTTAATTAAGTCGAATAAAAAACTTAAAATCTTAAATATTGGACAATAAAAATAATGTAACACTCGATTGTCGGTGTGTGAGGCATGGTAACAAACTTTCAATGAAGGTAAATACGATTCTATGAATAAAGTGAATATACGTTGAAATGAGAGGGATGGTAGGACTATGCAAGTATGAATCTGCATATTAAAGATGACTTAAAAGATCAATTGACTAGTAGCACCACTCATATCATTTTATTAATAATGATACTCAGAATCATATAAAAAAATTAACTATATATTAAAATGTGACATATACTTTTTCTTAAAAGAGATCGGAGGGTAGATTTTGCAAAAAGAAGAAGGGAAAGTGTACTTAATTTCTTCTTTCAATAGAGGAAAATTGTATGAACTATTTGGTTCTAATTCCACTCTCCCATTCTCTATCATCATCCTAACAGTTAAAAGTAGTAGAAACTATGAATTACATAAAAACATGATTGGAATGAGCTTATACCAGACTAAAAGGCATTATTGAAATGGTAATTTATTTTCCACTTAAGCATTGACTTACAAATGCAATTAATGTGCATTTTCAAGCTTATAATAAAAAAGCTTGTCAATGTTAAAAGGCCAAATTAAAAAACACAAAGCATACACAAGTTATTGTGCATATATGCTTAATTAGAATATTGATAAGAAACATAAAAGGGAAAAAAAATTAACATTAAATAACCAAAGAAAGTAATTTGCAATGGAGTTACATGTCAATCTTTCTTTTCTTCTTTTTTTTCTTCAACCTTTTCTTCTTTCTTAGCTTCTTTCACTTCCTTGACTGCCTTCACCTTTGCCTTCCCTGCCTTTGGCTTCATGAAGCAAAAGCATGAGCAACAAGGACACTGGAACAAAAACTTCATTTCCAATCAAGTGCTCAGATCTCAATTTCTGAACAGAGAATGAAAATGTTCAACTTTTCTGTCCTCTTTTTATCTTCTTTCTTGCTTAATAATTGATATATTTAATTCCCTTTTGTCTTTTACTTTTTTCTCTATTTTTTCTTAGTATACAATCATTTAGGTATTTAAATGTGTAAGGAGTTGGTAGAATAGTTTTAAAATGTATCAAAATAAAAAATATATGTAAATATATTTTTTTTATAGTAATTTTAGTCATCAAATGTGTTTTTTTTTAATCAATTCAGTTCTTGATTGTGTTTTTTGATTAATCAATTTATTTTATAAAATTATTAACAAAAGAAATATAAATTTTTTTTTTGTCATTTCAATACATTTATGAATTAAAGTTATAACTTAATGAACAAAATTAGAATTTTTTCTTCCAATATTATTTCTATTATTTAAAAAAAATCCAAAATATAATAATTTAAAAAAAAATACTCAAATGTCATACTTTTAGATTTTTCCTGTGTCTGCATCTCTAGATTTTTTTTGGACTAGTAGTTGGTTGCATCATAGACATGCCACTTTCTACTAAATTATTATTTTTTCTTTTTTATGTTAAATAATATAAAAAATAAAATTAATAATTAAATAATTAAAAATATTAATTATTAATTAATAATAATATAAAAATAATTAAAATATGTAGAAAAATATAAAAAATTATAGAGATTGAGTAGAGTTTTCCATAACATTTACATAATATTTTATATTATGATCGGGTAACCGATCCAATTTAAAAAATATTGAATTAGAGCGATTATTTTTAAGGAGTCATCTAAACCAAACTGAATTGCAAGTAATTTATTTTTTTGCATGTATTATTATTTTTCATGATGGAAACTCTTGTGCTCGTTTGCTTGCTTTTTTATTTCACTAAATTGTGTTTACATTTGTTTCATTTACTTATGAGTGATGATTATAGAAAAATAAAACTTAATTATATTTTTAGTCCCTCTATATTTACCAATTCACGAAATTATTCTTCTTATTTTAAAATTTGAAAGTTTTGGTCTCTCCTTCAAATTTTTTAGTTAAAAAATAGTGGTTTGAGATATTTATAATGAGACATAAATTTTATGATATAAAACTATCTAGATGCATTAATAATTTATTATGAATTAAATTATAAAAATGAATAATTTCACAAGTTGAAACTGAAGTTTTTAGAGAGTATTATTGTAATTTTATGAGTATTTATCTTTCAATATTATCGTATCATATGTCACGTGGTTTAAAGTTCGTCACATCATCGTTTTTTAGTTAAAAAATGTAAAGGAGGAATCAAAACTATTGGATTTTAAAATAAAAGGAATCAATTTTGCATATTGGAAGAAATATGAGGACTAAAATATGATGTTTTTGGTTTAAAATTTGGACTAAATACATCTATTTTTGTTAGGTCTGCTTGTCTCTATAATTTTTTTTATACTAATTTAAACTATTTTTATATTATCATTGATTAATAATAATTATGCGACCAAGAGACTTAGTAAAAATTAAAAAAAAAGATATTTTAATATTTTTTAAATTAAGGTATTTTGGAATTTAATATATATATATATGGAAAACAATCCACAAGATTAGTATTTGAACAAATTTTCATTTACTAAGATGTATATTCATTGGATTCCACTTCAATCACTTTCAGTATAGATGCTTGTCTAATAATGCCAGCTTTAATTTTGAGTGAGGATGGGTAGTGGGGTTATAGGCTAGCAAAGGTATGTTGAAAATTGGGTAATTATTAGTCACAAATGCTGCTTCCTTGTGGGTCAACTAGGCCATGCTTGATGAAAAAAGAGAGCAACTATCCTTGTTTTTTTATACCAAAAGGGTTACTCTTAAGCTGGCATGCATTTGAGATATTGTGAGCTTTTAGATTTAAAATATTAGTCCCAATTTCATAATTTAGTATATTGAAATATAAGGTAACTAATATAACACAGTAATTTTTTTGAATATTAGTAAATAATTGACTGATTTTCCACCTTTTGCCACCATGGTGTTATTTGGCATCACTGTTGGTGTTATTACGTTTTTATTACTCTGAACCCCACATTGTCACCGCACAACCACGCTCTCGTCCTCTCTAGATCGCAATTGAAGCTCACTATATGAAAATCTCATTCTCACATTATGTCGACAAAAAATGTGCATGTTCGTTGTCTACAGTGCAGTTATATAGACACTTAAATCTAATGTTTTAATGTTCTTTATAGTTATTGTACTATTCAACTGCAGTAGGAATTTAAGATGTTTATGGAAATACAAGATTGATTAAGTGACTAAGTAGATGAAGTTAGAAAGTCCAAAGATAAAGAGATCGATAATTTTATACAATATCAATAAGATATTAATAATATTAATCATATTAATTATTAATACTTGATCTAAAAAAATTATGCAAGTCTATGAAAAATCAACTTCAGTGTTGCGCAAAGGAGAAAAATCAATAACTGATTGTTATTTTTTCATGAGTTATAAGATTGATTTGGTAGCTAAGATAAAAAAGTGAGGAATAGAAAAATAAAAATGTTGCGAGTTAATATCCATCTTTAATAAAATATTAACCATTAATAATTTTAATTACTAATATCGGTGGGTAGTCTTAAAAGAAATAACTAATTATTTTTGTTCTGAGAACCTCATTAATCGTGAAACATATATTGAAATAAATGTCCCAATATGCGGACCTTGCAAAGCCACACTAAAGGTTAATCCTCTATACACACTCACTTGAGCATATATATATTGGCATCACTAAAGGTTGTTGCAAAACTGAAAACATAAAATTTAAAATCCGTTCGGAATACTCGTGAGTTTTGAATCTTAATTATTTTCAAAACAATTTTTCACTAAAATTCAAAAAAAGAAAAGTTTTATAACTTTTTTTATATTTCTAAAATTAATATATTATTATCCGCAGACATAAACATCACACTCTAACAATCATCGACCACCACTCCCTACAACAGCATTCGACCACCGTCACCATCACCAACCACCAACTTCCAACCACCATTAGCCACCATCTGTCACCGCCACCCCGATCACAAAATATCTAGTTCACCTAGCTACCCTACACCAATTTTTTTTTTTTTAAGTATACTCACAGCACAGCATCTCAACGGATGCTTTCTATTTTTGATTTTCATTCCAATTTTAGTTTTCAATCTACTTTTTCCATTTAGCTCCAAAGAGAATAGATGCTCTCCAACCACTACTTACATGTTTTGGTCTCATGCTACAATTACAACATTTTACCCCCTTAGATTCTATATATACCTCCATCATATTTGCATAAGGGGATAGTTTTTGGTCACCGGAGCATAAGAAGAATTGGCAATATTTCAGTAAAAAAAAAGTGAGTTTTTGGTGAACATTTTACTTCATCAATATTGTGAGAAAAAAAATACCAATAACAGTTAAAACAGAGGCATAAGTGTTAGAGAAAACCATAAGAATCTTGGTCTTCAAGAGGTAAGCCTTTCACGGTGTATTTCTTTTATGGCTATATCTCTCAATTGAATAAATTATCAATTTGTTCGTAAACTATTAATTTTTCTCCTATAAAAATATAATAAATAATCTATAAACTATTATTAATTCATCAATTACTTTAACAATAGTAGAGATGATGATAGTTTATGAACTAATTATATTCTTTTGCTATTATATGTCTCTGCAGGGAGAAATTTTAAAAAAAAATTAAAAAGTGAGTTAAGACAAAAATGTTTAGAAACAGTTAAGGAGGAGCAAGTTTGAGAGAAGGCTCTGTCAAAAAAAAAAAGTTTGAGAGAAGTATCTTTATCTAATAAATTTATCTCTGTGAGTAAAAAAAAATAAAAATTTAATTTAAATATACGGTTACTATAAAAAGTTTTTACATTGTCAATCATCAAAATTCTTTGATCGTTTTAATATTTAAGTTTTTTTCATAACTATTTATGATGTCATTTACGTTAAATTCAAAAAATAATATTTTTATATGTTTATTAATTTATTTTAAGTGCCAGAACATAGCCTTTTTCTAATAGATTTTGAGGAGGAATTTAAAAAAATAAAATAAAATAAAATAAACCCATATTATCCATTTTGCAAAATATAAAACTAAAATGTTATTAACATCCGTTCAAAAAACATTATTAAAATTTAAATAAATTTAAATATCCTTAACTTATATAAAATAAATTTCAGATGACTATATATATAATAAAAAAAATTCATTTGGATTTATTTTCTCTTTGACTATTGCATGCATGCACTCCTAATTTTTAAAATCATCGAAAAAAATTATTTTGATGGTCACTTTTGATTTGTTCTTGTTTGGTAGTTGCAAGCGTCCTCAAAACCATTTACATTAAAAATTTAAAAAAATTGTGATAAATGTTGAAAATAATATTCTCAACAGTTATAAGTCACTTGAGTCAGAAAAAAGTGTTCGTCACTCACTTTGAATCTTCTTTTACTTTGATTTGTAAACATCATCAAACGTTCAAAATTAATTTAATTTAAATAGATGTTCAAAATCAGTTTTGCTCCTACCAAATCTGCAATTTTATCCTCAAAATTGCATTTTAGCCTTTCTAAGTTGATGATCGTAGAACATTTAAATAGTTGAGTTGTTAGTGATAATCATTTTGAATTTTCTTTCTATTTAATTATCGTTTAATTATCACAGATAGCTTGCAATTTCAAAATTATTTAAAGTAACCTATTTGCGATGATCATTCTAGATCTTCTTTTTATTTGGTTACTGCAAATTATTTTTCTCTTACGATTAATTAAAAATTTAAAACCAACCAACACATAATTATTATTTTTTCAAGAGGTACTTAATTTTAAAATTTCCACCCAATTAGAGATACATAGGAGTATGAAATAACTCTAGTCAAACACTAATAAATTTATACATTTTTTTTTATTTCAATAATAAGTTCTTTTGTAAAATATATTTTCATAAAGTGTTTTCTAATAAAAAATTTGAATTTTTGTTGTGCTTTAATAATAAAGGAAAAAAACAAAATTTTTAAGGTTAACACAAACTTTAAACAATTAATTATAGATAACTGATTTGATTTCTAATAGATGGTGTAAAGCGTAAATATATTTTATATTTATAATCGATTATCAAAACTAAAATATTTTATATTTAGTAAATACTTCATATCTACTTCATGTTCAGTTATCGTGAGAATTTCATCTAGAGTGTACTTATGGTGTTTTACATCACGATAGTTTATCTATTATAGTGGATAATACTATAAACTAGAATATAACCCGCGCGTTACGCGAGATATATTGATTTTAACATATTAGTAGTATTGTAAATAAGATTTTAAAATTTCAAAAATAATATAATTTATTCATTTTGTTTGTAAAATATTTTTTCAAGTGAGTTTGTTTGAGTAATTATTATATATGAATTGACAAACACACATTTGAGAATATGTAAAATGTTTTGCAGAACATAATTGCAACTAATTCATATATTTAGTATTAAAAATCCATAGTGAAGATCATCCTACAAAAAAAATTCATAAATTATATTTAATGTTAAAAATCTTAAAAGAATTTTATTGAATATTAATATATGTAAGTATCTACCGCAAAATCATAATTGCTCTTTTTTTGTGTTGTCAAATCTAAATTTATAGTCAAAATATTGTTAGAAAAATTCAAAAATGATTTTGTCATTTGGTATTTATTTCATTTTAATCCTGTCAAAGAAATGACAAATCTAAATTCCAATATTTTGAGTATTAGACTTCTATACAACATGACTTGAGAATTTTCACAAACAACTTGTATGTAAGGTTGATTAGAAGTAAGACAAATGTAGAAACTTCAAATTGGTAGTATTTTTAAAAAATTTGACAACAAAAAATATCTCCGTAAAGAAATAACAAATACTTTTTTAATCTAAATATTAAACATTATTCTTTTATCTATAAATGGTAAATAGTTTTCTCCCGAAAACACAATAATAACACTCATATAAAGCTGAATATGGACAATTTTCTTTGTATTTTGAGGAGCCAATATATTTTCATGTCGTAGATAAGATCAAATATGTCTGCAAAAACAATACTCTAACTAACAATAATCAAGGTTTTGAGAAATCTTAGCAAATAGGTATAATATGTTACAAAATACCACTTACTCAAAAACTATTTGTGCAAAAAAAACAAAAGAATTTTCCAACTATATCTACTTCTTTGAAAATAATTGGGTTGCAAGGCACTAATCAAAGAGATTGTTTGAAGAAGTAGAATAGTATACGTCAAAAAAATTTATATATTGATTGTACTTTAATTTGTAACTCATGACACATTAATAGTTATACATAATATTAGATGTTAAATAATAATAATAATAATAATAGTAAAATGTGTGTTAAAGAAAATTAGAAGTTGAATAATAAGGAGAATTGAAGAGGAAAAACCTTTTAGATGTGCGTGTTTTTTGTTGAAGTGACAATATTTGAATGAAATGGCACAATATTAGATGAGGTTTATGTGAGAGTCTATTTTTTTTAAAAAAAATTTCAACTATATCTACTTCTTTGAAAATAATTGGGTTGCAAGGCATGGTAGAGATTGTTTGAAGAAGTAGAATACTATATGTAAAATAAATTATATATTGATTGTACTTTAATTTGTAACTCATGAACATTAATAGTTATACATAATATTAGATGCTTAATAATAATAATAATAATAATAATAATAATAATAATAGTAATAATAGTAAAATGTTTGTTAAAGCAAATTGGAAGTTGAACAATAAGGATAATTAAAGAGGAAAAACCTTTTAGATGTGCCACGTGGAATTTTTTGTTGAGGTGGCAATATTTGAATGAAATGTCACAATATTAGATGATGTTTATGTGAGAGTTTATTTTAATATATATATATAATAGATAATAGATGTGTGTCAAATTGGAAGTTGAACGATAAGGAGAATTAAAGAGGAAAAACCTTTTAGATGTGCCACATGAGATTTTTTGTTGATGTGGTAATATTTGAATGAATGTCACAACATTATATGATGTTTATGTAGGAGTTTATTTTAATATATATATAATAGAAAGACTTTAACTCTATAGATATCAAAATGTGTGTGAGATAACATAGAGCTACCCTAGTGAACTTTCATATACAAGACCCATAGATCAATAAGGTAAAGTTTCATTGTTATTTTTTTACAACCAATGTAGAACACAATTACAATAGAGCCCTTTAGTTGTAAACTTATATATATAAGTATTACATATTATCATATATATTTTTGCATGCATATGATGTTCATATAGTTTTAAAGTTTGGTTGTGAGTAATTTTCAGTGATAAAATATGGGATCAAGCAATTGGACAACTCCACATAATGAAAATCTTATTCATCCTAGGATTAAATCACCATAACTAAAAAGTTTGAAAAAATGTGAGGAGTTTATGACAAATATAAAGCGTATGGTCTTTAATAAAAAAAAGTATAGCAAGATTATCATGTTGAATGTAAATGTACAAGTAGAGGCTATTTCTACAATCCATGATTCTATGATTCTTCCTTTGAGATGTTTTATTTTTCAAGACATCCAATTGGCCCCCCAGTTTTGAGGAATATTCAACAATAAACAAATTAAATTAGGCTACTTGTACATTTACATTCAGCAACATAATTATCTTCCTATACTTTTTATGAAATACCATATGTTAGAATGTTTTATATCAATCTGGCGTATTTTTTCGATCTTTTCAACTATGATATTTTTACCTTAGGATGTATGAGCTTTTCCATCATGGATGGAGTTTTCATATCCAATCACTTAAAACAAGTTACAACCAACCTTTGAATGCTCACGATTCTCTAGCAAACCAAAATGAAATGAAAACATATGGTTTTTAAAAATTTGCTTTTAATGTTTTCATATTGAGCGTAAAATGTAGAATGATGCAAAGTGATTTATTAAAAAATTTGGTGTATGTATTTGTAGAGAATTGCCATATTAAAATTGCACGAACAATGTGCAACAACATAGATGCTAATATGTAATACAACAACATATATATATATATATATATATATATATATATATATATATATATATATATATATATATATATATATATAAGTTAACAACCAAAGTGCTCTCTTGTGTCCTAAATTGGTAGTACAAAAAACTAACAAAATTCTACCTTATTGGTATATGACTCTTGTATCTTGTGGAAACTCTTTAAGGGAGCTTTGCGATATTTCAATCACTGTGGTTTCTAGAGCTAAAGTCTATTTCATAATATTTCTCACAACAATAGATAATTTACTAGTGTGGACTACCATAAAATAAATACATTATTTTAGATGAGATTCTTGTGATAATAACACAAAAAGTAGATAAAAAAAATTACTATCATTAACAACATTCTCTCATCCTAGGCATCACTCGAACCCTGGTACAAGTCTCGCCCGTATATAAATGTGTGGAGCAATATAGTTGTAGTGTGTCAAGAGAGCAAAATACTTACAATTACTCAAGATGCAACAATGTACAAGAAATATATATGTATTTATAAAAGTTTTCCTTCCTAGAGTTCAATCCAAGTACAATATTTTGAAATAAACAAACAAAAACAAGTGGAAAAATATTAAAACAATATACAAATTTAATTATTAAAGTCAAACTCTCTCTAACTGTTTTTAGTGGAATCGTCGACTATTAAAGTCTAAAATTTTAAGGTTGTTTAAAAACAATCTTCAATTTTAAATCGTGACAAACATAAACATTTCACATGCTAACTTTTTACCCCAATCACAAGTATACTCGTGAAATCTCTTTGGCATCAAATCCAACTTTCTCTGGTTGTCTTTGTTAACCTTAGAATCGACCGTACTTTAAATACAAATTCTCAAATCTTAACATACTTCATGTTTTTCTAGGTTTCTCATATGAGCATCATGCCTATTAATTATATCAATTATCTCAAATGCTCGACCTTTATCCACTTAATTTGTCCATATAATACACCAAACTTTTCAAGTGATCACCAATACCTACTTCTATAGACACTCTCACATAACAATGTGAGTGCCACCTATCTCACTCACAATTTTGTATATCACTCTCACATGAAACCGATATCCAATGAAAATCATTTTGTTCATGAATATGATAAGTTTACGATATGATCATATGATTTAATTATTTTCTTCTACTATTTTCCCTCAAATATGTACTGTCATGTGATGAGGAAGACTCTATATGATAAATTTTTTATCCTCTCAATTAATTCTCTGGAGGTTTAAACAATACTCTTCTAATATCTCCATGAAGCTTATGATATTATTGTTGTAATCTTATGATTTTACTTAAATTATTTCATCATTGAGTTGATACTTATACATTTGTTGATGTGAATGACTTCTAGCTTGTCCACTTATGCAATTTATATTCCTTAAATAAAACTCAAGTGCAATCATCAATAGATCACTTTTTATTAAACTCAAATATTTATTTCATAAAGTTTATTGTCACTAAAACATATATAAAAAAGGTTTTGACATCAAAAGTTAACTACTAAATAAGACTTGGTATGTGTAGACACCTAATTCTATTCGAAAATATTAAAAAATTTACTAAATTAACAAAAGTAAAAAAAATACAATATGTTAGACATTGGATTTAAGA
>JBBPBP010000002.1:44193977-44218581 GCA_037974735.1 Cicer chorassanicum | reverse complement strand
GAACAATCATATCCGTAATTACTCATAAAATGAAATAAATGAGAAATAAAATCGAAAAAAAAAACAATAGAAAAATATCAGAGAAAAAATTGAGAGAGTGATTAATTAAAAGAAGAAAAAATTATAGGAATTGGTACACATTTGCTTTTTTTTCCTCATGTTATTGAAGTATTTTTTTGTTATTTTACTGTTAGTTTTTGTCCATAGGTTTGTTTAAATATTTTTAATATTTAAACAACTTAAAATATTTTTAATTCCTACACACTACAATATTCTTTAAGTTTTCTATGTTTAAATGCTACACCTCCCACCCTAATATAATTCCATTTCCATAAATCCCCTGTTACCAAAGTGACCAACCACTATTATTATTTTTTCCTTTATAAGAAGAGTATATATATATATATCTAAGAAAAAAATCTTCAAAGCAAGTCAAGAAAGTCAGCAACAGCAGGACAATAATACACTGCAGATTGCAGGCAAAAACAGTCACCAATTTATTACAGTACTATATTATAGCTCAAAGGGCCCTAACTATTATCAATTCTATCATAAATTGAGTAATTTCATTCAAAATTGTCCTTTGTTAGTGACCCTGTCGCGGCCTAAAAATTTCGAGCGTTTCTCGAATTCAATGGAGTCGCCACCAAAATTTATTTTAAAATAGGGAAAATCTTGGGAAACCCTTAAAAATAGAAAATAAAAAAATGGTCTTTGAAACCAAATTTTGAGCTCGGGAGTCGATTATGCGTAGGGAAGGTATTAGCACCCTACGACATCCGTTAAAAAAACGGTTACCTATAATTAATCGTGCAAAATTAATATTAACTTAAATATATTTATTTCATTTTATTATTAAATATGAATAAAAATTATTATTAATCTTTAATATGATTTTGGAATAAATATGTGCTTAAGAAATAAAAGACAAAAAAAAAATATTTATTAATGTGCTTGACAAGAATGTGATCTTGCTCCTACGTATCTCCCGGTGCGATGGAGAAATCAAAGCTACGTAGTTCTTTGATAGAAAATGCGGATGTGTTGTTTGTTCTTTTAAAGAAAATTTGTTTTGTTATATATAAGAAAAAACATTTTGACGATAAAAAAGAGTTTGTTTAATTTGAGTAATTATCTAAAAAATGCGAGTTTTTGGACAATCAAGTCGTACAACTCGTGTCCCAAAAACTCAAGGAGTAAAAAAAAGATGTCACATCTGATTTAATCCCCTTAAAAATATTTTGTATTATTTTCGGTTTATATATAAATTTTAAAAAAAACCACTAAATTGTACAATATGTATCTTAACAACTCAAATATAAAAAATAATACCACATCTAATTGCACAAATTTATAAGTCGATTTTAGATCAATTTTTTTTAAGAAAAATAAAATAATATTAATAATAATAATAATAAATAAATAAATAAATAAATAGTGAGAGTTTTAGAACTATCAAGTTGTACCACTTGTGTTCTAACAACTCAAAGATTAAAAAGATGTCACATCTAATTAATCTTCAATATAATATTTTATTGTATTTTTTTATGGAATTTTATTTTTATTTATGAAGGAAATTAACCCTTTTAAAAAAAATAAAGTAAGTAGCTTTTTTTAAAAAAAATAGGCTGAACTTGAACAAATTTTTGTTTGTTTTTATTATATCTGGGCCCAACTCAACTTGAAAAGAAAAAAAAAAAAAATTGAAACACACATGTATTAGTTGTTTTCATCAGACCCGAGCCCAACTCAACTTAAAAAACCAAAAGGTTAAAACACAAATCAGATACCCTAAGTCACAAATTTAAGGAACCCTAGGTTACAAATCTAAAGGAGGCGGCCGCTATGCATCAGAGAGAGAAACGAAACCCTAGTTTACCAACTAAGGAGGGGGCGGCCGCTGTGCATCAGAGAAGTTGATGATCTTGATCGAATAACTCGATCGTTTGCTCGCAAGGAAATCAACGACGAAAAATAGAAGAAAAGAAAGAGATTAAGAGGGAGAAAGAAGAAACCGAGACACGGGAGGAGACTGAGGCAGGGAGCACGGCGGCGATGGCAACAACAACATCAACACAGGTTCGGATTTTTTTTAAGTCTTATATTTTTATATTTTTCGTTCATAATGTTATCTTGTTTTCCTTTATTTAAAATTCAAACTTTGCATATTTTATAAAAAAAATAACTATCATGTGAAGAGAGAAATTTTTTTACCTTAACTCTTCTTTTTCTGTTTGTCTTTCTTTGCTACTGCCTTTGCGTTCTTCTTAGTTTTAAGTATTTTTTTTGTTAAATGTTTTTCTCCTCCCCTATGAAATTTGATAAGGTGTATTTATAGTGTTTTTTATCTGTTTAGTTGCTTTCTTGCTTTGCTTTTGTCATTCTCCAATGATTTCCTGTTTGATGTTTGATCTGTTTTGCTCATTATCTGAACTTTTCTGTATCTCTGATTTATTCACGATTTTGGTTTATGTTTGCTTTTATCTGTTGATTTGCTTATTTGCTGGACTTTTATTTGTGTGTAAAGGAAATAGAGTTGGTTTGCTGGGTAAAAACTTTTTTATATTTGCAACTTTGGGTCTTAGCTCATTTTCTGCTTCAAACTCAGCAGTTTGTCTTTTTGTTCTATATCATGTGTACAGAGGCTCAGGCAAAGAGAGTTTGACTTTTTATCATATCATCTTTTGTGCTTGTTTTGTGTCCAGGACAAAAACCTTGATGTAAGCCTAGTGCATCAGCAGCAATGAGTAGCAGCAATGAGGGCAGCAATAGAACAGAGCCAAAACAGGCTGGCTTGAAAATTAAAGTTTAATGTAATCTGATTTGGTTTGAAATTTTAATGTAATTTGATTTGTTTTTTTTATTTGGTTTGAAATTTTAATGTAATTTGATTTGGTTTTAAATTTAAATGTAATTTGATTTGGCTATGTAAATTGATGAGATATTATTGTAATTATTCTATTTCCTTTTTTATATATGTCTTCCTTTTTTGATTTATTTTTAAAAAGGTTGGACAAAATTAGGGTACTACAGCTGCCCCTATTTAATTATGTTTTACTTGAAAAGATATGAAAATATGAATAACAATGGTTTTCATTTTCATGTCGTCAAGTAAAAGATAAGTAAATATAAGGACCTAAATTTTGTCCAATAACAAACGCATGAATTAAAGTGTCCTTGAAATGTTAAAGTGAGAATGATGCAATTCTTTTGAAATGTGCAAAATGATCGTCTTCGGATTGGTTACCGATGAGTAGATCGACAAGAATGAAAGGATGATCATCTTCGAATTGGTTACCGATGGATAGATCGACAAAAATGAAAGTGATCGTCTTCGGATTGGTTACCGATGCGTAGATCGACAAGAATGAAAGGATGATTGTCTTCGAATTGATTACCGATGCATAGATCGACATAAATGAAAGGATGATCGTCTTCGGATTGGTTACCGATGCGTAGATCGACATAAATGAAAGGATGATCGTCTTCGGATTGGTTACCGATGCGTAGATCGACAAGAATGAAAGTGATCGTATTCGGTTTGGTTACCGATGCGTAGATCGACATAAATAAAAAATGATCGTCTTCGGATTGGTTACCGATGCGTAGATCGACAGGAATGAAAGGATGATCGTCTTCGGATTGGTTACCGATGCGTAGATCAATAGGAATGAAAGAAAAATGTAATTGGTCTAATCTTGAAGGTAGATAAAGAGGAAGAATAAGTATATGATACTTGCAATTCGAACGATAAGGTATGAATGGTTCATGCATGTGTTATGCATTGAGTATAGGTAAAGTGTCAATGAAGATGCATGGATCATGCGAGTATGCATGATTTATGTGTGTCATGCATTATAAATCAATTCTTGTTCATTTCTTTAATTCCCCGATCCTTATGCTCTTCTACGCCCCAAGATTCAATGGATGAATATAAACAAACATTATTTTCACATGATAACTCTTCGTATCTATCGAGTGACGCTTTTCTTTTTGAGGCAAAGCAAAAATCCATTGTTTAAAATGATGACTCTTCATGCACTTATACATGTTGAGGATCTATCGAGTTCTCATGTATATATTTTTCAAGTGTCAAAATAATTAAAATATTTTTTTTTATATATTTATACATATTTCAAATTCCAAAATTTATTATCATAAAATAACATTTAAAAAAAAAAAAACACTAGAACCAAACAACCACGAGACTGAATTGGCTTAGAAACAAGGTAGTGTATAACATCAAATGACAAGATTGGAACATGTATATTCATTACATTGAGAATAATACAATTGAGCTAAGGGTTACAATGAAGGGATGAATGTGCTTAGGTTAAGTTGAAGGGATAACAAACGCTATTCATTCTTGTAACTTAGGCACTCCCGTTGGTCAGCTTCCAAGAAAAATAATTGCCCCGGTTTGAAGTGTTTGATTTTTTTTATCCCTAACTTTTGCATGGACTGCTCTTCCAAGTTTTCAATCCATCGGGATGCTCTAATTTTTGCCTAGGTCGCCTTTTCAGGTTTTCAACCTAGCGAGCCCATTTTATTTGATTTTTTTTTCTAAGCATAATATTTTTTGACTGCATCTGAATTTATTGGAAGTGGAAGGTCGCCTCCATCCATTTCTATGAGTATTAGAGCTCCCCCAGAGAAAGCTTTTTTCACAACATATGGTCCTTCGTAATTCGGGGTTCATTTTCCACGAGAATCCTTTTTTATGGGTAATATTTTCTTTAACACCAAGTCTCCTTCTTGAAACTCTCGAGGACGAACTTTTTTATCGTATGCTTTTTTGAGTCTTTTTTGATATAGTTGACCATGGCACAGAGCTATCATTCTTTTTTCTTCTATGAGATTTAATTGGTCAAATCGTGATTGAACCCACTCAGCCTCTTCCAGTTTTGTTTCCATCAAGACTCTGATCGAGGGAATTTCAACTTCAATGGGAAGTACCGCTTCCATTCCATACACCAATGAGAAAGGAGTTGCCCCTGTTGAGGTACGAACGGAGGTTCTATAGCCATGTAACGCAAAGGGAAGCATTTCATGCCAATCTTTATATGTCTCCACCATCTTTTGTATGATCTTCTTGATATTCTTATTTGCTGCTTCTACAGCCCCATTCATTTTTGGACGATATGGTGAAGAATTATGGTGCTGAATTTTGAAACTATCACACAACTCCTTCATCATTTTATTATTCAGATTGGTCGCATTGTCAGTGATTATCTTATTTGGCAAGCCATATCGACAAATCAATTCCCTCTTGATGAATCTGACAACTACATTTCTCGTCACATTGGCATAAGAAGCGGCCTCAACCCATTTTGTAAAATAATCGATAGCTACTAGGATGAACCGATGCCCATTTGAAGCCTTAGGCTCGATGAGTCCAATAACATCTATTCCCCACATCGAAAATGGCCATGGAGATGTTAAAACATTCAAAGAGGTGGGTGGTACATGGACTTTATCAGCATAAATTTGACATTTATGACACTTCTTTACATAGCTAAAGCAATCGGACTCCATGGTCAACCAATAGTAGCCAGCCCTTAGGATTTTTCTTGCCATCGCGTGTCCGTTTGCATGAGTTCCGAAAGAACCTTCGTGAACCTCTTGGATAATTTTCTCCGCTTCCGCTTGATCCACACATCTGAGGAGAACCATATCATGATTTCTCTTGTAAAGCACATCACCATTTAAGAAGAAGTTCATTGACAACCTTCTTAAAGTCCTCTTGTCGTTCTCTGAAATACCCACTGGATATTCCTTGTTCTTGACATATGATTTGATATCATGAAACCATGGTTTGCCGTCAGACTCTTCTTCTATGGATAAGCAATATGCTGGCTTATCTTTTCGTTGAATTTTTATCACCGGCATATCCTGACCGACGCTTATTTTGAACATTGACGTCAATGTGGCCAGAGCGTCGGCCAATTGGTTTCCTTCTCGAGGGATATGGTGAAAAGTGATCTTCTCAAAGTGTTCTGTCAGTTCTTTAATATGGGTATTATATGGAATCAATTTAGAATCTCGCGTTTCCCACTCTCCTTTTGTCTGATGGATGACCAATAATGAGTCTCCATATACCTCAAGAACTTTCACCTTTGATTCAATAGCTGCTTTAATACCCATAACACATGCCTCATATTCTGCAATATTGTTTGTGCAATCGAAACACAACCTAGCAGTAAATGGGGTGAACTGGTTCTCTGGGGAAATCAAAATGGCCCCAATTCCATGCCCTAATGCGTTAGATGCACCATCAAACACCAACATCCATTTTTCTTTATCAGGTGATTCAGTCTCCTCAAATAAGGTCATGATGCCTTCATCGGGGAATTCACACTGCATTGATTGATAATCTTCTACAGGTTGTTGGGCCAGATACTCTGCTAAGGCACTTCCTTTGATAGCTTTTTGGGTAACATATACCAAATCATATTCTGATAGCAGCATCTGCCAACGGGCAATCCTTCCAGTAAGAGCAGGTTTCTCAAAGATGTATTTAATTGGATCCATTTTAGACACCAACCAAGTTGTATGACATAACATGTATTGCCTCAACCGACGAGCTGCCCATGCTAATGCACAACATGTTCGTTCAAGCAGTGAATACTTTGTTTCACAGTTGGTGAACTTTTTGCTCAAATAATAAATAGCATGTTCTTTCTTACCGGATTCGTCATGTTGCCCCAGTACACAACCCATTGACTCGTCAAGTATTGTTAAGTACATAATAAGCGGTTTCCCAGGAACAGGAGGCACTAAGATTGGAGGTTTTGACAAGTACTGTTTAATCTTTTCGAAAGCATTTTGACAATTCTCATTCCATTCAACCTTTTGATCTTTGCGCAACAGCTTGAAAATTGGCTCGCATGTAGCAGTGAGATGTGATATGAACCTGGCAATGTAATTCAATCTACCCAAAAAGCCACGAACTTCTTTTTCCGTGCGTGGAGCGGGCATTTCTTGTATTGCTCTTACTTTATCTGGGTCCACTTCTATTCCTTTTTGACTAACGATAAACCCAAGTAACTTGCCTGATCTTACACCAAAAGTGCACTTAGCAGGGTTTAAACGGAGTCTGAACTTCCTTAGTCGCACAAACAACTTTTGAAGGTTAACAACATGGTCTTCTTCAGTCCGAGATTTGGCAATCATATCGTCCACATAAACTTCTATTTCCTTATGCATCATGTCATGAAACAAAGTTACCATCGCTCTTTGATAGGTTGCCCCGGCATTCTTCAATCCAAATGGCATCACTTTATAACAAAAAGTCCCCCATTGTGTGATGAATGTAGTTTTCTCCATGTCTTCGGGAGCCATTTTGATTTGATTATACCCTGAAAAACCATCCATGAAGGAGAAAAGAGAATATTGAGCAGTGCTATCTACTAGGACATCAATGTGAGGCAAAGGAAAATCATCTTTAGGACTAGCTTTGTTTAAATCCCGATAATCAACGCACATTCGGACCTTTCCATCCTTTTTTGGAACTGGGACAATATTGGCAACCCATTGAGGATATTTTGCTACTGCTAAGAAACCGGCATCAAATTGCTTTTTGACCTCTTCTCTAATTTTAAGTGACATATCAGGCCTCATCCTCCTCAATTTTTGTTTAATTGGAGCACATTCAGGCTTGAGTGGTAGCTTGTGTTCAACTATGTTAGTATCTAGCCCAGGCATATCTTCGTATGACCATGCAAAGACATCCACATAATCAAATAAAAGTTTAACCAACTTTTCTCGTTCAGTTTCTTTCATAGACATACCAATTTTAATTTCTTTCTTATCATGTTCAGTCCCTAAATTGATCACTTCAACAGGTTCTTGATAGGGTTGGATTATCTTAGCTTCCTGTTCAATTAACCTTTCTAGTTCTGGGGGAGGCTCACAATCGTCTTCACAATCCTCATCAGCGTGATTAATTGGGCGTTCAAAATTACAAGAATGGGTTCTAGCGCTGCTATTTTCAACATATTCGTTTTCGACTCTGCATTAATTAAATTAAGAAGAAAAGGGAAAAAAAAATATGAATAAAGATTGCCAAAAAAGAAAAGAGAAAAACAAAAATTGTTGGAGAATTCAAAAATGCATTTATTGATAATAAGTACGGAATTGAAATACATGTGCCCTAATTAGTTATCCTTATAGCCTTGGGCAGAGCAAAAGGAGTTAAAATACACAATTACTTTGAGCATGAATGAACAAACACGGGAAACTCGATGATCTTCCAATTGTTGAGACTAGTGTTTGGAGGACAAGGGTACACCAATTTGAGGGTATCATCAACGTGATCCTCTTCTTCCACAACAGCCACATGGTCCGCACATACTATTCCAGCACTCTGAAAGGTTTGGCGAATGTCACAAATAGAAATCTTCTGTGAATTCAGTGTCTGATTTTCCAAACGAGCCATTCTGCTTTCCATTCTTTCCTTCACAGCCTTTTCTTTGTCAGCTTTAGTAGGTACATACCCCCAAACCGTACCTATCGTTCTTTTTAGGTATATCTAACAATTTTCCCATTTTAACAAAAACTCCTCTTTCCAACATTGATTTGGTAGACTTTAAGGAGGCGGTAAACAACTTTGGTTCTTTTAAAAGAGATTCTTCACCCATGAAGACAGCATTGGCGATTTCTAACGCTTGAAAAGAAGTCTCTATGGCTTCCTCCGTGTCTTCAATGTAGCCCGTAGAAGATAGATGACTCACTACCATATCTTCTTCCCCAGATATTATCACCAGCTTATTGTCCACTATAAACTTTAGCTTTTGATGGAGAGTGGATGTCACAGCTCCAGCAGCGTGAATCCATGGTCTCCCTAAAAGGCAACTGTACGCTGGTTTAATATCCATTACCTGGAAGGTTATTCCAAAGTTATGGGGTCCGATTTGAATCGGCAGGTCAATCTCACCCACAACTTGTCTTCTGGATCCATCAAACGCTTTCACCACCAAAGCACTCGGCTTCAAACAGGCTCCACCAACAAATAGTTTTGATAGTGTTGATTTCGGCATGACATTTAACGATGAACCATTATCAACTAGCACTCGTGCAAGAATATGATCATGACACCTCACAGAGATGTGTAGTGCTTTATTATGCTCTATCCCCTCAGCTGGTAATTCACCATCGCTAAAACTCAAGCCGCTACTGGCGGTAATATTACCGACAACTCCATCAAATTGGTCAACAGTGATATCATGAGTAACATGAGCCTCGTTTAAAACTTTCATCAGTGCCCTTCTATGCGCTTCAGAGTTTAATAACAAAGCAAGAACAGATATCTTGGAAGGGGTTTGATTTAGTTGATCTACCACCTTATATTCACTTTGCTTGATAAACTTCAAAAATTCATTAGCTTCTTCTTCGAGCATTGTCTTTTTGCAAGTCTCTTGCCCTTTTATAGTATGATTCGCAACTTCTTTCCCTTTTCCTCCATGGCCCTCTTTTTCCTTATGTTGCCCAGGGGCATATACTCGACCACTCCGAGTCATCCCACCAATCCCTGAAATGTTGGTGATATCAGTTCCTTTAGATTCACAACTATCACTAGATTGATGATTGGCCAAGTGTGAGGTAACTTCATAATTCCATGGCACCGCCTTGGTATTTAGGTAGGGAAAAGGGGTTGGTGCTTGGACAATTATTGCATTTGGCCTGTTAGGAGTTGGCTTAAGATTTTCTTTCCTGTAGAGGATTTCCAATGGTCTTTGGAAAGATCTACTATTTTCCATATACGGTTCTATGGTCAACACATGATCATCTTTCGCACATTGGTCTATCTCATATTCGATGACATTGACAAAAGTATCCGCGTGGCCTGGTAAGGGATTACTCCCTACGTTGGGACCGTCTTCCTTGAAGGTAAGCCACTTTGCATTAATCAATTCTTGCACTTTGGATTTTAAGGCTTGACAATCTTCAATAGAATGTCCTACAGCTCCAGCATGGTATTCACATTTGGCGTTTGGGTTATACCATTTTGGGAATGGCGGTTCCAGAGGTTTCATTGGTCTCAGGGCTACCATTGAATTCTGGAGTAGGTGAGGCAACAATTGGCTGTATGTCACAGGAATTGGGTCAAAATGGGTTATCTTCTTTTCTCGATTAATTGGTGGTTTGTATTGACTCGGGTTAGGGTTTTGGATTCGTTGGTTTTGTTGTGGAAATGCGACAGGTGATGCTTGTACCAGAGGTGGTTGATAAAAAGGTGGTCTTGAAGGGTGATATTGGGGGTATGAAGTTTGTGAAGTTGCAGCCACATATGGATAGGGAATGTAAGGAGCTTGGGGTATCGGGGGCTGGAAATTTGGGGGTCGATAAGAATTTATGGATGGAAAATAGGAGGCTCTTGGGTTTACCATTACAGCGTTAGCATCTGCTTCTTTCTTTTTTATGAATCCCATCTGGGGTTTCTTCGCGCCACTTGCTGCACAGATGATCTTGCCACTCCTCATCCCACTTTCTATCCTTTCTCCTATCATGACTAGGTCGGAAAAGTTTGATGACATACTCCCAATCATCTTATCATAAAATGGTGACTGGAGAGTATCCATAAACATACCAACCATTTCTCTTTCAGATAAAGGAGGTTCTACTTGTGATGCCACTTCTCTCCACCGTTGTGCGTATTCTTTGAAAGTTTCGTTGTCCTTTTTCAATGAATTTTGCAATTGCATCCTATCAGGGGCCATGTCAATATTGTACCTGTATTGTTTTAAGAAGGCATCAGCCAAGTCCTTCCACAAACGAATTCGATTTCGCTCGAGATGCATATACCAACTTAACGATGCCCCACTCAAACTGTCTTGGAAAAAGTGAATGAGAAGTTTGTCGTTATGAACATGAGAAGCCATTTTTCTACAATACATAGTCAGATGATTTTTAGGACATGTGGCGCCTTTGTATTTTTCAAACTCAGGAACCTTGAATTTTGAAGGGATAGTCACATCGGGAACCAAACACATATCAAAAGCTTCAAGACCATAGACATTATGCCCCTCAATTGCTTTTATTCGCTCTTCTAAAACATGGAATTTCTCTTTTGAATGTGTATCATCCCCAACGTGAGGTTGTTGCCAATTCCCGTTAGCATCAAAATGGGGTATTTGGGGTGCACTATACGGAATATTTTCTGAGGGTATAGTGTTTTGGGGTGGCGTGTAGCCCATAGGAGGTGGAATTTGTGGTTGGTTTTGGCTTTGGGTGTTGATAGTTGAGTTGTTTTGGTTATTGTCTATGGGGTTGATGACTACAGGCGGAGTATAACCATGTGGGAGACCATACATAGGAAATTGCATAGCCGCTGTACGATATTGTTGGGTAGTCGGGGTAAAGCCTGGTGGGTGAGAAGGAGTGGTTTGGTGTTCTTCATTTGCAGTTGGAGGATCCCCATCCGTATTCTCCTTCCTTGCCAAAGCCTTTATAGCTTCCAGAATTTGATCAACCTTGTCCTTCAATTGGTTTACATCTGCTCTCATGACTTCTTGGTTTTGCTCAAGTTCATCCATGATCTTGGAGTTCGCGCGAGTCCGATACGGGTGTCGGGGAAACAGCTTTATTGATTTTTCTTTTCTGTTTTTTTTTTAAAATAAATAAATGAAATTCCAATGAGTATGTATTAAATATGAATGGAATGAAATTAATTATTAAATATGATAGTTGGATGTTGGGGAATCATAAGCCTTATATAATTTTTTTTTAACAAAAACGAATTGTTAGTGAAGAAAATATGGGGATCAGAAATCAAAATAGCAAATCTTTCATTGATGAGAAAAAGAGTACATCACATTTAAATTAAAAATTACACTGACTATGGTACTTCAATCCTTTCTCTTAATAGGACAACCAATCTTCTCTTCCAATTCTTCTACCAAATTTTTGCAATATTCAACGAACTCGTAGACTTTGACTGGAGTATTGAGCGGATGCATTACTGCATCAATCTCTCTTAGATGCTTTGGAATTCTTATGATTGCTTGATTAGCTAGCATCGCCAATTTTGAAAAACAGTCTTTCCAATGTCTGCCTTTATCTTCCAGCTCTTTATAGATCTCTTGATTCTTCAACTGACCTAGCAACATCATAAAACGATCCTCCCAATATATGGTTTCATCCTTTAAGTCGTTATAGATCTTTTCTTGGTAATCAATGTAATTCTTCAACTCACTATAATTCTCCATTTCTGTTTTTAGTGCATCTTGATGTTTTGAGAGTAATTCTTCAATTTCTTCTTTTTGTTGCCTTTCATTCCTTAATTGACTCTCGTACTCAGCTACTATTTGTTTCAGTTGCTTCTTTAAATCTTCAAACTCCTTTTTTATGTTTCGTTCAGAGCTTGCTGATTTTGTCCACAACTGCTTCCACATATAGGCTTCTTCAATAGCTGCATTCTTTTCTTGCTTTCGCACATCTAACTCTTCATTTGCACCTCTCAAACAGTCTTGTATATCAAGTTTATTTTCCTTTTCAATTCTCAACCTCTTGTTGCTTCTCTCAATGAAATGACTTTTACTGGAGTTTTCTGCTCGTAAGTTCTCGTTCTCTTGTGAGACTTTTTCTAACTTTGCTTGTAGCTCTTTTTTCTCCTCCTCGGATTTTAACAATGATGCTTTGAGTTCTTCTATTTCTTGATTGGAAACAAAGGTAGGTTCAGATATTTCCGGATCACTCAAGGGTGTGCTGTGGAAAGGCAACTTGATTTCTTGGACTCTTTTCTTTACCCATTGTTGATAGGGTTCCTTTGTGCTGCAACTTCTGCATCCGAGTACTCTTCCTTTTCTAATGATCATTTCCCAAGCTCGACTTATCCTTCGCAACATCGTTGTGTCTTCTGTACCCGTATTGTGCAAAATAAAAGCTTCCAACGACTTATCATCTGGTTTCTCCAACATAGGGTAGCCAAGTTGTCTCAGAGCTACCGTCGGATTGTAATTAATACATCCTTTGGTTCCCATGAGAGGTACATTTGGGAAATCTCCGCATTGGCATATTACTTCCTCCACCCCTTGTTCTCTATGATACCATGAAATTGTGTCCCCAGTAAGGCTAGCGATACTTTGAGCCCATTCACGATTACTTTTAACTCCAACATGATATCCTTTCTTGAACATATGGGACATGAACCAAGTATACAACACTGGAACACAACACAAAATTGTTCCCCCTTTCTTCTCGTGTCGCATATGCAAAGAGTAGTATACATCAGCAAGAACCGCGGGAACTGGATTTTGTTTATTTTTGTTAAAAGCTAAGAAGACATTGATGGCGGCAAAATCCACAAAGTTATCAAGGTTTGGGAATAAAACAATACCATAGATAATCAGAGCCAAAACATCTATAAAAGTACTCCATTCTTTTTTAGCAGCTAAATCTTGACACTTTTGCTCTAGATATTTTCTTGAAAAACCATGAGTAGCTCCTTTTTTCTCTTTTGTACTTGCCAACTCTCTTATGTCGATTTTCAACACTTCAGCAATTGCGCCCAAATTCGGTGGTTGCCCAGTATATCGATAAGGATTTCCTTTCTCTAAAGAGTAACCTAATATTCGTTCAAATTCCTCTAATGTCGGGGCCAACTGAAAGTCTTGAAAGGTGAAACATCTTAAGAGAGGGTCGTAATACTGAGCCAATGCTGTGAGGGCCCCTATTTGCACATTTACTGCCAAGAGATTTAGGATCTTCCCATATTTGTGAAAGAAACTCTCACGCTGTATAGTTTTCATTTGATTGCTGATGTCTCTTAAACTTTTCAAATCAGGTTGCTTAAACTTTAAAAGTAAAGTTTTTCTTTTTTCTGATTCCATTGTCCACTTTAATTTGACACGTGACTAAGATCCTTATGATTCCCAAACAATCCTGAAAATTGATGCAAAATGCCAATTTATTTTTCAAAAGAAACAATGTCATGAGATATGAATGCAACTATGTAGAATGACTGTTGTGAATATATAAAGCTTGAATGAATGTATGAGGTATTTTTGCTTACATGGATATTCTTATGATGAAAGGGTCTATTCATTTATGTAGTGAAAACCTCACAAGGGTGGCTCTATAGTTCTAAACACGGTTCCTAGAGCCAATAATCCTATTTTGCAATATTGTCAACAACAATAGGTAAACTATTTGGAGTGACAATACCCTCAACAAGATCAAACTCTAGGTGAGACTTTCATGCTAACCAAACAGGATGTATATCCAGAAGGCTACCACTACACAATCTCGAAACTAAACTTAAGTTTTGTTCAAATCCGGGTATAGGATTCCACTCATAAGTGTGTGTCTTAGTAAAAGTGTAGGGTGTGGAATAAGTATAATTCAATAGCTCAATAACGATAATAAAACATATATATATGTACAAAATAAATAAATAAATAAATAACTAAATAAATAAATAAAAAAGATATACTAACTTAAAAGAATATTATATTGTCAGCTAATACTTAATAAGAATTGATAAAATATAAAGTAAAAGAAAATGAAAAACAAACAAATATAGAAAAAGTTAAAAAAAGAAAGAAAAAAAAATGCACAATTAATTTGTTAGGCTTGACTCTCTAAATTTCCCCAGTGGAGTCGCTAGCTGTCGCGGCCTAAAAATTTCGAGCGTTTCTCGAATTCAATGGAGTCGCCACCAAAATTTATTTTAAAATAGGGAAAATCTTGGGAAACCCTTAAAAATAGAAAATAAAATAATGGTCTTTGAAACCAAATTTTGAGCTCGGGAGTCGATTATGCGTAGGGAAGGTATTAGCACCCTACGACATCCGTTAAAAAAACGGTTACCTATAATTAATCGTGCAAAATTAATATTAACTTAAATATATTTATTTCATTTTATTATTAAATATGAATAAAAATTATTATTAATCTTTAATATGATTTTGGAATAAATATGTGCTTAAGAAATAAAGGACAAAAAAAAAATATATTTATTAATGTGCTTGACAAGAATGTGATCTTGCTCCTACGTATCTCCCGGTGCGATGGAGAAATCAAAGCTACGTAGTTCTTTGATAGATAATGCGGATGTGTTGTTTGTTCTTTTAAAGAAAATTTGTTTTGTTATATATAAGAAAAAACATTTTGACGATAAAAAAGAGTTTGTTTAATTTGAGTAATTATCTAAAAAATGCGAGTTTTTGGACAATCAAGTCGTACAACTCGTGTCCCAAAAACTCAAGGAGTAAAAAAAAGATGTCACATCTGATTTAATCCCCTTAAAAATATTTTGTATTATTTTCGGTTTATATATAAATTTTAAAAAAAACCACTAAATTGTACAATATGTATCTTAACAACTCAAATATAAAAAATAATACCACATCTAATTGCACAAATTTATAAGTCGATTTTAGATCAATTTTTTTTAAGAAAAATAAAATAATATTAATAATAATAATAATAAATAAATAAATAAATAAATAGTGAGAGTTTTAGAACTATCAAGTTGTACCACTTGTGTTCTAACAACTCAAAGATTAAAAAGATGTCACATCTAATTAATCTTCAATATAATATTTTATTGTATTTTTTTATGGAATTTTATTTTTATTTATGAAGGAAATTAACCCTTTTAAAAAAAATAAAGTAAGTAGCTTTTTTTAAAAAAAATAGGCTGAACTTGAACAAATTTTTGTTTGTTTTTATTATATCTGGGCCCAACTCAACTTGAAAAGAAAAAAAAAAAAAATTGAAACACACATGTATTAGTTGTTTTCATCAGACCCGAGCCCAACTCAACTTAAAAAACCAAAAGGTTAAAACACAAATCAGATACCCTAAGTCACAAATTTAAGGAACCCTAGGTTACAAATCTAAAGGAGGCGGCCGCTATGCATCAGAGAGAGAAACGAAACCCTAGTTTACCAACTAAGGAGGGGGCGGCCGCTGTGCATCAGAGAAGTTGATGATCTTGATCGAATAACTCGATCGTTTGCTCGCAAGGAAATCAACGACGAAAAATAGAAGAAAAGAAAGAGATTAAGAGGGAGAAAGAAGAAACCGAGACACGGGAGGAGACTGAGGCAGGGAGCACGGCGGCGATGGCAACAACAACATCAACACAGGTTCGGATTTTTTTTAAGTCTTATATTTTTATATTTTTCGTTCATAATGTTATCTTGTTTTCCTTTATTTAAAATTCAAACTTTGCATATTTTATAAAAAAAATAACTATCATGTGAAGAGAGAAATTTTTTTACCTTAACTCTTCTTTTTCTGTTTGTCTTTCTTTGCTACTGCCTTTGCGTTCTTCTTAGTTTTAAGTATTTTTTTTGTTAAATGTTTTTCTCCTCCCCTATGAAATTTGATAAGGTGTATTTATAGTGTTTTTTATCTGTTTAGTTGCTTTCTTGCTTTGCTTTTGTCATTCTCCAATGATTTCCTGTTTGATGTTTGATCTGTTTTGCTCATTATCTGAACTTTTCTGTATCTCTGATTTATTCACGATTTTGGTTTATGTTTGCTTTTATCTGTTGATTTGCTTATTTGCTGGACTTTTATTTGTGTGTAAAGGAAATAGAGTTGGTTTGCTGGGTAAAAACTTTTTTATATTTGCAACTTTGGGTCTTAGCTCATTTTCTGCTTCAAACTCAGCAGTTTGTCTTTTTGTTCTATATCATGTGTACAGAGGCTCAGGCAAAGAGAGTTTGACTTTTTATCATATCATCTTTTGTGCTTGTTTTGTGTCCAGGACAAAAACCTTGATGTAAGCCTAGTGCATCAGCAGCAATGAGTAGCAGCAATGAGGGCAGCAATAGAACAGAGCCAAAACAGGCTGGCTTGAAAATTAAAGTTTAATGTAATCTGATTTGGTTTGAAATTTTAATGTAATTTGATTTGTTTTTTTTATTTGGTTTGAAATTTTAATGTAATTTGATTTGGTTTTAAATTTAAATGTAATTTGATTTGGCTATGTAAATTGATGAGATATTATTGTAATTATTCTATTTCCTTTTTTATATATGTCTTTTTTTTGATTTATTTTTAAAAAGGTTGGACAAAATTAGGGTACTACAGACCCCAGAAAATGATACAGCATTAAAATGAGAAAGTACATATAAATAATTCAATAAACATGGTAATGTTTTGTAATATTTTGTTTTGGCTAAGTTCAAATTAACTTTACAATTTCAATGGACTTATAAGCTCTTAAACCAATACACATGGGTAGCAAGATTTTGTGATAAAATACAAAGTAAAACAGAACATATATAGCTGCTGTATACTAAAATACATATCATGGCATATACTTTTGGAAGAGATTGATCTAATCAAATCAAATTCATTGAACTTAGCCATTAGCCTTATTATTACGTTTGCAATATTAACTTATATAAAAAAAGGAACAGAACCAGCTATCTTCCTTATAGAATGAAATTACTCCGTTCAATTGGCAGTTAATATTTCTCCGTTCCCTTAACATAAATATATTAACTTTCCCCTATAAAAAAAATATACATAACTTCAAAATAAATCTATATAACTTCAACTTTTTATTTAGGTCTTTTAAATAACAAATTTGAATTTGAGAATAAATTTTGTTTTCTTATTAACAAGATTTCAAGTGCTTGATTTAAAATATTAAAAATTGTATTTTGCAACAAATATGATAATTAGAAAATAAATAAAAAATTAATTTTAAAATAAAGAGACTATTTTAATTAACGTAGTAGAGACCGAAATCAAAATTAAGTCTATAACTTTTTTTATACATAAGCATGTGACTTTCTTTATTAATATAGATGCTTGATGAGATAGTGATTAATTAATTCTTACACCTGTGTGTGTGTCATCAACAAAGTACACTGCATAACCCATTATCAAAGTTCCAATAATCCGAACTAAGTTGTGTTTCCAAATGCATAACTGTGTCACGACCTCTGTTGTAGTTGAAAATGTTGAAGTTTACGGCGAGTGGAAAAAGGACACAAAAAAGTGAAAAGAAATGAGAACTGCTGCAGAGAAAGAAGAGAAGGAAATTGAAACCATGACATTGAGGAGAATGAGAACTAATCTGAGCCCTTTAAGTAGGTGTTTGAGTTGCCTTTCAATTTGATTCACATATTGAACCAAACATTAGCATTTTAATGTTTCATTAACTTCCCAAGCATAATAGCCGCCCTCAAATTTCAATACATTACTCATTAAATTTTCATCATATTCTTAATAAGAGATTCATTTTTCAAAGTACAAAGGAACAATCTTTGTACATGCACAACAATTTGACCACACTATTTAGTCACACACAAAAAATTATTTATTTTCTAATTATTTTAAAATTATATATTATTTAATTATTTTATTTTTTATTTTTTTATGTATGTGTTTAAATATTGTGTCTAAGTTCTTGTACACAAGAATTATTCTCTACAAAGTTATATATGAACTCTTAGAGTATATAAAAAAAATTTATCTGACATCTGAAGTTGTTCATTTTTTACTGTAAAACTAAACTATTCACTTTCGGGAGTGTATATATAGTCATACTTTAATGCCAATTACTCTGATAAAAGACAACATTGACTATTGATTGACTAAAATTTAGGGAATACATGTAATTTTCATCCTAAAAAGTCTTTGGTATACACTCATATCCAACTACCGACTTGTCAATGATATACACCTATTTGTGAATCTTTACAAATTTGTATTCACATTTTCATTAAAATGATCTATCCTCTTTAACTATACATCTGATTAGTCTAACGTTAACAAATTTTTTACATCAAATAATTTTTATGATTCATTTGTAAAATTGAAAATGTCAAAAGTATATAAATTTAAAAAAATCTAATGTTTCAAAGAAATGAAGAATATATTATAGTTAAATGTACAACTTTTACGATAAAGAAGTTGTTGTTAAAAACGGAGATCAATCAGTCACTAAACGAAGATTGATTAATCATTCACTAAACGAATAATGTTATTGGTTTCTGTAAAACGCAGATTGTTCAGTTTGTAAAACTGAGAACGTTCTCTGTTTTCTGTCAAAACAGAATTAAGCCTTGCAATGCTAAAATGAACATACACAATTGTTAACCCAATTCAGAGTTAAATTTTTTGCGTCTAGGGGACTGGATCCGACTTGAATTATCAATAATATGAGATGAAATGATTACAATGTTTTACTACTTACGCACTGCCAGTTTCTGCACTTTCTTAACTAAAATTGCAGCGCATTCAATTTTCTCTATACTCTGTTTTTGCAAGCATTGCTTACTTAGGCTTATATACAAGTTGTTTACAATTTAGGAGTTACAAACAAAATTAGTTACAACTAACTAACTGAAAACGAACTACCCAAAACAGATTATATCTCCAAAGACTTCTTATTTTAGTACCACATATTGTAGAAATGTTGAACTATTTAACAAATATATCATCGAAAGAAACAATTCAAAGAAAATAAAAAGCTTGAATAAATTTTATATGAAAAAAAATGTTAAAGATAAGAACTCTATCTCTAAAGTTAATTTTTTTTTTATAAACAGAATGATATTTTAATAGACTTTGCATGGATTATACCAGTCAATAAAGTTTTACCTTTTTCTTTATAATAAAGCAAAATTAACTTATATATAATTATTCAAAAGTATATTTACCTTTTAACACATAAATGTTTTAGTATATTCAACTCTAAAATAAAAATCATGTTACTTTTAAATTACATATTATTATTTATTCAATAATTGTTTAAGTATAGATAAAGTAACTATGATTATGTTGGCTGATTTTGGTATAGAAACATCTTATGTGACTTCAAGTGTTGGTTGATGATCTTCATCCGGTTCGAAACTTTAATTATGAAAATAAAAATATATTAAAAAGTTAAAAGAAATTCAGAAATAAAGTAGAGCAATAAGATGAGGATCAAGATACAAGGCACATATGAGCAAGCAACAAAGGAATGGATGGAGAGATCGCAACTATTTCTTACACGTCGGAGATGGCTAGCTTTCTTACCTTATAAGATGTCTAGCCTCCTCTACAGTTTAAATTCAATTTTGTTTGGACCAAAGAGCGAATTAAGTTAGCAACCAAAAGAAAAAAAAAAAAGTAAAAAGAAAAACAATATGCCATTTTTTACTTTGACTTTTGTTCCTTTTCTTTTCCTTGTTTTAGTGAAAGGTAAAGGAGAGGGAGTTTGGAAGACGATTGCTCATACTTCTTTTCATAATTTCTATATACAAAAGGATTCTCTCATATCACATGAGAATCCAATCCCAGCCATTGATTTAGTAGTTTATAGACTTTGAGATAAAATAAATAAATAAAGGGAGAAATGGATAAATAAATAAAGAGAACATGAGAGAATCCCTTATAGTTTTTATTTATGTCTTTTTATTAGTGTATGTAATTTATATTTAAACGGTGTATTTTTTCAGACGTATAATTCAATAGTATGAGCGTATTTACAAAGAAAAAACAAATGGATAAACAAAAACACCATTTTTTTTTAATAAGTAATTTTTGTTTTATTGTGTATCACACGGTATTTCTCCTAAATAAATAATACATTTCCATTGGAAAATTAACTGTTCATATTTATAAAAAGAAAATACAAATTAATGAGCAAACAAAAATATAGTCGTTAATTTTTTTGTTAAGCAATGTTTTATTAAAATAGAGTATAAGCTTGGGTTGAGTCGAAACTCCAACTCATTAAATCACAAATTAATATTTACATTAAATTAAGTCGAAACAACCCAATAGATTGATACGCCAATCAACATAAGTCCAATTAAGATTCTTACATTCCTTTGTTAAAAATCACTCAAAGAAATTATCTTCATCGGTGCTATAATAGTTTAATGTTCCACAATTAATAGGCCATCAAGAATAATTTTATTTGGAATAACCACATATAAAATATCTTAGCTTGATTTTC
Organism: Cicer chorassanicum; assembly: GCA_037974735.1. Lineage (NCBI taxonomy): Eukaryota > Viridiplantae > Streptophyta > Magnoliopsida > Fabales > Fabaceae > Cicer > Cicer chorassanicum. The sequence goes on along the minus strand of JBBPBP010000002.1, from coordinate 44,197,667 downwards.
TTCTTTCCACGGATTAATAAGTTTTGCTGCAAAAAATTACTCACGTCTTCATTACACCAACCCTAGACACACCAAGCCAACCATAGTTAGAGCACCACACGTTATATGCTTTTCATTCTTGATTGATATTTTTTTTATTCATATATAATTCATTTTGTTGAAAAAAGAGGTAATGCCTTTTTTTCGTATATAATTTATCATGTATAAATATGTAGTATATATGTAAATTAACGGTTGATTTTTTTTAGCAATGGTTAAGATTAATATTACTGTAATTTTATTTCAAATGAGTGAATTAAATCTCTATAAAATATTTTTATTTGTGAGTAAGTTCTTAAATAATGATAAAACGTTGTTGGGCTCATAAATAAAAAGAAAATAGTTGATAGACTTTCATTAACCCCATCAACTATTTGGGAGAGTAAAATAGAAAATATGATGTAATATAGAAGTGATATGAAGAGAAAAATAAAAGAATAAAAAAAAATATTGAATACGTGTATGAAATAGAAAATATCATTGATTCATTTTTGTAAAGAAAACTGGCCCTTATCCCATCTACAAGTGGATGTGTATGTAAAGCCTGATTATTACTTTTAGCTCAAGTGGGATTTGGTAATTTCAAAACCAAGTATTACATATATAGTTAGAGCATTAACAATCATAATTAACGATAATATATATATGATAACAATAAAATATTTTTTTTTTAGTAGAGTCGATTGTATGAGTAATCAAGTAGTTAAAGTCAAATAGTTAATAACTTTTAATTGTTATCGAATTGACCGGAAGTAACCTAGTTTAATATTTGGCATAAATCAAATGACACCATATTATAAAACTAATTCTAAAATATTTCATAATAAGCATAAATTAATTTTGTTGTTAGTTAAGTTAGCAAAAACAGTATTAGTCCCAAATTAAATTTATTGTTTTGTTAAATTAACAATCATCCATACTGCTATTAAATATATTAGTTAGTTATACAATTACAATACAATGTCTTGGCACTGCAAAGCGATCGCAAACTCATAAAAGCATATTTTAAGGGACCTTTCTTCCAAGTCACTTAACCTCACAAATGCAAAAGCAAAAAATATTTTAATTTGCTACTACTTTAACATAATTAATAATTTCTCCTAGAAAAATAATAATGAATAATTTAAAAATTTGATATTAATGTAAAGTAATTGAAAACTTAATATATATATTGCACCCGTGGAAAAATGTGGTGTATTGATTACTTTGAAATGTCAACTATCTATAAAAGAGAAGAGCATGTGAAAAAGGGAAATGATGAATGTGTCTATTGTGGATGGTACCATCATGTTTCAAGTATGAAAATCCTGATCTTTTTTAAGCTTGCTTGCCAAGATTTATCATAACTAACCTTTTTTTCCCCTTAAAAATGGTTTTAAAATGAAAAAAAGTTAGCAAGCCAAAAAAGCATAATGAGTATCATCATTCTTTATTTAAGTTACCATATGTTTAATAAAAACTTATTGTGACAAGACTTGTCCAGAGTTCATCAACTGGTATAATGAGTAAAGGGTAAGTTTACTTGCTTCTTTTTAAAGTTGATTTTGGATTTTCACGGCGAATCTATTAGAAACATGGACAAATGAATGTTTAGTGTAAATTTTGACAAATTAAAAAAGTGTAAAATCTCAAAGATAGAGTCCTTTATTAATTGACATAATTTATATCAAAGCATGACAATCTTTTGAAATGAAGAGTCTAAATGACAGTTATCAAATGAATATAAATAAATGGTTTTAATATGTTTTTGGGACTTAGAAATATATTACTTTTTTATTTTAGTTTTTGTAAGTTTTTTTATTTAGATTTAGTCTCTATAAAATTAGAGACGATTGACTTTGATCCTTAACGTTAAATCAACATTACAAGAAAAAATTGGACACGTGGCTCTATTAAAATATTTTATACTATTAATTATTATTTAATAACTAGTGTTATTTTATAAACAAAATATGAATAGAAATTAAAAGTGGAGTTTAGGGTTTTTTGAAAAATTCGTATTCTTCCGTGCCACCGTGGTTTGCCAACTTTTTTTGTTGTAATTTTTGATTTGATGTTAGGGACCAAAATCAACCGTCCCTGATTTTACAGCGACTAAATCCGAACAAAAAACTTATGATGATTAAAATAAAAAAAGTGAAATATTTACATGAACAAAAAACATATTTAAATTTAAATAAATTATATAAAAAATGAGATAAATAAGGTGTGAAGTGACGAACGTAAATAGATGGTGTTGATTTATTGATAAAAAAAAAGTTTTAACTAAAGATACTATGTAAGAAGTTAAACAAATTTTAAAGAAAATATAAAAACTAAATTGCATGAAACATAAATGACCGAAATGTTTAAAGTGCTAGAGTATATAAAAATTTACACTCTTATATGGTTATTAAACTCACAAAGAAATTGAGTAAGTCATTTACAAAGTAAGACCATGGGCGAATCCAAAATTTCAACTAATTGAGGCAATGTTATATACAATGAATATTTATAAGAAAAAAAAAATATCAACATATAAGAAATAAAATAAGGGAAAAAAGAGATATACAAAAACTATATCAATGTATATCAAAAAAAAATTGAAGACACTTAATTTAAAAAAAAACGTGAAGACACTTAATTACAATTTTTCCTTGTTTTTATATTTTGAAGGTGTCATGGGTTTTTTCATTTTTAATTCTCTCACAATATCCCTCTTTATGCATGTGACGAGATAATCATTCACAATGTTATATTTCATACAATTTTTATTTGATTCTTTATCAAATTTATAAGAGAAATTTTTATTTATTATCTAATTATAAATTCTTATTTAGTAAACAAATAATTTTTATTAATTAAAATGTCACTAATAACCATTTTACACTTTAGATGAAATTTGAACTTTATTCCTAATGAGAGACAAGACATTATTTTAAGTAGAGGCAAAAAGATAAAACATACAAAAATTACCAACACAAAATAAAAAATAATAGGAAAACTATCCTAATACTAACATTTTATTCTTCCTTAACATATATAGTAAGTACTAACATAACTACGAACATATGACTTTTATATGGTATTAAAATTTATTGCGAGATGTTTTATTCAAACTTAACTACGGTCAAGTTGGTTAATCTAACTTCCCTGACAATATGAACTTCATCTCATTTGAAAGTTCATGACTACTACTAGGTATTGATGGAACTTTAATTTTCATCACATATTGTGCAAAAATAAGCAGTGCACTGATTTTTATTAATTATTTATATAAAGATGAGATTAAAAAGTGACGATCCTCCAATTTTTACATGGATTAAAAAAAATATATAAATAAAAAAGAAAAAAAATTAATGTTTTTATAAAGTGTCGATATATTTACCATTACAATAAGTGTGATACATGTATTATTAATTACATGATATAACTGAAAAGAAGAAATTAATATCATATTAAAATATGAAAATATTAATTATTTTGGGATAATGTTTTTTTTAGTATATTCGTCCGTACCTAATCATTTTATAGCATGTTGATACTATGAAGACAAAATTAATTTTAAATAATTAGATATAAAAAACGAGAATGATTGAATGTTTGATATTATACTTAACAAAATACTGGAGTATCGTAGTGTTTATTTTTTAAAAAAATTATATAGATCAA